>CM045496.1:34826335-35266622 GCA_024704745.1 Rosa lucieae | reverse complement strand
ACAAAGTCAACTAGCTAGGCACGTTTATGTGAAAATCTCTTTGTGTCCTACATCCTTTATAGATGCTAGTGCTCTTGTTTGGTTTTTTTGGGTGTGCCTAATTAGCTGAATTTGTTTTTTTATTTTCCTTTCTCAATTGGAAAATGTGAAATATATTAGTAAAATGTGAAGGCAATGAAATTTGAAAGTTTTATGGTACATATATACATACGTAGACTGATTCATGCATCGGCAGACTAATATCAAACTAGTTTACTTGATATATTTGTACATTAGTGTACAATAGGCGAACCCATGAACTTTACTCAACACATATAAGAACCACCAATTTCAAATAACCATGCATTCCCTTTTTAACCAACAAGTCTCAAATTATAAGTCTAAGCAATTTGAGAAAAAAAAAATTAGAAAGCTTTTTTCTAAGAAAACAAATATCTAAATGTGTATGATGCAACATCTTAAAGTTTCCAAGGCAATAAAAAATGGCCCAAATTTGTGTACTGTACTTATTTATAAGACAAGCAAAGAAAGGAAACTGTCCCTTAAGGTACTTACTGATGGGAGCAATGGCTCAGCTCGAACATAGAATTTTGTCCCTAGGTGTTGGATATGTTACACTTACAGCTCCATTAGCCAAGAAGAAATTAAAAAAAAAAAAAGAATGTTACAGCTTCCATATATAGCTACGAGTGTTCTGAATTATTTCGTGTCAGTATCATGTAGTAATTCAGATCACTATAATCGAGTTATTTACGTAGAGATCATTATAAGAAGAAAAAAATTACATTAATAGACTCATTAACATGCTTCACTTTACATAGTGGTGATCTGGTGTAACAAACCCTACACGGAAGATGACAGTATATCAAAAGTGCCTCGCATGTAATAGAGGTCATGAATTCCACTGATGAAGGACAAGGCCCAAAGGATAGGTATGGGCTCCAATCCCAAAGCTCAAGGCCCAGAGTTAAAATGTACAAAGCCCATCTTCTGATCTCCACCCCGATAGTATTACCCCCAGAAAAAAAGAAAAGAAATCATTTTAACTTTGAGATTTCTCTCTAATTTTACGGTAATCCTCTCATTTGGGAAATCCCTCCAAAAATTTTCCCCAAAATTCAAATCCCTACTCTACAAAAAAAAACCCACTGCGCCCAATTCCAATTTCAGACCCAAACTCGTTCTATGGCCGCCGACTACGAACCTCCTTCTTTCTCTCTCGGACTCGATTTCGGGTTCGAATCGGAGCTCCAAACAGCTGCTCCGCCCGACTCCAGTCCTCCGCGTCCTGTTGACACTGATGTGGATCGAGAGATCGAGCCGCCGCGGGAGCTCAAGAGGCTGAAGCGAGGTCTGCCGGAGAAGCGGGAGCCGCCGACGACGCCGTTTTGGAATATTGAAGATGACATCGAAGAGTTCTCTTCTCCCGAAGATACTATTCGAGGTAATTACTTTTTCTTTTTCTCTTAATTTTTTGGATTTTTGGAATTTCTTGTGAAAAAAAGTTAGTTTTTGATCTTCTTTGATGAAATTGTGAGAAAAAAAAAAGGGAAATGAAGTGGGTGTTGATTAGTGTCCGTTTATGATGTGAAGAATAAATTTGGAGGAGGAAAGTGAATTTTTTTTTCCTTTTTGTTTTATTTAAAAATTTGAAGAAAAAGCCAGCAGTAACCAATAAGCTCAACAGTCTCGCATTTTGTTGAGATTTGCGGATGTAATGTAATGTAATGGGTAATTTTGATGTAGGTGTGGATTTATTTACAAAGAACATGACTTTGGTAATTTGGGGTTACGGTAATGCGCAAGGTGAAAACTTTAGGAAAATTCTGTTGCAATGCCTTTTAAAGGCTAGCAGTATAACAAGAAATTTTATATGGTAAATCAATGGTTTAGAGGAATCAGGTTAAATCTTAGGGTTGATATCTACTCTTCAATCATTGTAAAATTTATGCGTGCAAGCAAGCAGGTTGAATGGTTGATTTAATTATTGGCATAGTTAGTTAGTTAGTTACAATTTGTGTCTCGCCATATATGGTTTTGCCTTTTGATTTTGGTTGCTTTGTTATTGGTGCTGCTGTTGTTTAGGTTGCTGTGCAATCTGCATTGCAAGAAATTTTGAGTCGTTTCTTTCCATTTTTAGTGCTATAATGTAATATTATCCTTCACAGCATCGTTTGATAGGCAGGTCCAACTTTGGGGATGCTCTTATTCCCAAACTCATTGTTCTTTAGTTACTGTTGACTGTTTGTTCAGATTGTGAGCTTTTTTCTCTCTGGGTGACATGAGCAAGATGGAGTGTTTGTACACCATAAATTATATATTTACTTCAAAGTTTGCCAAATTTGTAGCAGATGTGCAACGGTCAACACAGTACCAAACATCCTGTAGTAGTTCTAAACTTCCGTTGCGTGGAAGTGGGGTTTTAGCTTCACAATCATCCAACCATCGCATTGGAAGGAAAAGGAATCATATTTCTGATGTCCCAGCTTCTGTGAGTTTGGAGGCAAGCAGCAAAGAATTTGTTTTTCGAAAGTTAACTACCAGCCCTCTTCGTAGGTTTCAGTTAATTGATTCCGATTCTGATGATCCTTCAGTCAGTCATAGTGAGTAGGGTTACTTCTAAGGTTGACTCATCATCAAAGAAGCAACACACAAACCCTGGTCATTCTGCAACTACTAGTGGTACAAACAAAAATGCATCTACAGGTATGCCTGAAGATGTTGATTTGTGGAAAAACTTTAGTCCAATCAAGAAGTTTAACATTCCAACACCTGCTTTGGATGAGGTATGTCAAGAATACTTCCAATCTGTGAAGGATAAGATTACTCAAAATCTGGAGAGGGATGCATATCTGCGTACCAACGAGAATTTTCATGAAACGACACCCAGTGGTCAAGATGTTGAACAACTCTGGAATGTGGCTGATCCCCTTCCACCTGCCCATCATTACTTTTTCCATGATGATCCAAAGATTCGAAAGTTAGTCTGCAGTCGCTTGCTGAATTTTTCCCCCTTGGGTGCTGTTAGTGTCGGTGGAAATCAACAGACTGGTGTATCAGTTATTGATTACATGTAAAATACTTCTCCCCCTTCTTTTTTCTGGCTGTTTCTGGTTTTTATAGAATTTCTTTTGAATTTTATGTCTATGATATGTTTCTCATTGTGATTTCAGGGGTCAATTTAGCAATGGAGAAGCTTCAAAACGGACAGTGAATCGGAGACAAAATATTTCAAACATATCAAATGTTGAAGAAGTCTTGCATGGTTCTGGAAACTGGGTGAACCCAAAAGGTAAAGCTAAACAGAAAGGTAGTGTCAAGCGGAGTGTAAACAAGGGAAGAAATAAGTCGGTCAAATCAAACACTGGAACATGGAGCATGCTTCTGGAAACTGGGTGGAACCCAGAATCTCTGCCAGCAAAAAGCGGATTCAAGCAAATGCACAATCTTCTGGTGAATGGTACACACCTAGTCAAAGTGGTCAACCTAGCGGGCAAGCTGGTGGTCATTGGTATACAGGCCCTGGTGGAAGGAAGGTATGTTAGAAGTTAAAACTCTACATATTCCTGGTTTTGTCAGTAACTCATAATAGAACTTATATTAATAGCAATTAGCAAGTCAGCTTTTTCTTTACTTGATGTTAATACATATGGACAGTCTAGGAGGCTTTACAAGTTGATCATGGATTGTTATTAATTTCTGCGATTATAGTTACGATCTCAAAGTATAATGTCTGTTAAATCCTACATTTTTCTAATTTCTGCTTACTAAAGAACAGGAGTGATACAGCGTTTATTTACATACATTAATATTTTTGTATGCGTTTATTTTCATTTTTTCTGATGCTCTGGTGTTTGCCATTAGGTTTATGTTAGTAAAACTGGGCAGGAATTGACAGGTCAAACAGCCTACAGACTGTATTCAAAGGTATGTGTGAAATCAATAGTTTGTCCATATTTTCATTATCCTTATGAGTTAATGTGGCTTACACACTATTACTTTGTAATTGACAGGAAAGTGGGAAACGGGCTGTGAAGGCCAGAAAAGGGAAAGCCAAAAAATAAAATTAGTTGAATTTCATGCCATATACCAAAATTTTTCTGTTACATTTTTTTACCAAAAAATCGATGTTGTATGAACATAGTTTCATCAATTTGATATAGTGTAAGCCTTCCCATGCTAATCTTTTAAGACTGTTTGCTCAACATGATATCAGGATATATACACTCATACAGCTCCTCTTCCTTGGAAAATAAAAAAAGAAACTGGGGAAATTATATAGAGTAATATATGCTTGTAGAACATTGATGCCAAGATCAATTTACAGTTTGTGAGAACAGAAGGAGCTAATGAAGCTGGAAAAACTGTGATTTGTCCAGCATCAATCCGGTTTTTACTCTTCTCTCTCTTGAACTTATAAAGAGAGCATGAATACAAAAGATACGCAGTTATCAGAACAAAGTCGAATAAGATGCTAATACTAATAGCTATATGCTTCCAGCGTTATTCGACACTGTTGTGATCAGATGTATAATGCAGGGTTCAGCAGCTTCAGCTCTTGTAGTCCTAGATCCACTCATTGGTTTTTTTCTTTCTTTCTTCTCCTGAACAGAAGATCAACTCGTTGTTAAACTCTAGATTACACAGAATAAAGCAAGTAAATCAAGAACCCAGCAGAGAACCAAAGGAAATGGACAAAAATTACTGTAGTAGAAAGCTAGGAAAGAGTTACCCACCTCAAATTGCAGTAGCCCAGACTGCCAAAAAGCTTTACCCCAAGAAAAAGAAAAGAAAAGAATTGATACTCTATACATATCTCATATCTGTTTCATTTTTAAGCCATAGGCTCCTGGCGATGCCCAGCCTTACTCTTCTTGGAAGGCATTTTTGTACTCAATCTGAAAACAGTATTTCTTAGAGAACATTAAGGAGCATGCGGATGTCCTTGATTAGTAGAAGAATCCCTACTTTGAAGATAACCTCATAAATTTCCGCTTCTCTCAATGCTTTTGTAGCACGTCACAACTAATGATCTAGGAATTCATGTCAAACCTCATTGCCTCTTTAATGCCCTGAGCCAAACCACTAAAGGAAAATCGGAACTCCATTGTAAGATAGGAGAAGGCCTTGCCAAACTCGGCAATCATAACCATTATTTGGCTAGCCCTTACAATTTCAAACTTAACTCAATTGTCAATAATATACAGTATTTTTAATTTTCTCTAGACTTGACTGGATTGAAATAAGTTTTTTTTTTTTTTTCCTTTCCTGTCAAAGATCATGAGTATTCGAGCATCCAAATTTGTCACTATTCTCCAGGGGAAAGCAAGGGAGCGACCAGAAAAAAATAGAGAAAGAATGCCATAATGAGAATCCTGCAGCTTCTGCAACAGCAGTTGTTCTGATCACCTTCTTGTTCCTCTTCTTTGTCTAAAACATACAAATAACAGAAAACTGATTAGAGGAATGTTATAAAATGAAATGTGGATTGATTAAATTGGAAGTGTCTCATATCATCAACTATCAAGCCTAGATAAAGGAACTGGAAGAGTGATACATACCTGATTCTTCATCAGAGTCCGTAATGAGCTTATTGAACCAAACTGACCTACACAAATCTAAGTTGTCCATTGAAGCAGGTCGAGGGCAGAGGAAGTATGTTCCTAGCATCACCTCCTGTTCTTCTGAAAAATCTGTCCCAATGACACATGAATAAGGATCCGAGGTGTTGGGGGTGCTCTTCCTCTTTTGCTCATACACAAGCTTGACCCCACACTGCTTTAGCCGAAGCCAAGGTTCCATAAATACTGAAACAGTCACCTTATCGTTACCTTCCAGTTGATTCTCCAACTTCCAATGGCTTAACCAAATCATATCTTTTCCATTATCTGGAATACCGTAGTATGTTGGGCCAAAGATCCATTTCAGACCCTTGCTCTTATTACTGACTTTAGTTACGATTGGATTAGGTAAGTTAACACCGGCATAGATGACTTGAGAAACATCATCTGAATTTTCATAGACAGAAAAGACATTCAAGCCTCGGATCCTACCATTAGGACGTAGAGGTAAAGTAAAAGATATTGAGGTCCCATTACTTTTATGGCCGAAGTGTCCTGGAACCTGGTTTCCAGGAAGAAAAGTGTGGAATATCCCAAATTCATAGAGTCCCTATGCCATAGAAATCACAATAAATGTTAGTTTTGAATAGGATACGACAGGAGTCTCTTGCATGCATATGAAAAAATGCGTGCGTGTGTGAGTGAGAGAGAGAGAGACCTGGAGGGGATACATTGTGCCAGAATCAACTTTCTGCTCATCTATGGTGTGCAACCTTATTCTTTCCTCGGATTTCAAGTCAGTCAAGCCCAAAAGGTTGATCATTTCCTCATCAACTTTTCCGAGGGGTTCTAACTTGTACCAGGGCTCAATCTCAACTAGGCCTTCATTGAGACAAAAACCTAACGACTGAGGCAGGCATGACAATGAATAAGATGATATTTTTTTCAATGATCTGCAGTTGTCCACCATCAATTCTCCTACTCTTGGTAGCCCTACAAGCCATTTGAGCTTCTTACAGTTGGAGAAAGAAAGTTGATCGAGCCTGGTGAGACCTCTGATGCAACTTGGTAGGCTATGCATTGGATTATGGCTTAGATTTAATCTTTTCAGTGAGGATAGGTTGGCCAAAGCCCTAGGAAAAACATTATCAGAAAGATTGCAATCTACAAGACTTAAATCTACTAATCTAGAGGGTAAAGAAGCCCAAAAAATATCTATGCTTGTTCTTGTGCATGATCTGGCCTCAATAGTAGTGACCAATAAACTTATTGGAATATCATTTGTTTGAAGCACTTTTAGAGATTCTAGCATCCTCAGCTTTACTGGAAAGTGATTAAGATTTGAGCACCCAGATATTACAAGTGTTTCCAGGGATTTCAGCATAGAAATGTTTTCTGGAAGCTTCTCAATAGTTTTGCAACCCTCTAGATTCAAGTAAACTAGTCTCTCTAGCTTTTCAATAGATTGATGAACATCAACCAAGCTTGTACAATCTTTAAGAATTAGTCTTTCCAGATTAGGGAATAGGGAGAAGTCAGTGATTTCACTAAGTCGACAGGAATAACTGAGATCAAGGACCTTCAATGATGGAAAATACTGTGGGAATTGACAAAACAAGTAATGACCGAAAGAACATGGAATTAATCCTCAGAAAGGTATCCTAGTTGTTTGATATATAAAAAGGAAAAAAGAAAAACTGAAATGAAAACTATAGATTAGCATACCTTCCTTCCCGTCCCAACTTTTCTCAAGCTGCTATAGTGCATTTCAAGAACAACCAAGTAATCCAAAGAAAAATTTCTGGGTATAGAATCCAAAGTACAGTGAGACCAACACAACCATCTTAGTCCTGATGGAAGTTCTTCATAGCATCCAGTGAGTAGTACATGACTAAGCTGGAGCAGTCTTAGATTATGCATCCCTACAAATCCTTTGGTTTCCAAGAGTACAGCATTTGATTCCCTTGAAAGAGTGTATGCAGGGTGCTTACGCATATCCAAGACAAGACCTTCAATCCTTTTTGTTCCCTAATGTAAAAAGGAATAAAACATTTGGGTAAGCACCAACAGATGCACCGGAAGAAAAACATGCACATAAAATGGATCATGTAATACTTACTTTGTTTTCTGCCAATACTTTGAAAGAGTCTTTTGGATGGCATAATCTGCTACGTTTCCCAGGATCCTTTGACTCTAGAAGAACAATTCCTCTTCCCATGTCACGAATCATTTGATGCATCTGCACCTTGTTATCTCCATCAATGGTTACCAAGCACCTATCAATAAGATTCTGAATACCAACCACTGTGCAGAATTCACATCCATTTAGTATTCCAACAATGTAATCTCTGTCCTTACCAACAAAGAAACAAGCAATATGGAGGAATAAATCTTTGTCATGGCTGTCTTGTAAAGAGTCATAGCTTATTTTGAGTTTGTTCATGATTTCACCATTTGGAATTACTTCCAATTTCTCTAATGCACTTTCCCATACATCTATACTTTGCCTCGATAGGGAAGAACCAAAAACTTTTAGAGCTAATGGAAGACCTCCACTATGGTGCACTAGCCTTTTTGAATGTTCCATGTAACCTTTATTAGGATAGTTCCGTCCGAAAGCATGCCAACTGAAGAGCTTCAGTGAGTCATCGAAATCCAAAGTTTCAAGGTTATAGACCTCAATAGCTCTATCAACATTCAACAACCTCGCATGCCTAGTTGTTATGATGATTCTACTTCCTGGATGAAACTTATCTTGCATCATAAGCACTGCATCTAGTTGGTCCGTATGATCCACATCATCAAGAACAAGAAGAACTCTTTTAGAGCGCAAGACCTTTTCAATCCTAGGTATTCCCTCACTAACGCTGTGTATTTCCACCTTTTTCCCAATATCACAAAGAAGTTTTGTTTGTATTAAAACTAAGCCATTAGGTAGCTCCGAAAATTGTCTTATATTCTCAAGAAAGCTGCTTCCATCAAACTTTTCAAAATTTAAATTGTAAACTAATTTTGCAATGGTCGTCTTCCCTATCCCACCAATTCCATAAATTACAAGTATGCCAACATTAGTTGATTCATCTTGTAACCATATGTTAATGCGTTCAACCCGAGAATGAATTCCAACCAGATTTGGAGCAACACTTAAGGGCGTCCGACTTAGCTTGTCAGCAATAACTGTAACAATTTTTTCGATGAACTTGGCCTCGTGCCTGGAAAAAGTCACTAACTACATGTCACAGTTCCATTCACTATAAAATTTCTGTTATGGTACAACCAAAAATCCACTGATGAGATGAATAAGTAAGCTTAAAATGTAACTAGCCCTCAATTTTTTAGGATATCACAGATAGGCACCAAATTTCTGTGTAAATCATATAATTTCCCCAGAAGATGCTAGTCAAGAAAAAAGAAGAAGAAGAAATTAAAGAGTCGAAACACATGGCAGTAGAGAAAATGGAAGGCAATAAAAGGCCATCATATATATATATAATTGGACTAGGGAACTTTACCCATCAGCTTGATTCTGTAACACCATTCCTGCTAGATCTGCAACCTCTTGCAGTGCTGCCCTCCATCGGTTGACCTTGTTCAACGCTTCCTTCTTCTGGTGCGTGGCAAATGCTGTTGCAAGACTTCCCGTCTGATTCCTCAGTTGGGACGGATCCACATCATAGAACACCGGTAAAACGACATGGCGGTGGTCTGGGCCGGGGCAGGTCTTCCTCTTGCGTTCCAGGATCATCACAAGCTCGTCAAGGCACCATCCGGACGACGCGTAGTCTTTGGAAAACACAATAACTGAAGTTCTAGATTGCTGAATTGCTCTGCGCAGCTCTACCTTAATATCTTGACCTCTCTCAAGCTCATCATCATCTCTGAAGGTGCTGAGTCCGGCGTTGTCCAACGCCGTGTAGAGATGATCGGTGAAGGTCTTCCGAGTGTCTTCGCCTCGGAAACTCAAGAACACATCGTAACTGCATTCACAGCCTTCACCTCTAACAACAGCCATTCCGGCCACCCAAACAAACAGATTGCGAAATTATTGGAGGCCGGTATTACCCAAACAAGAAGATATTACCAATGCAACATCACCTTTCATCACGAGTTCCAAAGGACATTACTTAAATGTAAGGCCAAAGGACATTTTTCAACCTTAAACTACCCAAAAAAAAAGAAAAAAGAGTACAGAAATTAGAACGTCAACGAGAAGAGCTCTTGGCTTTTTCGAAAATGGTGACAGAAGAAGCAGGGTCTCTGTAGAAGTTTGTAAAGAACACTGAACAACAAGGGAATATAGACGGGCAAAACGATGTCAATATAACCAAAATGACCCCGGCAGTTAAACGCACTCTGGCCACTGTTTTGCAACTGCATAAATAATAAAGAACGAACTCAGTAAACAATAGTTTAAACATCAATATTTGAAAAATGACAAATCAAATGCACCTACCAAAGTTTCGAACCCACTTTTACGACAATTGAAATAAGGGAAAAATTCATGAATAGTACTCAAACTAAGGCCCACTATGCATTTTAGTACATCAAGTTCTAAAATATAAAGGGTCTTTCTAAATGTACCCAGCAAATTTCTATGTAGACCCAGCAAATCAATTTTGCATGAAAAAATATTTATATCCTGGTACAAAATGACAATAATAGTCATGTAATTTCTACTTTTATCCCTACATTTGTACCTAGCAATCTTCATCCCTTCCCCACAAACTCTTGAAGAAGAAAGCCCGATTTGAATGAAAATGGTGAAAAGGTGGAAGGAGAAGTGATTGTGATTGAAAAGCCGTTGATGGGCAAATCAGGTCATGAATGAATTGGTTCTGAATGGGCAAATCAGGTTATGAATGAATTGGTTCACCGTACTTCTTCGTACAAATATCGAAATACTGAGCAAAATCCCCAAGAAACTCAACCGAGCAAAGATAAAGAAGAATATGAAGTGCCTAATCGTGCAATGCTAGAGCAAGCTTCACCCTTATCATCTGATCATGCGGCACTTAGCAGTAGAGATACAAATATTAAGACGACTACCTTGTCCTCAAAGCAGTACAATTATAAGATAGGGAGTGATCAGAATGAACCAGGTGAGTCAACTTCTCCTCCGTTTTCTTGTCTACACTGCATGCTTCATTGGCATCACAAAATTTAGAGATTCCATACTCATCATACTAATAATAATTGCAGAGAGAGGAAGAACAATAATCCCTTGGGAGATAAAAAGAATGGAGTTCTTGTAGCAGGGAAAAATCAGTCACATGTATTAATTGCAGCATTTTCATTGGAGTTCCTCTGCAGGGAAGAAAAACTGCAGAGAAAGGGCTCACAAGAGTGATTACTTCTGTGAGCGATGCAATTGAAGTATGGAACTGCTGTGAGTATTTTGCTGGGTTTAATTAATAGAAGGGCATAATTGGAAAGCCTGCTGGGTGTAGGTAGAAATTTTGTAATTTTGTTAGGTGTAAAAATTTTGCTGGGTCTATTTAGATATTTGCCGGGTACATTTAGAAAGACCCAATATAAACTTTCGTACATGAGTTTCAAAACCAACCCAGTATACATACACGACGTCAATGACGCCGTTTGTTTGGTGCCAGCTGTCGTATTTCAAGGGGTAAAACAGTCTCCTCACATTTCTTTTACTATGAGCACCCATCTCTCTCTCTCTCTCTCTCTCAATTGGAAATCAGAAGCAAGTTTCGAAATCTGATGGTCGGCACCCAGTTTTCTCTCTCTCTCTCTCTCTCTCTTTCTCTCTATCTCTCTCAATTGAAAATCGGAAGCAGGTTCTGAAATCCGATGCTACCATCGGCAGCGAACCATTACTCAGCTACAAAGGAGGAGTCTTGGCTCCAGAAGCTTCTCTCACTCCAGCTCTTCCCTTCTGAACCACTTCGACAGCCCCAGCCTCTGCTACTTCATCGCCCAAACCGCCATTGTCACTGCTTCCAAAGCCGGAGAATTGGATCAGGTTAGTGTTAAGCTTGGTGCGGAGCAAGAATTTGAGCGAAAGGGTAGCTGCCGGACGGGTCAGATTTCGGGTCATGGACCAGAAAGACGATCCCCATGTCTCCCTTGCCGAGGACTCTTATGGCTTTGAGGTTGTCGAGGTCGAGCTCCGGTGAAAAATCCGACTGTGATGGAGGGTAGGATTGGGGATGGGGGTTGTGAGCGAAGGTGGTGTAAGGCGTTGCGCGGAGGGGTGGTCATCAGTGGTAGTGATCGATGACAACGAAAAGAAGAATGAAAAGAGATGCAGGCGGTGATGGATATGAGTGGCTATGAAGAAGATAAGAAGAGGAAATAGTGAAGCCATAGAAGGCATAGATGTCATGATTCTAGATCAGAATCTGGTGCTTCTGATTCTTCAAGTGGTGACAAAAGGCATAGGCCTCTTGAAACCGTACTTGTCGTCATCAGCGGTGGCGGACATGGTGGAGAAGTCGTCGGAGGCCATTGCTAGAGTTTGGGGTAGCAGAGTCGGTGAGAGAGAGAGAGAGAGAGAGAGAGAGAGAGAGAGAGAGAGAGAGAGAGAGAGAGAGAGAGAGAGGAAACACGTTGACAATGAAAAACCAATTTTGCCCTTCATTATGTGCGTAATGGCATACGGACTGACAGAGTCATTGACGTCGTGTACATATATTGGGTTGGGCTTCATATTTGATGTACCAAAGTTTATATTTTGGAACTTGATGTATTGAAATGCATAGTGAGCCTTACTTCGGGTATTATTCATGAATTTTTCCCTTGAAATAAGCAAATGGGGGATTAATTAAGCCAAAAGAATCTTCAAGTATGTACAAATCATGTGATATTATAATCGAATTAACAAATATGACATCAGAAGATCCTTAACAGCTCTGACAGTCACACTAGTCATTTTCGACTACCATTTTTCCGATATGCGTTTGGCCTTACATTTAAGTAGCAACAAAGTTGCCCATTTGAATTATGCATTCGCAGCATATATACGGTGGGCAAAATAAGAAATGAATTTTCAGAGAGCTTAGAATAATGCAAAGTTAGCTTAGATCGTAAAGCCCACCTTGCACCGGGGTTCCTAATTTGTCAACTAAATCCGGTCTCTTCTAAGCTGAACGTAAGTCCGTCACCACTGAGCTGACGAAGTGGTGTTAGCTCAGTGGTTAGAGCACTCACTACCTAATGACGAAGTCATGGGTTCGAGTCACCATGGAGGTAGGAGTTAAATCCTTTGATCCTCTTTAAAGAAAAGGAAAGGAAAAAAAAGTCCGTCACCGATTTCCGTAGCAACCTGCCATGATAAAACAATAGAACTAAACCTCAAATTTTCAAATAATTGCCCCGAAAACAGACATTCAGCTCAGCACAAAATATCAAACTCAAACAAGGAAAGAGGTACCTCTAAGTAAGGTTTGAGCCTCTCTCTCTTCCCTCTAAGCATAGAAAAACAAAATTACACTAAGCATCGAGGACGCGGGTGAACAAATCTCCCAGTCCCACCATGCTAATGCACGAAGGACAATGAAGAAACAACGGGAAAATAAAAATTCAAATTGAGAAACTGATGCAGGAATGAATTTTTCAGAGAAAAAAGAGAGAAGAGGAGACTGAGGAAATTGACGGAGACGTTTTTTTTTTTGGTCAAATAAACTCATTCATTAGATGAAACCCATATTACAAAGGTAATACAGAAAAGTAGAAGTCCTAGGCCCGAAAACCCAATAGACAACCCATAAACTAAACTAGAACTAATTGACAAGCCGAGGCCCAAAAGCCCAAAATACCAGAAAACCTAGTTCTAAAACCAAAGTCTTCGCTGCAACACAGGCTGGCCGCCGTGAGTACCACCATGACCAGATGAGCTCCGATAGAAGCTTGACTTCCAGAGGCCAAATAACTCTCCACCATCATTCTCCACACCGAAATTGCATGCACATGAAGAAACAAGAAAAACAGAGGACTTAATTAATAAAGGTAGTCGTGGAGGTGGAGACCATCGTGCATCACAACACCACTGGTCCGGCGATGTCCACACACTGCGGTGGCATGCCGGTACTGCTGCAATCATCAGGTGTGAAGTTAAGTGAACAAATCCCTGTCGAGACTCCAAGGGTTGGAAGTGAAGATGGGGTTGTGGGAAAAGAGAAAAGTCGGATGAAGATGAGAGGGTGAAGTGTCTGAGATGGAGGAGGATGGGAGGTTTGAGAATAGATATGGAAATCTGATGAGAAATTGGGCAAACACGAGGAGAGATAAAATGGAAAAGAGACATGAAAAGATTAAAAACTTAGACCAAAGCTCAGAAAACCTCACCACAAAAGGGTGTAGACGCACCCCTGAGGGCAGAGAGACTGGAGGGGCGTTGCCGACTCTCAAAACGGCAGAGAGAGCGAGTGATGATTTTTTTTTCACATTCCAGGTTGGTCAGACAAATGCCATTCAATTGACGGAGACGTTAGTCTTGGGAATCTAATTTTGGGTATTTAACAGTCAGATGATGATGTAGAAAATTATTAGCCGTCGGATTCTGCACTAACGGATGAAAACGAAAGTCAAGAATAACCAAGGAGGAAGGCTAGCCAAGGAGAGGACCGGTTCATCATCTTATTACTGTCAGTACTCAGTACGTCTTTATACATATTTGAAATATTTGAAAAAAATAAAATAGTTAATAAAATAAATAAAAAAACCAAAAAACAGTTAACACAAAAAATCAAAAACAATTTTCTCGACGTTACTTCCCACGTAATTATGGGTGTGTTTGGAATCTAGTCTATATGAACATAAAAGGAGCGACGCAGGAATAGTTTGACTCGTTTGGCTTCGCCTCCGACTCACAGATCGGAATGGAGAGCTACTTGCACAACGACTGGGACGTCCAGCAGGACTCAAGCAACTGGAGGAAAGACGTCGGCCGCGTCGTCAAGAACATTGCCAGGAGGGTCCGACAACACGGCGATCATGCCAAGCCCGCCGAGGATGGGAAGAAGAAGCATCAAATCCTGGTCCGTCCAACCTTCAATCTATTATTATGCATTTTTTTTCTTCATCTTATTTTCTTTCTTCTATTGCGATCAAACGGAGCGTTTTTACATCTGGAGCTGTTTGGTGCATCCTCTGAACCCGGCCAGTAACAGTTTTTTTTAGAACATCTCGTTTTATTTTATTACTGTACGAAGTAAAATTGAGGATTGTGATTTAGATGAGCATTTGAATTTAAGCCAAACTTGTCAAAATTTTCAATCTCCCAACTATATGTCGGATAGGTTCCGTTCCGAGCCCGTATTGATCGGTTGGCCCAATATTGAAACCAAATATCGAATAGTTTTATTGATTTAGGCTCCAGTTAATTCATTTTTTCAAGCCCTAATTAAGGATCATTTATGATATATCAAATCACAATCCTACCTAATTTGTTGTGGAATTTTTTCTTCTCTGTTGATTTGCATTTCTTATTATTTGTTCTTGGGTTGAAATCTCAGAAGAAGATCCATCTGGCAGTACTGTCTAGTCAAAGATCTGCAAAAGCTACAATGCAGCGTATAAAGGGTGAGAACCTTAACCTACTTGATCTTTAAGCTGGTTTAGTGGTTTACTAATATAATTAATATTGGTTATTGACAGAAAAACATATATGTAATTATGTTTAATTGGGTGTGTGTGTTTGGTGGGGTGGTAAGGCTTTGGTCTCATATATAAGAGGTCAGGAGTTCGAGCCCCATCAAGGGTGGGAGTGGGGTGGGGTTTTTAAAAAAAAAAAAAAAAAATAGAGTTTAATATACAAATTTCAGTTTAGGTATCTCATGTTTTCTATCTTAAATTGCAAAAGAAAACATGATTTTTAAATGAATTGAAGTTACAGTTTTCATTTTAGATATTTTATGAGGAAAGAAGAGATGATTTTTAGATGAAGCTACTATTGAACACCTTTGAAAAAAACTCGAGGTTTAATTGCTCATGATGAAGAGGCAAAAACAGAGATGTTAGAGGAGAGAGATGGAAAAAAAAATGCAAAGAGATGAAAACACCTTTGAAAAAAAGAGTATTAGTTGACATCGTTATTTTTGGTAGAAAACATAAAAGTTAATCGGACATCGTTATTTTTGGTAGAAAATATGAAAGTTAATCGATAAAAATAATGTGAGAGGTATCAAAATAGTACTTTATAAAGTTGAAATATCAGAGTGTAAAATGGCACATAGTCAGAGTAACGTTTATAACTTAAACCCACCGCTTATATACATAAGAGCTTTTGCAACTTCACTGTCCCTTTAATTCAGTTTGATGATTGAAGCATTAAAATAAAGTAGGAAAAAAAAAATTGCTAATACCCTTATATAATATATTTGTTATATTTTATTTGATCCAGATCTAGCTCAGGGCAGGACACCCGAAACTGTGCGTAGGAGGGGCCCTGGATTGAGATCAAGATCCTCCACAAGTCACTACAGTTGGCCGCCGTCTTGTGAGAGAGCTCAAAATCGTGATGGTGTTGAGGGGGTTGCAGGAATCGATGGCAGTTATGAATCGTGATGCGTTTGATGGATTACGACTTACGAGAGAGAAGTAAATCTCATCAGTCACATGTATTAATATAACTGCTGAAATTCAAACAACTACTTATTGGAATTTTCATTGTCAGTCACTTATTGTGCGTCTCAATCCCTTAAAATTGTCCCTTTACCAATCGCCTAATTTATTCTGGAATACCAGTCTTGCTGATCTGCAACCTCTTGAAGTGCTGCCTTCCATTAGTTGACCTTGTTCAACGATATCTTCTTCTGATGCCTAACGCTTTTACGAGACTTCCCATCTGCTTCCTCAGTTGGGAGCTGGGACGGATCCACTTCGTAGAACACTGGTAAAACTACATGTTGGTGGTATCGGCTGGGGTAGGTCTTCTTCTTGCGTTCAAGGAATATCACAAGTGGAGGATGCATAGTCTTTCTAAAACACAATCACTGAAGTTTGTGATTGCTGAATTGCTCTATGCAGCTACATGCCTACATCCAGTGGCGGAACTAGGATTTAAAGCTTGGGGGGGTCGAGAAATAAAATTTAAATATACAAAATTTTAAGGTAAAATAAAAAAAATTTCTTTTTAAAAACTCGTTAATTAAAGAACAAAACTATCGTAAATATGAAAAATTTAATACCTTGCCAACAATTTCATAAAAGAAATTGAGTAATTCACATTACATTACTATTAAATTATGTAAATTAGACCAATCAAACTTCATTAGAAAACCAAAACTAATGCTTTCTTTCTTAAAATATATTTCTTTGTTTGGACGAATGCGTGGTGGTGAGGGTCCAATTGCCTGCAGTAGGTTGTTTGAAAGACATGTTGATTATCTCTCTTAATTGTAGAAAGAGAGGGGGGGGGGGGGGGGGTCCGGACCCCGTCGTACCGTATAGTAGGTCCGCCCCTGCCTACATCCTAATATTTTCACCTCTCTCAAGTTCATCGTCATCTCTGAAGGTGCTAATAAGTTCATCATCATCTCTAATGGCACATACCTGGTCAAAGTGGCCAAGCTAGTGGGTTAGCTGTTGACTTAATGAGCAATCCAAGATCATTTCACAAAAACACATAAACACAACTAAATGATCAAGACAACAAGAATTAGAACAAAGCAAGAGTGAATTACCTGCTTCATCAACTACAACCATTTCTCAAGAGCAACAACAGCAACACATCTATTCAACACAAGGCTCCAAGCACCAATCTTCAAGCAGCCACACGCCAAAAGGCCTTCCCATAACATAGTATGCAAGCCTATGACTTACCTGTAAAGATGCTATAGTGTTATCATATGATACAATTAGATATTTATCTTTATCAAAATGGATTCCTTGACACAAAACTCTTTAGGTGACTAGGTAGATAATTCATATATTTCCTATTTATTGTAATAAGTTTAATCAAATTGTTATTTACTTCATGTAGATAATATTAGGTCCATTTAATGTTTTACAATCTCCCCTTGGAGTAGTGGATATCCAGATTGCCAAAAAGCTTTGCCCCAAGAAAAAAGAAAAAAAGTAAAGAATTGATACTCTCTATACATATCCAGTGGCAGACGCACAGAGGGACGAGTGGGGGCAGCTGCCCCCAGTCAGCTTTTGACATTTGGCAACTGAGCATTTTTTTTTATAAGGCCCATGTTATATGTTCACTCAGGAAGTTTCCTTTCTAATATACACACACACACACACACACACACACACACACACACATATATATATATATGTTGACATATAATTTATAATTGATAATGGATAAGTACGGTTCCATCTCACAACTCTCTATCATTCATATATAATTTTATATATGCAAAGGCCGATCCCTATTGCCAGAGTCCCATACGACCCCAGACCTTTTCTTCTTCTATAGTGAGGCTACTACTGAACTTCTCCTTTGTTTGGCAACTCTAAGTCCTAATTATTCATTTGCAGCTTATAATAAGCAAAGTTTGATGCGTCTTGCTGAGCTTTATCCTCATGATTTTTCTACATCAGAGTTGTTGTTGCTAGAATGTCAGTTAGAGACTTATATTGATGATATGCGATCTAACAACAAGTTCCAAGAATTGCAAGGGATTGCTGATCTTGCAAAAGAAATTAGTTGAGACAAGAAAGCATAAGACATATCCTTATGTTTATTTGCTGATCACTTTGGCTCTAGTACTTCCTGTTGCAACAGCCTCTGTTGAAAGAGCTTTCTCTGCCATGAATATTATAAAGAATCGAATTCGCAATCGAATGGGAGATCAATGGATGAATGATAGCTTAATTGTTTATCTTGAGAAGGATATATTCAATTCCATATCCTTTGTATTACTTTCCTGCTTAGTATCTCGTAGTATGGTAATTGGTTGTTGAGAATTTATTAGCCTTTTGTCTTTTGATAAGATTTGTGATGTTTGGTTCAAGCTCATTCTAGGTGTTTTAAGATGGAACTATGACCTACAAGTTACCGTGGATGACAACTACGCATTCAGTTTATGTGTTCCGAAAATCCCGGGTCCTTACGTGCTATATTTTTTGTGCGTGTGTACATGTTGTTGTAGTATTTCGTCTTCTCAAGGGGCAGGTAGTTATGGGGTCTGTTGTATGATGTGGATATTAAGATTCATTATTCTTGTCTTTGCAGCCTGATGCAGGCCATATTGGAGCACCATTTCACACACAGACACTCACAAACCTCTTTCTCTCTCTCTCTCTCTTCTGAAATGAATGAATTTTATTTTATTTTCTGGTTATTTGAGTGCCAAAGTTGTTAGTATAGGAACTTGTATGTTGGCATTCCCTTTATACAAAACTAGAGAGTTCTAGCTTAAGAGTGTGTTTGAGAAGAATGATCTTAATAATTGGAATTAAAGTTCAAGGCATGAAATGCATGACAAGATCCTACTGACTCGTATGGAAGTTTTCAGGTAAGATTCATTCATTGCATTTTGCGTCAATCCTTTAGTAGTCTATATTGAGTCCATGCATGGTACGTTGTCTGTGTGTTCTGTTTTCCAAAGGAAGTTTATTTCAAATGGTTATGTCAGTCAGTAAGTCCTTGATGTGTTATTTAAGCATATATCTTTTATCTTTATGATAAAATATTCCTTGTTTATCATGCTATCTTTTTGGAAAGGTTGTTTCCTAATTGGTGTCAAACTGTTTAATACAATTGATGATACCCTAAGAGATTTAGGGGGAAAGTTGTTGGACGCATATATAAGCTTTGCGCAAAACTATTTTCTTGTGAAAGCTTTGCACGATAGAAAAGTTCTTTTGTTTCATAAGGCAAAGCTGTGTCTTGATCATTAATTCATTTGTTCCATGTCTAAGTGAATTAGTGAGTCAAGAATTCATTCATACATCATCCATATCATTCTTATGTCTTGGAAGTCCTACGAGTTCAGTTAGGAGTCAAGCATATTCGAGAATTGAAGATTGACGAGTTGATACGTGTGGAGTGCATCTAGAGATAGTGAGAAAATTGGTGTGAAGTAGTTCAACCGGCTTGAATGAGTTTAGCTAGAGGTAACCGCATCCAGAGTTATCCGAGAGATTGTAAGTATACTTTGCAATTTGACTACTATCCTATAGTGTGTGCTTGAGCATTTGACCTTCAAGAGTTAAAGCCACGTAGTTGTTTACCTCACCTTGAGGATTTTTATTGCGTAAACATCTTCTGTGTTTTTGGTTCTTATATGTGTGTTTGCTTGACACGTTGATTTCTGCTTGTTCTATTTTTCATTGTCTTGGGATAACAATCTTATTACAATCCTTGAGATCAGTTGCCTATTCACCCCCCCCAAGGCCATCCTAGTACTTTCAAAAGTTTCTATTAAATCCCGGAGAGCCAAAATTTCAGTTGGGGAACTTTCGGACAAAGACCAATTCTAGTCATACTCGACACATTTTCCTAGGATGATCAGTTTTCTTAAAGGATTTGGCTGCAGCGTTGAAATATGCCTCTTTAATATAGATGTGAAGGCTCTCATCGTTTCCATGAATTATAGAAAAATGACCTCCTTTTCACCATTGCTTGAAAGTAGCATTGTGGAGGTGAACTGGTGAAGGTGTGGAGTCCACCAACCCACCAACAGAGGGAAGTAGATACTATTTGGAATTGATGGACTCATTGCAATGGATTGCACCTTGTGATTCAATATCGATATCGTAGGCTTGCAGAGATATTGATATCCTTCTGCAGGCATGTGGATACTGAAGAAGAAGACCAGTCAGCTAGTCAGAGAGAAGTCTAGAACTATATGATTGAGAATGATGCTGCCGATGCTTATTAGTTATTGTTTCTGTAATGTACTAGCTAGTATCGCTACTTTCATCACTATGTTCCATGAGATGGAATCTTGAAACTGCCAAGTGCTTTCCAAACAAAGTCAACTAGCTAGGCACGTTTATGTGAAATATCTCTCTGTGTCCTACATCCTTTATAGATGCTAGTGCTCTAGTTTTGGTTTTTGGGTGTGCCTAATTAGCTAAATTTGTTTTTTATTTTCCTTTTTTCAATTGGAAAATGTGAAATATATTATGTAAAATGTGAAGGCAATGAATTTTGAAAGTTTTATGGTACATATATGCACCGATACATTGAAGTAGATTAATTAAATACATACGTAGACTGGTTCCATGCATGGCAGACTAATATCAAACTAGTTTACTTGATATATTTGTACATTAGTGTACAATAGGCGAACCCATGAACTTTACTCAACACATATAAGAACCACCAATTTCAAATAACCATGCATTCCCTTTTTAACCAACAAGTCTCAAATTATAAGTCTAAGCAATTTGAGAAAAAAAAAAAATTAGAAAACTTTTTTCTAAGAAAACAAATATCTAAATGTGTATGACGCGACATCTTGAAGTTTCCAAGGCAATAAAAAATGGCCCAAATTTTGGAGTATTGAAGATGACATCGAAGAGTTCTCTTCTCCCGAAGATACTATTCAAGGTAATTGCTTTTTCTTTTTCTCTTAATTTTTTAGATTTTTGGAATTTCTTGTGAAAAAAGTTAGTTTTTGATCTTCTTTGATGAAATTTTGAGAAAAAAAAAAATTGAGGGAAATGAAGTGGTGTTGATTAGTGTCCGTTTATGATGTGAAGAATATAATTTGGAGGAGGAAAGTGAATTTTTTTTTCCTTTTTGTTTTATTTAAAAATTTGAAGAAAAAGCCAGCAGTAACCAATAAGCTCAACAATCTCGCATTTTGTTGAGATTTGAGGATGTAATGTAATGTAGTGGGTAATTTTGATGTAGGTGTGGATTTATTTACAAAGAACATGACTTTGGTAATTTGGGGTTACGGTAACGCGCAAGGTGAAAACTTTAGGAAAATTCTGTTGCAATGCCTTTTAAAGGCTATCAGTATAACAAGAAATTTTATACGGTAAATCAATGGTTTAGAGGAATCAGGTTAAATCTTAGGGTTGATAATCATTGTAAAATTTATGCGTGCAAGCAAGCAGGTTGAATGGTTGATTTAATTATTGGCATAGTTAGTTAGTTAGTTACATTTTGTGTCTCGCCATATATGGTTTTGTCTTTTGATTTTGGTTGCTTTGTTATTGGTGCTGCTGTTGTTTAGGTTGCTATGTAATCTGCATTGCAAGAAATTATGAGTCTTTTCTTTCCATTTTTAGTGCTATAATGTAATATTATCCTTCACAACATCGTTTGATAGGCAGGTCCAACTTTGGGGATGCTCTTATTCCCAAACTCATTGTTAAACAGCGACAAACGTGGTCTGTGGCCCACCATTGTACCGATACTGTCCCAACTTAACCACCCGATAGGTGTTGGGTTTTAATCACAAAAGGCCTCGGTACAATTGGGTGAGATCCACCCACTTATAAGTTATATTTTATTTGTCACTTTTCCAATGTGGGATCTTTCCTCTCCAACACGCCCCCTCACGTGCAACCTAACTCTAGGTCTGCACGTGAAATTAATTAATCCAATTTCCACATTAGAAATTGGGAGACAAGTCTCATCCAATTTCCACATTAGAAATTGGGACACAAGTCTCATATCGGAGACTTGGTCGATACAATCCAAGGCCCACATTGGACACTTGGTAATTTCAATGGCAATACAGGGAACCCCAATTTGGGCTTATGATACGTGCCTACGTGGAGACGCAATTGGAGAAGGACCCGCTTTGATACCATGTTAAACAGCGACAAGCGTGGCCTATGACCCACCATTGTACCGATACTGTCCCAACTTAACCACCCGATATGTGTTGAGTTTTAATCACAAAAGGCCTCGGTACAATTGGGTGAGATCCACCCACTTATAAGTTATATTTTATTTGTCACTTTTCCAATGTGGGATCTTTCCTCTCCAACAGTTCTTTAGTTACTGTTGACTGTTTGTTCAGATTGTGAGCTTTTTTCTCTCTGGGTGACATGAGCAAGATGGAGTGTTTGTACACCATAAATTATATATTTACTTCAAAGTTTGCCAAATTTGTAGCAGATGTGCAACGGTCAACACAGTACCAAACATCCTGTAGTAGTTCTAAACTTCCGTTGCGTGGAAGTGGGGTTTTTGCTTCACAATCATCCAACCATCGCATTGGAAGGAAAAGGAATCATATTTCTGATATCCCAGCTTCTGTGAGTTTGGAGGCAAGCCGCAAAGAATTTGTTTTTCCAAAGTTAACTACCAGCCCTCTTCGTAGGTTTCAGTTAATTGATTCCGATTCTGATGATCCTTCAGTCAGTCATAGTGTTAGTAGGGTTACTTCTAAGGTTGACTCATCATCAAAGAAGCAACACACAAACCCTGGTCATTCTGCAACTACTAGTGGTACAAACAAAAATGCATCTACAGGTATGCCTGAAGACGTTGATTTGTGGAAAAACTTTAGTCCAATCAAGAAGTTTAACATTCGAACACCTGCTATGTCAAGAATACTTCCAATCTGTGAAGGATAAGACTGCTCAAAATCTGGAGAGGGATGCATATCTGCATACCAACGAGAATTTTCATGAAACGACACCCAGTGGTCAAGATGTTGAACAACTCTGGAATGTGGCCGATCCCCTTCCATCCGCCCATCATTACTTTTTCCACGATGATCCAAAGATTCGAAAGTTAGTCTGTAGTCGCTTGCCGAATTTTCCCCCCTTAGTGTCGGTGGAAATCAACAGACTGGTGTATGCTAAATTGACCCCTGAAATCACAATGAGAAACATATCATGACATAACATTCAAAAGAAATTCTATAAAAACCAGAAATAGCCTGAAAAAAAGAAGGGGGAGAAGTATTTTACATGTAATCAATAACTGATACGGAGAAGCTTCAAAACGGACAGTGAATAGGAGACAAAGTATTTCAAACATATCAAATGTTAAAGAAGTCTTGCATGGTTCTGGAAACTGGGTGAACCCAAACGGTAAAGCTAAACATATAGGTAGTGTCAAGCGGAGTGTAAACAAGGGAAGAAATAAGTTGGTCAAATCAAACACCGGGAACATGGAGCATGCTTCTGGAAACTGGGTGGAACCCAGAATCTCTGCCAGCAAAAAGCGGATTCAAGCAAATGCACAATCTTCTGGTGAATGGTACACACCTAGTCAAAGTGGTCAAGCTAGTGGGCAAGCTGGTGGTCATTGGTATACAGGCCCTGGTGGAAGGAAGGTATGTTAAAAGTTACAACTCTACATATTGCTGGTTTTGTCAGTAAGTCAGTATAGAACTTACCTTAAAAGCAATTAGCAAGCCAGCTTTTTCTTTACTTGATGTTAATACATAGGGACAGTCTAGGAGGCCCTAAAAGTTGATCATGGATCGTTATTAATTTCCGCGATTATAGTTACGATCACAAAGTAATGTCTGTTAAATCCTACATTCCAATTTCTGCTTGCTAAAGAACAGGAGTGATACCTTTTCAAAAAAAGAACAGGAGTGATACAGCGTTTATTTTCGTGTGCGTTTATTTTCATTTGTTCTAATGCTTTGGTGTTTGCCATCAGGTTTATGTTAGTAAAACTGGGCAGGAATTGACAGGTCAAACAGCCTACAGACTGTACTCAAAGGTATGTGTGAAATCAATAGTTTGTCCATATTTTCATTATCTTTATGAGTTTATGTGGCTTACACACTATTACTTTGTAATTGACAGGAAAGTGGGAAACGGGCTGTGAAGGCCAGAAAAGGGAAAGCCAAAAAATAAAAATAGTTGAATTTCATGCCATGTACCAAAATTTTTCTGTAACATTTAAAAAAGAAATAATCCATGTTGTATGAACATAGTTTCATCAATTTGATATAGTGTAAGCCTTCCCATGCTAATCTTTTAGGACAGTTTGCTCAAGATGATATCAGGATATATACATTTACACAGCTCCTCTTCATTGGTAAATCAAAAAAGAAACCGGGGAAATTATATTGAGTAATATATGCTTGTATAACATTGATGCCAAGATTGGTTTACAGTTTGTCAGGACAGAAGGAACTAATGAAGCTGGAAAAACTGTGATTTGTCCAGCATCAATCCGGTTTTTACCCTTTTCTCTTTATAAGGTCTCTTGAACTTATAAAGTGAAAACATTAATACAAAAGATACGCAGTTATCAGAACAAGGTCAAATAAGAAGCTAATACTAATAGCTATATGCTTCCAGCATTATTCTGCACAGTTGTCATCAGATGTATAATGCAGGGTTCAGCTCTTGTAGTCCTAGATCCACTCATTGTTTTTTTTTTCCTGAACAGAAGATCCACTCATTGTTAAACTCTAGATTACTGTAGTAGATTACACAGAATAAAGCAAGTAAATCAGGAACCCAGTAGAGAACCGAAGGAAATGAACAAAAATTACTGTAGTAGAATGCTAGGAAAGAGTTACCCCAATCAAATTGCAGTAGGAGATATCCAAACTGCCAAAAAGCTTTACCCCAAGAAAAAAGAAAATGAAAAGAAAAGAATTGATACTCTATACATATCTATTTCATTTTTAAGCCATAGGCTCCTGGTGATGCCCACCCTTACTCTTCTTGGAAGGCATTTATGTACTCATTCTGAAAACAGTATTTCTTAGAGAACATTAAAGAGCATAAGGATGTCCTTGATTAGTAGAAGAAGCCCTAATTTGAAGATAACCTCATATGTTTCTGCTTCTCTCTAACGCTTTTGTAGCACGTCATAACTAATGATCTAGGAATTCATGTCAAACTCTTTAATGTCCTGAGCCAAACCACTAAAGGAGAATCGGAACTCCATTGTAAGATAGGAGAAGGCCTTGCCAAACTCGGCAATCATAACCATTATTTGGCTAGTCCTTACAATTTCAAACTTAACTCAATTGTCAATAACATACAGTATTCTGAAATTTCTCTAGACTTGACTGGATTGAAATAAGTTTTTTTTTTCTTTTTCCTGTCAAAGATCACGACTTCACGAGTATTCGAGCATCCAAATTTGTCACTATTCTCCATGGGAGAGAAAGGGTATGACCAGAAAAACATAGAGAAAGAAATCAAAGAATGCCATAATGAGAATCCTGCAGCTTCTGCGACGGCAGTTGTTGTGATCAACTTGTTGTTCCTCTTCTTTGTCTAAAACATACAAATAACAGTAAACTGATTAGAGGAATGTCATAAAATGAAATGTGGATTGATTAAATTGGAAGTATCTCATAGCATAGTCCCCTATTTGTATTGTGACAGATCTGCTTCTTTTCCTTTTGCCAATAAGATGAATTTCGTGTAAAGGACAACTAATCGAACAGTGCGACATGATGTTTGTGGTCGTGGTGGTATGCCAACTCTTTCCGCCGAGATGTTATTCCATTCCCTAGGTATCCTGGAAGAGCAGATCTTTAAGTAAGGGTTTAGTCTAGTCTATTAGTTTGATGGGTGTCACCGTACTGTCTCTTTTGCCCGTTTGCCCAAAATCATGAGGTATTTTGCCCAATCAATCAACCAAATTGGTATTTTGCCCTATTAAATAAACTTTAGGGGAAAAGACTCATAAGGGTAGTAATTTCTAAAGTAGTGTCTAATGCATCATATGCTGACTCTTGGGTTCGAAACTCACTTTTTCTTAGAAAAACCTGTTCAAACTTATGAGAAAAACAAAACTAGCCTTCAACATGCCCAAATTTTTCACCTAATAGTTCTCTGCCTAGCGGTTACTTTAATAGGCAGAATCACTGCTGCTTGTTTCTATCCTAAGCTGAGGCAAAACTTCCTAAGAAACCGAAATTCTGAACTTAAAGGTAGTACAGGATAGAGGCAGAACACAATAATAACAATAACATAAAACTTGAAAATTTAATTCTTGACTAAGTGGATGAGCAATCTGAAATTATTTATTTAAACATAATTAAAGACTAAAAATTCAGAGCCTCATTCTCAGGTAAACAGCTAAAAAGCTGTTTACCTATCCATAAAAATGATTACAGATACTTACTTGAGATGAAAGCACACTTCTTCACACTAGACAGGAAGGAAAGAGCACACTGCTCCTATGACTTTCTTAATTACTTCTTGAGAGAAGACTCTTCTACTCAATTTCTGATCCCTTACAAACTGAACCTAAGGCTCCTTTTCTAGGGAGCGGAACTCAAACCGGAATACAAAACATAAATGTACAGCACAACTCTAGTATTGTCTGCTTTCGTGAGTGCTCCTGATAATGGAGGTCGGTTGGGGAAAAACAGATTCCTTTAGGTGAAATGTTTTTCACCTTGTTCTTTTCTGAAAAGCAAAAGCATCTTTAGGAAAAGCCAAAGTTGCTTTCGGTGCTTTTTACACCTGCTGCTTCACATGTTTTCATCTGTTTCAGAATTATGGCCTAGGACAAGAGAGTTGTCATCCATCCTGACTTTAACTTCATTATCTTCTACGTCTGTATCTGCATACATCTTGTAGTGGTTGTCATTTTCAAGCTTCTGCATCCACTGCAAGCATGCCAGCGTAGAGTCAATTTCCTTTCTCTTGAGAGACAGAAAAAGGTCACTGCTTACCACTTTAGGATGATCATAGGCAGTGATTAAGATTTTCTCTCCTGCTGCCAAGAATGTATTTTCTTTATCTTCTTCGATGATCTTTTCGATATAGTCTAGGGACATGGCCTTCATCCAAGGGATGCTAGAGTTTGGCTGGCCGTTGTATCCCACACGTGCAGGCTGAAGATACCGTCCTTGGATAATCCTCACATAATGATATGGAGAAATGTATTCAACTTCACCCTTTTTATTTTGAATCCATTCTGGAGGAGTTGATCTGAATTTCAACCTAAGGAGATAGTCATTTTTTTGGACATTCTTGACTGTGTTGGCTATGAGTGGAGGTAAACCTTTGAGATCATCGTTAGTTTTAGTCCAGAGATTATGGACAAAACCGTTTTCAACAAGCCAAACCTTGTGTTCTTGAGGATGGTTACTCTGGATATTGACTACATACCTTCCAACATAAGGTATATGGACTACGAAGAGAGTTGGAGGGAAAGAGTCAGAATTCTGACTTCTAATGAGATTATGAAAGTCATACCATTAGTTCTATTAGTGCCAAAACAGGAACTCTAGCACTTTCAGAATCTTCAAGATACTGAATTTTCTCATTCTGGACAGCACTCTGCTGTGTATTTTCATTACCTTCTTCAAACTGTGGTCTAGCATTTTCATGAAGTTCTTCAGCTAATGCAAACAGAGCTGGGAACATGATTCCACTATTTTCTTGAAAAGCAAATAAGAGGTTATCTAAAATTGCTTTATGGTGGTATGTTAGCCTCCTGCCAGTTCTGAACGCAGGATCAGTTTAGTTCATAATTAAAGACATTTATAACTCCAGTTGGAGTTGATTTGCTTTTTGGCAAAGCAACAACCTTCAACGGTCTTGATGAACCTTTACCGTTTGAGACGGGCTAGCCAATCCTTTATCCTGGGATTGATCAGTTGTGGCTAGTCCTTTTGGAATTTGCAATAATATTTTGAGGATTTTTTTTTCTTTTGACTCTTCTATCTTTTCAGGTTCTTTCCCAGTACTTCTGTTTCTGGGATTGCGACCTTCGTCATCATCTCTTCAGCTGAACATTGCCATTTCTCTGGTTAATGTGTCTGGAAGATAGTTCTTGTTTCCTGCAATTAATTCAACATTATAATCATATTGGTTAAGAAATAATTTCCAATTTGCTAATCTTCCTCTATTAGCAGCTTTATCAAGTTTAAAGTTTTTAAAATTCTTTACTCTAGCACAATCAGTGCGAACAGTAAAAGGTTTTCCAAGAAAAGCTAGAGAGTTTAAAATTATTTTCTTGACAGCCAAAATTTCTTTTTCTCCCGTAGGATAATTTTGTTCTACAGGGCTGAACTTGCCACTACAAAATTTACAGATCTTTTCAATGTTAGTTTCAGGCGTTTTTGCCAGAACAACACCGGACAAGTATTTATCACTAGCATATGTTTGGAGAATGATTTCATCTTTCTTCTGGTTGTTGGAGAGGAGGGAGATTTTTGCAGAGAGCTTTTATCTGCTTCACAATTTTTTCATCATCTTCTGTGAAGTTCCATTTTATTTTTGAACTTGTTTTAGGAGATAACATTACTGTTAGTCCTGAGATTTTGGGAATAAAATCCCTTCCATAGTTGATGACTCCTAAGAATCTCTCTATACTCTTAGCATCAGGAATATTATTTGGGAATTTCTAGATTTTTTTCAAGGATGTGAGGTTGGAGTTTTATCACTCCATTCTTGATGTTTATTCAAGGAAATCAACTTCATCTAAGATAAAGAAGATTTTTTTTTCTCCTAAGATGATTCCATGCTGAACTATCAGCTTTACAACCTCATAGAGGTGTTTCATGTGTTCTTCTGTGTTTTTGGAGAAGGCTAGAATGTCATCAATGTAGACGACGCAGAGTTCAACAACATGTTTGAAGATGTCATCCATCTTTCTCTGGAAGATTGAAGGGTCTTGTTTTAGACCAAACCAAAGGCATTACTAACCATTCGTAATGACCTTGTGGTGTTCCAAATGCAGTGAGAGGAACACTGTCTGGATGCATCTTGACTTGCCAAAAACCCTACTTTGCATCGAATTTTGAAAAGACTTTAGCTCCTCTGAGCTGGTTGATCAGTACTTGTACTTGAGCAATTTGATAACCGTCTTTAACGGTCTTCTTATTGACATCTCTATAGTCAATTACAATTCTAGCTTTTTCTCTGAAATTTTCTGCATGTTTTCTCACATAGAATGCTGGAGCATGATGAGGGCTAGTGGATGGTTGAATTAATCTCTTGATCAGGAGATCTTCAATGTCTTTTCTGAATTCTTTTTGGTCTTCCTCTTTGTTATAAGGAATGGCTTTGACATGACATATGACGTTCATACATATCATGTAATCTCAATTCACAGACCACTGGGTCTTTTTCCCAAAATTTCTGAGGGTCGACATTGATATTCTATTCGAGCATTTTCCTGATTTTATCGAGGGTAGGAATTTTCTAAGACTCAAGCTTATTTTGGAAGTGCTTCAGGTTATGCTCATGGATGAAACTAGCTTCTTCATCTTCACTAGTTTCTTCTTCTTCTTCTTCAGATGATTCTTCGATAAGCAATTCTTTTTGTTGCTTAATTTGAAGCACAGGTTCAAATTTGGGTTTGTAGGGCTTATAATCACCACTATTCTATTGCGATCTTTGATACTGAATAGTAAAGTTTGGACCTACTACACTTTTTTCTTACATAAGCAGTTCTGCCCAGAACACCCGTTCTCATTTTCTGAAGCCTATCGCTTCTTCATCTTGAATAAATCTTTGTTGGAGAATAAAATCATTTCCCAACAAGAAATCTGATCCTTGGCCTTCTGATTGCCAAAGAGTATTGATAACAAATGTTCCTCCACCAATGGTGATGTGAACATTTCTAGCTACCTTGTTCGTGGTTAAGTGGCTTCCATCAAACTGGATACTCGTAGCTATTCTTTTCTTATCTTCTTTCCAGAGTTCTTCTGGAATTGTAAATCTTTTTTCAACTGTAAATCCTGATCCGTTATCAACAAATGCATGTAGATGATATTTTCTGTGATCAGAGAATTTTAATCCAATCTCTATGTAGTTGCTGTATCTACTAGTAGAGACGATTTTCGATTGTTGAAGCTTATTTTTTTTTAGCTTGTTCCTGTGGTATGAATTGTTTGCATTCATCTGGAGCATTTTCTCGTATTTCAACCAGTTCTATAGTTTCATCGATTTTTTCTTCCTTTATTTTTTAGGAAGAGGGTTCCACAATTTCTTGAAACAAAGTTCTATTTCTTTCTCTTTTTGCTCAAAGAAATATTCTTCATATTCTTGTTCTACCAATTGGCTAATAAGGCCATTCTTAGTTTTTCTTCTTGCTTCAGCTATGAAGCATTCTTTGTGATAAGTCTTTTTCGACTCTTCGCAAAACATAGGAAGTTCATTCTTTTCATGACATAAGCAGTAGTCACAAACGAATGTACCAGGGTTCACTTGATAAGAAGATGTCATTCCTTCTGTCTTGCTTTCTTCCCAGTTTTTGACTTTAAGAACATTCATTTATCTAGATTCTAAGTATTCTACTTCAGAATCTATTTCAGAATCAGATGATTCTTCTTCTTCAGATCAGGCAGAGTAAACTGTCCTGTCATCATCTTCTTCATCAAAATTGGCTATTTCATAGCCTTTCATATTTGTTGTTTCTACTATTGGCTCATATTCTTCAAATAGAGCTTTAGTAGATCTTTTACCCTTTTCTGGACATTCATTGGCATAGTGCCCTTCACTTTTACATAACCAGCATCTGCAAGCTTTCTTGCCTGGTTGTTTATTCTGATGGTTGGTTTGATGATTCTTCTTTTTCTTGAAGGATTTCTTCTTTGGATCTTCATCTTGTCGTTTCTTGAAATTGGAACTTTTCTTAAATTTCCAATCTTTTTTCTTATTACTTGTTCTAAATTTTTTCGAGTAATATTTTTCTTTTCTTTTTCTGTGGAACTTGGATTCATGACATCCCCAGTTTGTAGGCATATCCAGTATTCCATAACAGAAATTTTCAACTCCTTTGAGTTGTTTCTTGGCCATTTTGGCTCTCAGATTTGCTTTGCATTGTTCTTTCAGTAATTGCCTAGTTCTGTCGGCAATTCCCCCAACTGAAAATTTTTCAATTGGTTTTTCAGCTATGCTTTCTCTCACAGCTGTTCTCCATGGTTCATGAGTTTTCTGTGTAACAGGTTGACTAGATCAATATTTTCTAGTTCACCTATCGTGCAGTAGTATTCTTGAAATTCATTCAAGTATTCTTCAAAATATCTCATGTCACAAATTTTGAGAGCATAGATATTTGATTTGGCCGTTTCTTTAGTTTTCACTCAAATTTGAGAGATCTCCACTGAACTGATCGTACAGGGGTATTGCGAATTCATAATGAGATTTTGAATTTTTTATTTCTTCTAGCCAGTCTTTTCCTCTGGCAGTCTCTTTAAAAGACTGATAGTATTTTTTGGCTACTCCAGTAAGAGTAGTTCATAATACACCTGAAGATCTGGTGCTTCAAATTTTCCAAAGGTAAGAGCAGAGGCCATCATCAGGCTATCTACCCATTGGTCAATAGATTTTCTCTTGTCTAGAGCTTTGTCTAGATTTAGCCATATGCCATAGTTTGTGATTGGCACTCTAGGCATATTGTCTTCTGGGACAAATCTTTCGAGAATTTCTTTCTTCTTTTTTGCTTGTAGGAGCTTTCTGCACAGGGAGTTTCAGTTTTCCCTTTTCTCGGATGATAAAGGTTTTGGAATTGGAATTTTCTCCATCTTCCATTTCTATATCCTGATAAGGAAGGATTTTTCTTACCTTTCCTTGTTTGAATTTTTTCATTTCTTCGATTAGTTTTTCTAATCGTTCAGAATTTTCGCACGATTCTGCTTCATCATAGAGTTCATAAAGTTTTTATGCTCTAAGCAAATTGACTGGTCTATTTAATTGGGTAAGTGGTCACGGCCCCTTTATTAATTACTATTCCTTATAAACTGATTAATATTATTGGGTTTTAAAAATCTGATCTCAGGGTTTTAGGGTGCAAAATACATTTGTTTTTGATTCTTTGATTTTGTATAATCTCTAGGATGTCTTGGATGTTTGATATTACTTTTGGTTGTGTTTCAGTCAAAACTATGAATTCTAAGAAGTATTGTGTCGTCCGAACATGGGAGTTGTCTTGCCACTATTCACATGTAATGTTATAGGTGGATAGTAATCATTTTATGTATGGTATATGTGGATTGTGTTTTTGTGAGTGACATAGATAATGTTATTTAATTGTTTGTTGTTATTTAGTTACAATGCAGGCGCAAAAGAGGCTTCTCCAGACATGCAATGCATGGACGCTTAGTTTCTCCTTTAGACTGTAAAAACCAATGATGGTGCAACTCCAAAGGATATTACTCCAAAAGTGGTAGTTACATTACACAATATTGTTAATAATGATGTGTGTGGGTTCTTTATGTCAAATGCTATTCATTTGTGTTATTGGGGTTGTGTGGTGTTTGATAAAGAGGCAGGACATTTGGTTAAATACTTACATATCTATAGATACTTCAGTTTTAATAGACAAAGAGTCATTTTTTAATCTTTCCCTAAGACAGTTACCCCTTTTGTTTTTCAATTGTTTGAAATTGTATTTGATAGTTTTGTTTGGATATAATCTGTTTTGCAGGAAGAATGTGAGTCCCTTATTCTGTCAACTATGGTATGATGGCATGAACCATCTTGTAAGTTTCATATCGTTAGGTTTCATAATGTGAGTGTCTACATGCTTGCTTAAACATTAGAGTTTGTCGTTGTATATGCATTGCTTTGTTTTTCTCTTCTTAGGCTTATTCATTTGACTTCCTCTGTCGAATACAAATATGTTTGATAATGAATTAATCTCTTTCTATGTTGTTGAATGAAATGTTCAAATTCTGGGTTACCTCTGCACATACATTTTACAAGCATGTTACCAAAGCTCCATAAGGATGTTATAAATATAAGAACATATAGTGTTTTTGCACTGACATTATCTGATATAACCAAGGGAAATTGTTTTGATTATGATCTTGATGGTAAACCAGGATTTTACAATTGGAACGTGTGAATATTCGATATTGTGATGGAGCTTCACCTGCTGGAGATGCAGTATATAAGAATTGCGTACTAATTTGCTCTTCAACCAATGTTTCCTTTATCTTTGACTGCAATCTTAATTTTCAATGTTTTATAGCAATGTTGCTCCAAAATGACAATGGATAGATCTTGAAATAACAAATCATTTCTTTGCATGTAGGTGTGAATGTGCGTGTGAAATGAATGACAGACATCGTTGCTCTATTAATTCAGAGGGTAGAAGCTTTGGGAAGCCATCATTCTTGATCTTCTACCTAAATGTTTAGGACATGCGCATATGGTAAAGCGATCTCTAATTTTGCTACGTATATATTGATCCTACATGCTGCTATTCAGATGCTTATTATTCCATCTCTTTTCTAGGCATAGTTATCACGTTGCTCTGAACATGAGGAAAAGCTATGGTATGTTAACATTTCTCACACCTCAACTATTTTTACCCCTTTAAGGAATCATGTTATCACTTTGAGGACTAATATTACTATTTTCAAGACTCATATGGTAAACTAAGAAAATTTACCACTTTAAGGACTCATGTTACCACTTTGAGGACTAATATTACTATTTTGAGGACTCATGTGGTAACTAAGAAAATTTACCACTTTAAGGACTCATGTTACTACTTTGAGGACTAATATTACTATTTTGAGAACTCATTTTACCACTTTTAAGGCAATTATATGCATGCAAATCAATTTAGTTAGACTGCAGGCTGACTTTCTTAACATATATATCAAGTGTTCCTACATATTAAGCTTCTATGGACTATTAAATTTTCCTTTTTGGAATCTGTAATGTCATCTCAGACACTGGTTGACAAATTTTAAGCTTTCTTAATCACTATACCTTATACAGTATTTGTATTGCTGACCCAGAAAGGTTAGGTGTGCAAGGGATACATCATTCGGAAGAGAAGGCATTTAAACTTCTAGAGCCAGTCACCATTTTTCCTTTGGATTGTACGTACCAAACTACTTCTAAATTGCAATTTTACAAAGAATTAACTCAGTATTGCATGGAGTGTATAAGAGTTAGAGAAAGAGAGAGAGAGAAAAGAGAGAATCATATTGTAGATGTTCAGTCCAGATTATTAAAAAAAAAAAAAAACACCTCATGTCCTTTTGATGTAGTCATCAATTTTGAAGCATTCTTCAGTTTTGTTTATTACTCTCATTTATATATATTTTTTCAGTTGTAACTGCATATAAATTATAGGGTCCTTGACCCAAAGCACCAAAATAACAAAAAATTATCCTACTTACCCCAGCAATATATTTTTATTCCCACTAACCCAATTTACAGGAAAATGAATATTATGCCCTCAACCTAATTAAATAACTACTATCCTGCCATTCTCTCTCTCACTCATCCCTCCAAGTTGCTCTCTCTCTTTCATTCTCCGATTCTCCGATCTGCAATCTCTCTCTCTCTCTCTCTGTCTCTCTCTCTCTCCCAGCCATGGAAGCTCTGGAACCGGAAGACGAATCTGATCGCCTAGCCTCGTCTTGCCCGACCCGGCCCTTCACCTCCCAGTATGCTAGCTCTTACCAGATCGAGCTACTCTCTCTGCCATGCCTCCTACCAGATCGAGCTACGTATGCTAGCTCACACCAGATTGAGCTACTCAACGGAGCCCCACATGGCTTATCCTGAACTTGGAAGAGGTCCAGAGGAGTGGGGTATGGAGTTTCCGACTTTGGAAGCATCTGACTGTAAGTTTGAACGGGGTAACATACCAGTTTTCTAATAAACTAGTGGTGGGCCCAAATGTGTCCTTTGCTCTCAGATCAACCGAATTCTTGATATGGTTTGTAAATAAATGTCTTCAAGGTTTTAATTATACTATTATTGATGGTCTGCAACTATTTTTGGAAGTATGCATTAAAAAAAATGGAAATATTAACTTGTTCATCATCCTTAGACTTGGTAATATTAATATGTAACTATTGGTACTTGATAAATTACGCAAGCAAAAAGTTTTATAGGGGAGAGACTAGAGGTCTATTGGGGGGGGGGGGGGGGGTAATAGGTTTTAAATTGACATAATCTTCTCATTTTTTTTCTTTAATCAAAATTTATTTGTCTAAATTTAGGGAGATTAGTTCTCATTTCAGTAATCGAAACGTCTATTGGGGGCAATTGAGGTTTTTCAAAAAATCCGGTGGGCGGCGGCTGATAACCGGAATCAGGCGACCGGTGACTCGAATCCGGGGACCGGAATTTGGTGAAAGTTGGCCGAAATCCTGCGACTGGTGACGGGGCTCCGGCGAAGTCTCCTATGGTTTCTCTCTCTTCCATTTTCTCTCTTTCTCTAAGTAACACATGGGTGAGGGTAAAATGGTATTAAAAAAAAAAACAAAAAAAAAAAAACTTTATGGGGTATTAGGGAAGACTCCCTTAGAGTGTTTTGGGTAAGAAGGAATTAAAAAAACTTAATGGGGTAAGTGGGAAAAAAATCTCTAGAAATTGGGTAAATGGACAAAAACCCTACATTATAATTAAGTTTTGGTTTGTCAATTTTATTTTTCTATTTTGAATTTTTGTAATGGTTTACTAATTATCTTTAATTGTGTTTGGATAGGTGGGACGGTTTTGTTTGAAGTCGAAATTTGAGGTCATAAACGGTTGAAGTTTCCGTAAAATTTTTATGAATATTTATTTTAACAACTGTTGTTAACGAGTTGTGAATTGGATTTTTATACTAAATTTGTTTGGCATCATAAAAACTAGGCAAAATAGTCCAATTACCCCCTAACTTTTCCCATAGCTGCCATTTTACCCCCTGACATTTCAATTTTGATTTTTCACACCCACTTTTCTAACTCTTGCCGATTCACACCCTACCGTTAACTTTTAGATTTTCCATCCAATTTTTCTGTTAACTTGCTGGGTGTTTTCGTCTTTCCAATCGTCACCCAAAAAAAAAAATTAAATAAACAAACCAATTGTTCAAGAATATCAATACGTACAAAAGTGGGTTTTTTTTTATATTTTTTTATTTTTTGTTTTAACTCTTAACACCAACAAAAAAGATATCAACCCTAAAACCGTAAATCATACTCCCTCTCACCAAAACCATAATTGTTGGTTCCTCAACGCAATTGAATAATAAATCATTCAATAGTTCATTACAATTAGAGCTATCTCAGCCAAAATAATCAAGTCTAAAATCCAAATATTCAAGTCATGATTAACTTTCACACAAAACAATGCTAGAATTTTTTCATAATCCCTTCACTTAAATTAAAGAGCTAAATTTGATAGCACATTGGTTTTCCATAATGAAAGCATAATCAACACTTCAACTAATAGTAAGACAAATACTAAAACAATATTCTGTTCTTTCATCAGTTAAACTATATATCCTAATAGATTCACCACGTACTTGAAATTTTAACAAAGACCACTAATTTATATTCTATAGCTTCCAATGTGTGTTACTGTTGGCAGGAGTAACATGCCTTGTACTTGATTCACTACTTTTAGCTTTAGAAATTGGTTGGGATGTGGTAGCTTCAGTACTGATTGTAGAATGCACTGTCACTTGAGTTATACGAGTGGCACGATTGACCTAGAAAACAAAGTATGAAAATAAAAGTAAAATTCAGTATATTGTTATCTGACAATATTAAAAATGAAAATAAAAATAAAAATAAAAATAAAAAGAGTTTCCACATAAATTTAAGGATGATTCATAGCATATACCGCAATGCAAAAGACTAGCTTATTTTGTAACCAAAAAAAAAAAAAAAAGACTAGCTTATTTTTGACATACAATGTTAACCCAAAACTTGTCATACTCATAATCCAACGCAAAATAAAAATTCTTTGAATAATTAAATGAACTTACATATTGTCCCCTTCCTCTTTCAATACCTGGGAGAGCTTGTCCTCCACCATTACCAAAGCTTGTAGGTTGCCCTTTTCCTCTTGTTGGAGCAATGAATTGGCTTCTTCCTCTTCCGGCACTTGCAAATGTTTGTCCTCCTCCTCTAGTACCGAAACTTGTAGATTGTGACCTTCCAATAAAGCTTTCAAACTGTCCTCTTTCTCTTGTTAGAGCAACAAATTGGCATCTTCCTTCTCTAGTCCCCCCAACTCTAACATATTGAACACCATGTCTTCCCTACAGTACATTGCAAATTTAAAAGTGAAAATTAAAAAAATATTAATAAATAAAAAATTTAAACAAACAAACATAAGTTAAGTATGCTAGTATATAGACTTAATTGACTAACTTGTCCTCTTGTTCCTTGTCCAAATTGTGCTTCTTCCGTCATAATTGAATTTCCAATACCTCTTCCTCTATTTGTGCCCTGTAAGGATACTACAATTTCTCAAATCATTCACCAAAGCCATTACTTACATTAAACTAAACAAAGAGGCTTTTAAACTTACGGTTCCTCTAGCCCTTCCTCTTGCTGTTCCACTTGCCTTGTACATATTGTCGCTCGCTGGAACATGAGGAGGAGGTTCTAGTGCTTGTCCTCTCTGAGAACATAAGGAATTTAATGTTGAACAAGCTACATGAAAAATTTATTTAATATTGAAGTTATAGTACAATACTACAAATGAAAGCTTAAAATACATACCTGAGGACATGTCCTCTTATTATGACCTTCATTTTTACAGAGTGTGCACTTAGATGGGGCATGATATCTCTGTAGCTTTTTTGCACCTTTGGGAATCTCATTTGGTTCTAAAATTCTTCTCTTTTTAGGCCTTCCTGGTTGTTTGTGATAGAGTGGTGGAAGAATCGGCATGCCACCAGTTTTAGGCCACAAGTTTTGACTAGACATTGGGGAAATGAAGTAACCATAGGCTCGGTCATAAGCCTCCCTCTTGTAATGGTTATGTACAAAATCATATGGACTCGCATCCATCCAACCAAGACAAGTCATTGCATGAGAACATGGAATACCACAAAGGTCCCACTTTCTACATGAGAAGGTTCTATCCTCCATATTAACATAAAATTTTCTTCCATGAAGATGAGTGACCTCGAAATGGCCTCCAATGGAAGATTCAGCATAGCAATTATTACTCAGTTATCTGTTTTTCTCGATAATACCAAATATTCTTGGTCCAACAGGTTGTGTCCAATTCAACTCCCTTTGCTTTGCCATCCTCAGCATTAAGTACATTCTCAACCTCTCCAGCATTGTTAGGATAGGTTTATCTCTTGCTTCCAATATGGCAGAATTGAATGCTTCACAAAGATTGTTAAGGAGTATATCACATTTGGCCTCAGTTTTAAAATGCGACCTACTCCAATGAATTGCAGCCCTTTTTCTTAACCAGTCATGAGCATCTTTACACAGCCTTAATACCTTGTCCATTTCTTCTTCAAACCAAGGAACAGTAGTAGACTTCGAAGCTGCCCACATACCTTGCTTCAATGCAAGTTCTGTGTGACCAGCACCTTTAAAATTATTGTAGAGGTGTCTAACACAATGCCTATGTTCCGCTTGAGGCATCAACTCTTCAATAGTATCAAGTAGACCTTTTTGCTTGTCACTAATAAATACCCAACCATTTTCCGCGTTTAAAATCTCCACATCATTAATAAAGTATTCCAGAAACCACATCCAAGTCTCTCTATTTTCAACTTCAACGATGGCAAATGCTATCGGGTACATACCATTATTGATGCGGCTAAAATAGCCTCACAATTTAACCCTGCAAAATGTAGTTGTTAGTATAGGATAAGCATGGATCGTTCAGTCCGGGGATTGTAGGGTACACCTAAACAAAAAGGTAAATTTAAATTAGTAATTAATAAAAAAGTATTAACAAGTATTTATCTACAAATTTACACAAGAAACAACCATAAAAAGGGGGGATTCAACTTTTGGTTTCTAAGTTCCTACGAAATAAAACAAAAAGATAAATAAATACATGTGATCGACTTCTTCACACTCAAATCAGAATTTCCAAACCATATCAACATGCAATGAATTATTTCATTCTAAACAACCTAATAAAATCGTGCCAACACTAAATATCAGAAATGAATTCGAAGTACAAGTCTGAAGAGATCGAGTACCACTTTAATTCTTCTTTAAGGAAGTTAGGAAAAGTCCATAACTTAAAATATTTCATGTAAAACATCACGTTAATACTGAAGAGCATCCGTCAACATTAAATATGAATCATTAAGTACAGTTAGAATTCTGAATTCAAATATGTATGCATCCATAAGAAGTTACAAACGCATAAACATGTAGCATATAATCTCGACCATTGTACATAGCCTTTACCACTTCAATTTATGCCCCAAAACGATTAGGTGAATCAGAACACAAATTTGGCTTTATTAACCTGCAGATTAACATCATTATTTAACCAAAATCATATGCTTAAAGATATAAAGGATGGCACAAAATCAGATTATAAAGATATCATAAACAACTCAAGAATATAAAGAAACAAATCTGAAAATTACTAACATAAACTCATTCTTAACAAAAATCCAATTCCAATGATAAAGTTCATAAACGAAATCTGAAATTCATTACTAAAGAGTACGAAAACAGAAATAAGGGCCATGGATTACACTTTTTGATCTTCAAGGAAGCTTGGAGAACGCCAAGAGAACACAAGGCTTGCCCTTCAAGAACACGAACAGCCTTGGAGAAGTCGTAAAGCTCTTCACGACGAGAGGCTTTTTCTGAATATTTGGAGAGGGTTTTGGAGAGAGGAGAGCTAAGCTAATGAACTGAATTTTGTATGAAGAAGTGATGATTTTGGAGTAGAGAATGACTTCTATTTATAGTGGAATTCTCATCTCTTGTGATGCAATCATGGCCAATCATCTTGAGGTGATTTCTCATCCAAATTTGCTTGATTTGCTCATGACAAAGTCTTGATTTTTCTGATCTCTTTTTCCCTTAATGACTCATTGTATATTCCTTGAATAGTGACCAGATACATCCCTTATTCCTTTCCTTTAAATTGCACTAATTTCTTCTTCCAATTGTGCACATAATGAACTCCTACAATCAAGAAAAATCAGAATTTAATTAGTGTTATAATCAATAGTAAATAAGATAATCATGAATAAATATTGACTACAAACACTCCCTTATATCTCTTTGAATTCTTCCTGATTTATGTGCTTCATCTTATCATTCATGTTTCCTTGATTATATCACTCAAGAGTTCTTAATGGGATGGACTCTTCTCATTTCTGCTCTTTTTCGCCTGTTTTCTCCATTTCAGTCCTTGAAGTACCTAAAAACATAAACTATGTTATAATTATTAATTTTAAGAGAATAACTTAGGAAAATGAGGGAAAATACATATTTAAAATGTCACACTTTATGCTCTTATCAATTATTTGCATCGACCCCTACAGCACTTAGAAGCTGCCCTTTGTATGGACCCTTAATGTGACACCCATCACATCCTACTACTTTTCTACAACCTTCAATGAAACCCTTCTTTAGAGCTGCATAACAAATATATATTCTCTTAAATACAGGCCCTTCTTCAGTCATTTCAGTTTTAATTTTAACAGTGCTGCTCGGGTTAAGTCTCTTTAATTCTTCACCATAATCTCTTAGTACCGCATATTGCTCCTGAATGCCACCTTGTATCCTCCTCTTGGCTTTTTCCTTGGCCTTATAAAACTGATCAAGTGTAATATCAATCCCGTACTGCTTAGCCACCATTCGAATAAAGTCTCTAGGTTTTATTTTGGGATTGGATCTGAAGACCTCATCAAACCTGTCTGCTATCCAAGTAGAAGTAGCATGCTTTATTTTTTTTGACCTCCCGCAGTGATGCAATGGCTCATAAGTCTTGACCCTCACAGTAGGACCATTCCCAACCATAGATGCATATATTTTGAATGGACAACTTCCCTTACATTGTCCTTTACATTTCAATATAACCTTGTCAGAATCATTTTCGTCAAAACTTAGTGGCCTTCCAGATTTGATAGACAATTCTCTTATGGCCTCCCTACATTGTGCCATAGTTGGAAACTCCAAACCCAGTTTGATGTATGGATCGCGTAAGTCAGTATCTCTTCTATACTGCTTGAACTTTGGTTGCTTTTTCTTAGGCTTCATGTACTTAACAGGCTCATTAACTTCCTCATCACTTGAACTCTCATCAAGGCTCTCAAGATCATCGCTGTCCATAGCCCAGTCATCAGACTGCTCTCCAGGTTCCACATGATGATCAACTTCAATTTCATCTACAACACAACTCTTGAACTGCCTCATACCTTCATCTCTCTGAATATATTCTTCATCCACAAACCACTGTGCATCTTCAGGATCTAGTACATCTTCATCATTGCTGGAATCTCCGTCCAAATCATTATCTGCCAAGACATTAACATCAAGTCCTATATCATAATCCGCTTTATCATCCCCATATGCACCCGCTTCATTGTCAGCTTGAACATGATGAGTAACTTGTGATTCTTCATTAAATGCAAGAGTTTCATCCAAAACTATGCAATCACTAATATAGGCAACAGAAACTTTTCTAGTGGATTGGTTTAGAACCCTTATGTCACTATCTATCTCTACCAAACCATCAGTTTTATGGTAGAAAAAGTATTGAATTCTCTCAACATCATATCCAAGATTTCTAGCAATTACTGCCAAGTCCCACTTGCTAAATAAGTTAACATCATAGTTGTCTGCCCAACATACAGAACCACCCACATACTCTCCATTAGAAAATACACCCCCATGTCTAATTTCAAGAGTAAAATTGTCTGGATCAGCGGTAGAAAACACACACACAAAAGGAAAAAAAATTTAATTAGTTAATTAAATAACAATGAATGACTATATATATATATGCAGAACAAGAATGCAATGCTGCTCAACCCACATTATGGGTAAGTTTGAATGGTTAAATGACCTAGATAACATAAAATTGTAATAATGAACAGAGCCCTAAAATAAAGTAGTGTAGTTGTTGTTGACTTGCCCTAAAATCAATTGAAGTAGGAAACTGAATGACAAAGTTCACTTATGACTTCAAGTCTTCTCCTGCATTATTGACTGCAAGCCTATGCATATTTTAGATTAAGAAACACACAAGTTTACATAAACAACTCTCAACTCTCTATTCTTTCGTATAACTGTTTGATCTTTTTTTTTTTTTGGTCTGAACTGTTTGATCAACACAAAAGACAATTGAGAAACCCTAATTGATATTGAACAAACCAAACAAAAGAATAGAGTTTTGGGACCATACACCAGTCCACCTAAATCAACGTCTTCAGAGAACCCTAATTTAAAATTCACTAGAACTTAAAGACAAGGAAAAATCTAGAGGTTAGTCACTTACAGTAGTTTGGAACATCTCCATTATTCCTTAGCTTCACCTTCTCCATTCCATATTCAGAAAAGAAAAGAAAAGACCGCTTCATCTCTACAATGAAAGCTTCATGTCTTCGCTTTTGTCGTTTGATTTCTCTCGACAAGAAAAGAAAAAAAAAAAAAAAAGGAGTCTCATACTCTTACTTAACGTATGCTTAAATATTTTTTTTTTGGGTGTCAATTGGAAAGACGAAAACGCCCAGCAAGTTAACGGAGAAATTGGATGGAAAATCTAAAAGTTAACAGTAGGGTGTGAATCGGCAAGAGTTAGAAAAGTTAGGTGTGAAAAATCAAAATTGAAATTTCAGAGGGTAAAATGGCAGCTATAGGAAAAGTTAGGGGGTAATTTGACTATTTTGCCTAAAAACTACTACAATTTTCCTATTATGTAAAGCTGTTATAATTTCTTTTCTATACTCTTTACTGATCAAGAGTCGTTAATATTGAAAGCAACTATATAATATTTCAAAGCTTGATATATATTACTTGACCATTAGATAATATTCATATACAACGGTATGGGTCATAATTGTGAAAGATAGCAACTTTATTTTGCACAACTGGATAACCTTTATCCTACTTGAAGATAGAAAAATTTAGATCAAAGACTATAATAAATCAATCCAGATTATACTTGTTGTGGAGTCAGTCACATCCAACAACGTACAAAAAATTATTTTATTGAGCTCTTATCATTCTGGTGACCGGTGACGTCAGTCTCTTGGACTTTCTATTTGGGTCACCCAATACGTCACACCTCTTCGAGTTCGACATTCTATGTTTCTCACCCAGTACGTCACCCCAGCCCGTCTGCTCCCTCTCCCTCTCCCTCTATATCTATATATACCAATTAACTCCATCGAAGGTAGCTCACACTTCCATATCTGTCTGTCTAACATTTTACTGCTCGAACTGCATTAAGCTTCAACACCAAAACCATCAGTTAAGAATCTGCAACAAAGAAAATGGTGATGTCTCACGAGCAAGAACACCCCAAGAAGGCATTTGGATGGGCTGCAAGAGATTCATCTGGTGTTCTCTCTCCCTTCCGTTTCTCCAGAAGGTACATTGTCAACTAGTATAACACTCCTCTGTTCTACCTCGTCAGATTACACCACAGTGTTTGTTTTATATTTCTAAAGTTGAAACGATTTGATTGCAGGGAAACCGGAGAGAAAGATGTGACATTCAAAGTGTTGTACTGTGGGATTTGCCATTCGGACCTTCACAATGTCAAGAATGAACACGGCTTCTCTACCTATCCTCTGGTTCCCGGGTACGATACTTTTTCGGTTTTTCCAGGACACTCTTTACTAGTATAACTAGTAAAGGCCGGTGTTACATTTTATTGCTTGAATAATGAGACCTCTTCAGTAATCTAACACGAACACAATTCGGCAATGCAGCCATGAGATTGTTGGTGAAGTAACGGAAATAGGGAGCAATGTACAAAAATTCAAAGTTGGAGACAAAGTCGGTGTTGGATGCTTAGTGGGAGCTTGCCAATCTTGTGATAGTTGTACCGACCACCTTGAGAACTACTGCCCCAAAAAAATATTCACGTACTGTGGTGCCAAGTACTACGACGGAAGCACCACTTATGGCGGTTTCTCTGACATTATGGTGGCCGATGAACACTTCATAGTCCGCATCCCAGACAACCTACCACTTGATAGTGCTGCTCCACTCTTATGTGCCGGGATTACAACCTACAGCCCCTTGAGATATTTTGGACTTGACAAGCCCGGAATGCATGTGGGTGTGGTTGGCCTAGGCGGCTTAGGCCACGTCGCGGTGAAGTTTGCCAAGGCTATGGGGGTGAAGGTTACAGTGATCAGTACTTCCCCTAAGAAAGAGGAGGAAGCTATTAAACACCTTGGAGCTGACTCGTTTTTGGTTAGTCGTGACCAACATCGAATGCAGGTAATGTTACAGCTTTTACGACTTTAATTTTAAGTTTTAAGTGGGATTAAACAATGAACAAGTTACTTAATGTTTCTTTCATTGATTAATTTATAGGCTGCCATTGGTACCATGGATGGGATCATTGACACGGTTTCTGCACAACATCCTCTCTTGCCTTTGATTGGTTTGTTGAAGTCTCATGGAAAGCTTGTTATGGTTGGTGTACCAGAAAAGCCTCTTGAGCTTCCGGTTTTTCCTTTACTCACGGGTAAGCATGTAACTATGAGTAGTGGGCTTTACCTGTTATCTTTTGCAGTGTAGGGTTATTAATGTTCGACTTAACAGGAAGGAAGATGGTAGCTGGTAGCCTCATTGGAGGTATGAAGGAGACACAAGATATGATCGATTTTGCAGCCAAGCACAACATAACAGCGGACATCGAGGTTATCCCAATTGACTACTTAAACAATGCCATGGAGCGCCTTGCCAAAGCAGACGTCAGATACCGTTTTGTCATTGACATTGCAAACACACTGAAGGCTAGCCCTTAAATTCTGCAACCCAGACTATATCGATGTAGAAACAAGAACAGAAGTCGAGACTGATCCAGGTCATAATCAGTGTTGTTCTTTCTCCAGAGCATTTTTTGTTGTTCTCTACATTCATTCTTCCTCTTCTTTTAGACTCTCTTATCCTCATCACATATAGCGGAATGCAATGTGATGATTTGAAATAAATGATTACATGAATAATGTCACTGCCTCGTTTTGTAATGTTGTTTTCTAATATAATCACTTCAAATTGTTTTGCTTTATCTCTAATCCCGACTGCTGATGCAAATTCATCAAAAACCAAAATTAAGAACTGAAAGCTAGTATCTGGTACAAAACACATGAAGTTATCAGCAATGATGGCTGAGTAAGATTTAAGTAAGAAGGCATCTAGATGGAGACCCTTTGCTATACTGAGATGCTTGAGACGGTGGAAAATGGCCACAGCATCCGCCTTAGTAGCGTCTTCTTCTCCTTGAAACTCGATATATAAAAAATTTATGAAGTTCATCAATGCTCATGGTGCCATTTTCTGCATACCAATGAGGCAATTAATCACGCTCACTATATCTTCAGGAGGCACTGGCACCCAGCCTACCTCGCACCACCCAAGTTTTCTCAAACCAATGACGGAGTGATATACAGAAGGCTATTTTAGTTAGGGAACGAGTTACCTCCCGCTCCCTGATAGACAAGCAAGCCTTGAACTGCATCTTTGCATGAACCGACTCAGAATTTAAGACTAATTACAAGTTTGTGCTGCCTATAGTTTCTCTATATCTATTTGTTCAAGATTCAGAAAGGAAGAGCTTTAGGTTTTGCTTTCGACAGTTGTTTAATGAGAATCGAATTTTCATGCGGGAATGTGATAAAGAAGTTCTATTTTACATCAAACACCTTGCGTCTCGCATTCAAAGAAGAAATAAAACTAACATTGGAGTAAAAGGAGTGAATTAATTGGAGAAAGGGTTTAATGGATTACTGAATAGTTACGAATACCCAGAGGAACTTACCTGGCTGGATTTGTGATCGAAAAAACTTGACTACTGGAAAAACTAGGGACTTGCTTTGTAGCAAAGTCAGAATCTGTGCTCATGCTCCACATTTCGTACTCCTTTTGTTAATGATGTCAGATAAACGCCCTCGCTCCAGAAATAAACAAATTTCATAGGGATGAGTGACAAGGGCGCATCCTAAATTGGACAAATATAAGGGAAAGCATCCAAAATTGGTAGGAATAACTTGTTTTCTGCATAACACAACACAACCAAAACCCTTAAACAAAAAAGGAAAAAAAAGAATCACAAAAGAATAAAAAAAAAATCGTTGGTGACAAGGGAGAGCATGCGTTGGCTTTTACATAAACTTTTTTCAAAAGAGAAACAAAACAAAATAGTCCCTGGAATATAATATACAACTGTTTATTCTTTAGACAAGAATCATTCTCCAGCAAGGTCTGACAGCACCAACAAAACCATGGCTTCTGTTAGCAACGAATTGTTCATAACTCTTTCACAGGCTTAGCACCATAACTTGTATTGCTAAATTCATAGATCTCGATCTCGGCGGTTTTCTCATGATGTTATAATGGTATAGGTCTTTCGTTGAACACACAAAACTGGGGCAAATATTTAGTGTGTGCTTTATATGGCTGCCCATCTATATAAAGAAAAAGCAACACAAATGCAACAGATGTACAGTCGTCAGAACAAGAGACTAAGCCTAAAAATCTGTGTTTGCCATCCAGCATCGGTCCACTCATTTGTGTCTAGAAGTATCATGCTGGTTTGAACCCTTGTGGTCATCTCGATGAGAAGCCCTGGATCTAAATATGTGTTTGAATTTCCTGAAATTATAGAAGTAAAATCGTCAAACTCTAGAGACAATTTGAAATCAGAAGCAGCAATAACAAAGATAGAAGAAGATAGCAAATGAATTGAGAATCTTCAGGAAACCAGGGAAATGAGTGAAATCAATCTATGCTTGTGCTAAGAAAGAGTTACCCCCATCACCCAAAAATTTACTTAACGGATGGATTTGATTATAAGGTATCACAACCGGGTTAGATAAATTTCGCAGCAGGGCATTTAATTGGCCTAAGAATCTATTGATCACTATTGAGCAGTCATGTTTAAAAGGTCTTCACCTATGATGTTAACCTAACTACAACTACAAAACAAAATATATAAGCAAAAGTGCCCCATTATCTCTCTAGATCTCTAAGGTGCAAGAGTATTACGAGTTCAACTCCTCAGTCCGGGTCTTAATATCACTCGACCATAATATTGGGTCCATGTTCTTTGGCATGGAGTTTTGCTGTTGGTTTTTCTCTCTAAGCCACTGCTCCACCTTAAAGCACTCGGTAACAATCTGAAAATGGAAACTCAAAGACTCAAAATCGTAGAAAATATTATTGTAAAGAAATTATATTAGCCATAACTATGTTTTCATACCGATTCTTTATCCATGGGTGAAAGTGAATCCGCAGCCATGCGATAATCACCAATGCACTTTAATAGATCTCTAGTAGCTTGTGCTCTTGCTTCCTCATCTTTATATCGGCTTTCAATTGGATCTACCAGCTATGATTATCAAACAGAACATCAAGAATGAGAGATAGAATAGGAATTTACATTCTCAGATTTGAAGAGGAAAGAACCTTCTTAAGATCTTCCAGCTTTGAAGTATAGGCATTTTCAGTTTCATCATCTCCATCATCATAAAGCCAGTCCTCTGTCTGCTGTAGGCTCCTGGAGATGCCCTCCCTCTCTTGGTCACTTGCGAAGCTTCGATATGTGTTGAAGAGCTATTTCACATGGATGTCCTCATGTTAAGAGGTAGCATATGGCAAAAATATAGCCGCATGAACTAAAAGATCTGTAAGAGTTTGACTAAGCTACAGCCAAACATGCTCAGGTATAGATAGTGAGAAGAACATAGTTAACAGCTACCATGAGAAAAGCCTGATATTCTTTTTCAAAATAAATCCATAACTAGTGGTCATCCCTACCATTCGATAATTTAAGAATTCAAGTTCACATCACAATCATAGAGTCAGAATTCTGATATGACTACCGGCATGAAAGAAAAATTTGTTGGGTGGAAAATATACAAGTAACAGTCATTTAGAGGGGAAAAACCATTGGCCTCATAATCAATTACTGCTTGGAAAGACCCAAGCATATTCAGGGAGGTTAATCAGATTCAAATCAGTGCTAAGTGTTTGAGCCGGTGGAACTATAGAAGCGAAGCAAACATGATGGGAATATATACGAGTTGTACCTTATTCCGCATCTCATAGACATAAGATTCCAACGCATTCTTTTTGTCTTTGGTTTGTTCCATAGCTGTGTCCTGTCGAGCTAACTGAAGTTCTTTTCCTTGAGCTTCTGAAAGTTCAGCCTTGGTCATTCCACCGTATATATTTTCACTAATGGGTATATCTAGCCTGCTAGTGGCTTTATTGTGTCTACCATCACCCTGGAAAAGAAGATATACTTTAAATGAGTTTACAACTACTCTGTAAACTTTAATAACAAAAATGGACAGGAATAGAGTTTAAATCTTTGCAACAAATAAATATAGCCATCAGTGAAATTCTTCAAACCAATAACAAGTGGAAAACAAACTTACAGTAGCATGTGAAGATTTGGACTGCATACTCTCTTGAAACTTGTCTTCAGCTGCCTCAGATGAAACAGAAGCAGTTACACAATCAGTGTCCATCGGGTCCATTTTTGAATCGTCTCCATGTTCTTCCACCATCTGAAGCCATGATAAGATTTATACCACAGAAGCTAAACAGTAATTAGTAATGACAAAGTTGATATATGCAAGAATTAAACTTCTTAGTTCTTACTTACCCTAGCTGATACAACAGAGACAATACCATGGAGGTCTAATTGAATTTTAACTTTAACCCTTGTCTTGTCACTATGGAAGCCTTGGAAAGGACCAATCTGCATAAAGAGAAGCATGTTAACTAAGAGGTATTTGTATTCCACTAAAAAGAGGTAATTTCATATCTAGGTAAAGCCTAGAAAGTATCAAAATGGCATCTACATCAAGAATATAGTGAATCCCTCTCTAACAAATATGTATTTGTTTTATAGAGACTGGGGTTTCTACCCTCAAGGCTGCAAATAGTGGTCCTACATTCCTGATATTACCAAATGCTGCAAACAGTAGACGTTTAAGTCGGCAGTCTACAGTTGTGATCTAGCGAATATCTGTTGCTAATATGATTCTGTGTGATTTACTGCTGTTTCTGTTGTATAATCCTTGTTCATTCACATAATTATTCAACATGGATTAACAAAAATTATCTGCACTGATAAAATTTTGATGGCCATATCCCTCTCCCACACCATCCAAAGAAGAAAATACAGAGCACATATTACCGTAAAACAACTAATTTTTGGAGATGCGCCAGCAGGCAGTTCACTGGGATCAGCATACAATGCTTCCAAATGGAATAAACTGCTTCGTTGAAGTGTTAATACTTTAGCACTTGGGATGGGTTGGCCTTTTGGAAACAAGACGCCATCCGAGCCAGTGCCAATTGGACCTTCATCTGAACAAAATCCTATAGTGAAAGGAATAGCATCTTGAACCTGCATATAGATCCAGAAAAGCAATTACTTTCATTGTGGTGCAACTATCCACATAGCACAATTTGAAAAATAATAATGTAATTATATTTCCACAACCATTAAAAGCTGAAAATGGCATACTTGTATACAAAAGATCGTAGAACTCAAAATGGCATGATCTCATCCTCCATATTATTTTTCAAGAAAACTACAGTTTATTTAAAAAGGAAGTACTACATAAGAGATCATAATTATAATTAAAAAAAAAAAAAAAGCTATTTCTTTCTTTTCCGTGGACCATGCAGTATCTTGTGTAGCGCATGGTAAAAAATTCAGTGCTACTAACATAATGATTATATAGACATACTTGCTTACATTTCCTTCAGTTATTGCAAGATTACTTTATCTCAAGTCACTACCTAAATTTTTCCCTATAAGTTGAAGATGACTAGAATGTAATGCCCATATATTCCACTATTGTGCTTTGTTTCTTTGAATCTAGTGGGGATTATGGAGTGCACATCAAAACTGAAGCAACAAGAAGTTCTTACGTTGAAACAATAAAGTCAAATAGCCAAGCTGTCATCCTTCCTGGATTATTGTGCTTTTTATCTGCTTAAGTGCTCCATGTTTCAAATTAAAATAATTCTTTTTTAAGGTTGTCTCTCTTCAGTAATTGATGAGAGGCAATCATACTTCTCAAAACTAAAAAAAGAAAAAAGAGAAAAAAAGAAAGAAAGAAAGAGCTCATTTGTTGAGCAGCAAGCACGAAATCAGACTCTAGGGTAAAAATGTTTGAGGCATTTAAATCAAGCACGACATCTTGAGAATAAGTAAATCACCATAACAACATACTATTGCATATTTAAGTAAGAGAATCCCATCTGCAGCTTAATTGACAACAGCCATATAACCCATCAACAAGATAGAAAATCTACAACTGCACTTTCAATATTAACTCTTTGAATTTCCCATATCTGCCTATAACAGATGTGAAATAAATGCAGTAAGACGGAAAAAGAACAAACAAAAAAAAAAATTGACAAGCAACAATTATTCTGCATGAACAAACATATCATGACAATCTGATGGCAAGTGAGTACTACATTTGAGACCAGGAATTAAAAATTCATCTCGAGATGCAAACCTCATATTCTCTGACTCGGAAAACAGGACTTAGCATTGCACATTGAAGAGCACATCCACGTGCTACACATTCACTAGCATTCAGTGTCCGACGTGGTTCTACCTTGAATAGAGAAACTAATGCTCTAGCAATAGCTGGGATCCTAGACCCTGACCCAACAAGCTCTACAGAATGAATCATGTCGGCGGTTAAACCTGCATCAGCTAAAGCTTTACTACAAGGAACACGAATCCTCTCCAACAAACTTGAAGCCAGCATTTCAAATTCTTCCCTTTTAATGAAACCCTTAACATCTTTCTCATCCATTAAACACTCAATATTAAGAGGTGCCTCCGCATTTGCACTCAAAACCTTTTTCAGCTTCTCACATGCTGCCCTTAGCCTGACACATGCCTTGACATTAGAGTACACATCAATTCTATACTGCTCCTTGAACTGTGCAGCAAAATGACTAAACAAGACCTCATCAAAGTCTCTCCCTCCCAAGCTTCTATCAAAAGCGTGAGATCGCATCGTCATATGTCCAGACTCAAAAGATGCAACAGAGACCTGGGTATCACAATGGCCAATGTCAACAAATGCCACGTAAGTTGGACCAGAACTGGGGAAATCTGTTTTGTAAATCCCATAACTGAGAGCAGTTGCAGTACAGTCGTGCATCAATCTCAAAGGCTTCAACCCAGCAACTATCGCAGCATCCAAATATGCGCGTCTCTGCAAGTCTGTAAAGTACGATGGAATACCGATCACACAATCTGAAACAGGCATTTCCAGATTCTTCTCTATAATCTCTCTCAAATGTGCAAAAAGCATCGCTGTAATTTGAACCGGCGTAAATGTATGCATTCCACCCAAGTAACTCAAATGTATCAAAATGCCACCGTCTGGGCCTTCAGAAGTTTGAAAAGGCAACATTCGAAGGTCCTTTTGAACATCAGGCTCCCTAAATCTCCTACCAATAAGCCTCTTTACCTGCGAAACCGTCGATTTTGGGTGCATCATTGCAGAGGCAGAAGCAGCAGACCCAAGAAACCTTTGCTTCTCGCCGAAACAAACCACAGCCGGGGTTTCACGTTTCGATTCCTCATTCAACAAAACATCAATACCCCGCTGCTTCACCACCGCAATCACACAGTTCTCATTTCCGATATCAATCCCCACCACACTCATATTTAACAAAAATGAACGCCTCCGATCAAATTATCACCACTAAGTCCTCAAAATCGTGCCCTCAAAACCTAAAATTCAAACCCAAAACGGAAAACAGAATCGTCAATTAAATGCACCAAGGCTTTTACATCCCAATTTTCATTCAATTAACCAAAACTGAGCTATTCCTAAACTAATCCAAAGCTTAAATTGAGCTATTACTAAACCCGATCCTACATTTTCCAGCGTCTTACAAATCAAATCAAATCAACCGTATATTCAATTTCAATGTGCAATGTTGGATAAAGCGAATCGTCAAAAAAGTGAAGAAAGATGAAGGTACCTGGCTGAGAAACGACGTTCCGGGGAAGATGTGGGAAACGGAAACCCTAGAAACGGAGAAAAGAGAAGAAGAGACTGGTGGGGAGAAAAGCTCTGCGATTTGCTCGCATTACAGAATATTCAACATATACCATAGAATTGGAATTCCATGCTTTACACAAAATTTGTGGCAATTTCGTGGGTCTTGTTGCAAATACTGGTATTTGCAGCACTGCCTTTTCAAATTGAGTATCCTGTGCCGTATGAAGCTTGAGCCCATTGACAAATTCCAAACGACATACATATCTACACTACACTTTTTTCGTCTTTTTTTTTTTTTTTTTCTCTTTCTCAATTTTAGTTCTTTTTAGTTTTTACTTTTGATTTAAGTGAGGACACTGGCTAGTCAATTTCTGGGTGCGTATATTTGGTGGGGTGATAAGACAATGGTTTCTCATTTGGTAGATCATGTGTTCGAACCCCATCAAGATTAAATGCCCATAAAACAGTATTAGATGATACACTAGTAGGGGTGGCTGAAAATGCCGGACCTGCCGAAACCAGCCGGAAACCGGCCGAACCGCCTCCATCGGCGCCGAAGGAAGTGGTAGCCGGAGGTGCGGTATGGTAGTACCGTACCGGAGCAACGTTTTCGGCTCGGTAGTGGTACAGCCAATTGCATAGATTCGGTGATACCGAACCAGCCGAGATAGGATTGAATGATTCTCTCTCTCTTCTTCATTCTTTCTCAGTCTCTTCCTCCTCTGTTTTTTCTCTTTCTGCACTCTCTCTCTCTCTCCCTCATTTCTGACTTTTGTTCTTCTCATATTCTTGTTCTTCTTCCTCCATTTTCTCATCATTTTTCTTCTTTTCTCTATTCTTCCACCTCTGTACTCTTCCTTCTTTATGTTTCTTCTTCCTCCTCATACTGCAATCCTCATCTCCTTCACCGGATTTTGTCTCAGCAGCTCTCCAAATTCCGATGATCGGAATTTTCAAATACCGGCCAAAACCAACCGTTGAAAGTGGTAACCGAAAGCTCCGGTAACCGAAAGCTCCGGCACGGCTACGGCAACACATTTGGCGAAACCGAAGAGTTTCGGTCGGTACTCGGCTGACGTCAAAAACGCCGGCAACCGTACCACGGCCAGCCCTATACACTAGTAGTAGTAGTGGCACATGCAATTTCACGGAAGTATTAATACATTTTTCTTTTCTTTTTTATATATAATTTTTTAATGTCAGATATTATCCCGCTATGGTTTGATCGGCCCTTCGAATTTGTCCCACTTACGAGAAGCAGTTATTGGATCGATTGAGTTTACTTGCTCGATGATGACTACAACAAAATAAGAGGTTACATGTCTCATTTTTCTACTTTTGTGGGGGGTATTTCCCTACGGTGGTTAAATTCCCATAAACAGTATTAGTAGTGACATAAATGGCTTTCGTTTCACAACAATTGGTATAAGTAAGACTAGATCACTAGAACACGAAATCAAATGTCAATGACCGGTCAATATGACAACTCAAAAATGTAGCAGGTTGAAGTGAAAAGTGGAGTGAAGTGAAAAGAGTCGAGATGTGAAGTGATTCGCTTCACGCCTAGGTTGAGCAAGTTAAACTTGGCTTGAAGTTGCAAAGGGACTGTGATATAACTCGAGTTAATCTTGGGCCAACTGGCGTGACTAGTCTAGAGGTCTGAGCAGCAGACCACCACTCACATTTTGACACTTGTAAAAATTGAGGGTGCCAACGAGGATAATTTGTAATAAATATAATCTCCCCCTTTGTGCTTATTTGTCTGCCCTTTCCGTTTACGCTTGGATTACCTCTGCGACTCTGTCACAAACTCACAATAGAGCCTTCAGCTTTGTACTCATTTTAGCTTCTTCTCCAACGTTCCTCCTACAATCCCCTCTGCACTATTTTCTCCCCGATTCTTCGCATAGCCACTTCATAGCTTTTCTTATCGACCCATTTCTTCTGGTCGCTTACATTTGAATACAGAGGTTTGCTTTGTTTCTAGCATATTCCTTTCAGAAATAAGTGTTATTTCTGTTTGACTACTAGGATCAGTCATAGGCCTTGTTTGGTTGCACAGAAACTGAGTCACTGAGACAAGCAGAAAAGACAAAACATATTTGGAGTCATACTTTGTTTCACGAGGTTCAGTTTTAATCACTTCATCACCAATCATAAATTCATAATCTGATATTCTGATATGTACGTTCTGTCTTTGGTTTTGGTCAGTCTAATGGAAAATAGTGGAAGCAGTTCAATTTTAAGGAATAGGAGCTTTTTGAACACAAGCTCTGGTCCAACTGCAGAAGGAACATCGAAAATTTTGGAGAAGGATGTAGGACAGAAGTCGAGTCGTCTCGAAGTTGATGTCAATGAAGATGGTTTTGGTTCCAAACTGATATCTTGTGTAAGAATTGTTACGTGTTTCGTTACGATGATGGTTACTACTTTGATATGGGCTTTGATTATGCTTGTGCTCCTACCTTGGCCTTATGAGAGGATTAGGCAAGGAAATGTGTATGGACATGTTACTGGTAGATTGATGGTAAGCTCTCTTTTCATCCTGTAATTGGATCTCAATTAGTTCTTTCTTTGGTTGAGATTAGTAAATGAAAATCTCTCTGTTATCAATTGCTGAGGATATATAATCTTATCGAGCTCGGATTAGGTACCTGATTGTTTTCACTCGAAGCATTTCTGTTTCAGTCGTATTTATTTGCTAGTATGTAGTTATGCTGATTGATTATTAATAATTCCATCTATCTGTTTTAGGTCTCTTGTATAGTAGGTTTTCAAGCAGTCCTATGTTTCATTGTTGATACTCTATATTGATAAGCATCTTGACTTCTGTCTTAGCTTAGCTATAATACCTAGTGACAATTAAGGACCACAAGTTGCTGATAACTCTTTCCGATATAGGAGAAATGTGTATCAGAATTCTCTTGTACTAATAACTATGATATCCATCTATACCTAATGTTGAAAACATCTTGGGATAATTGGTCTTAAGAAGTGTGTCTTTGCTGTTGATTGTCATAAAAAGTCAGTTCATGAGTTTATTCTTAATTTCAGAAATACTGATTATGTATCTCTGAGAGAAGTATCCATATAGCTTGTAGAAAAGGACTAGCTAGTTAGGTGCCCAATATTAAGGTTTATAGTTCTTAGTTTATTTTGCACAATTGCTTCTTAGGCTGGGAAAAAAGCCAAAAAGTCATCATGAAGATAGTAGTCAGAAAGAAAAAATAGTTTGAGAAAATATCCAAAGAAGCTTTCTAGAAATATGCTGAAAGCATATGGAACAAACTAGATGTATATAATTCTTAAACCTTCAAATTGGACTTTGAGCATTGATTTGGTGGCATTACAGATTGGCCAAAACATCCTAGCCGTTTATAGGTGGATTGTAATACATCATTCTCAACAACATTCGTTAGTATTTACTGTACTTTCTCTAACTGATGCAAAAGTTTTTGGAAGTAACTTTTCCTCCAATTTATTTAGCTTGGTGCCCTGATGCAGTTTTGCAATACATTATTAATTCAAGATTTGATTGCAGATGCGGATTTTAGGGAATCCTGTACAGATCGAAGGAGCTGAATTCGCTAATAAGAGGGCAATTTTTATCAGTAATCATGCTTCTCCTTTAGATATTTTCCCTATCATGTGGTTGACTCCCACAGGCACTGTCGGTATTGCGAAAAAGGAGGTACAATGTTTAGATTCCTTAAGATCTCTACTTAAAAAGAGAATTATATGCATGGAACTTCACACAATTATATAACTAAATTGAACAATGAATTTCTGCCTGTTCAAATAGCAGGTGTGTTCTTACTAGAGAAAATGACTTTAGGGAAAGAGCAATTACTGGGATATCTTTCTATGCAGATCATATGGTATCCCCTATTTGGACAACTTTATGTACTGGCCAACCATCTTCGCATAGATCGCTCCAATCCAACAGCAGCCATTGAATCTCTGAAAGAGGTATATATCCTTTTTACTTCACATTATATAGGATTTTGACTACATACTTGAACTTTGACCCTTCTCTTGTTCAGGCAGCTCAGGCAGTCGTGAGAAAAAAACTTTCTTTGATCATATTTCCTGAGGGCACCAGGTCAGCAGATGGAAGACTACTCCCTTTTAAAAAGGTAATTTTCAATAACATGTTGAAATATGTTACTTCGTTGACCTTCGCAACATAATCATGCAGTCCCAGTCCAATGATTCTGGCATCACTTCATGGTACCCTGGTCATATAGGCAGTTGCTTGTGAATGAGAAAAACATTGGTAACCCTCATAGCGTATGTTCTGTAATCAGTCTTATGTAGCAATAGTCATATGCCTTACTTAAGTCTTGCTCGTCATTAGATGATGACATCTTGATTCTGGTTCATTTCTTTACCCTCTTTACTTGTGCTCTACATCAAAGCATAATATCATTCTTGTCACTTTGGCCTTGCAGGGCTTTATTCATCTGGCATTACAAACAGGCCTCCCAATAGTTCCCATTGTCCTTATAGGTACCCATCGAGCATGGAGGAAGGGTAGCTTACGCGTTCGACCAACACCTTTAACAATAAAGTATCTTTCTCCAATAAGCACTGATGATTGGACAGCTGATAAAATTGATGAATACATTAGAATGTTACATGACTTGTATGTCCAACACCTCCCAGACTCACAGAGGCCTCTTGCATTAGCAGAATCCACAAATGGTACCAAATCATAGTTATGGACCTTCTTGTACATTTCTTTGTAGAGAAAATTAGATATAAACCCAAAAATATAAGCTTCTATTGAGAAAAACCCATAGATATTTTTCTTTCAATTTACACCCATTCTACATAAGCAAACCTTCCATATAGAGTATATGTCTATAATTAATAGTTTTTATCATTCTTTGATATACCTAATATGCCCTTCTGATTATGGAGAGTTAAATTAAGTATCTTGCTTAATCTTATCATCCATTTGAATTTGAAATATTAAGCTAAAAAATCAATTCATTTGGACTTTAATTATCATAATCAACTACGTCCTTAATTTCTTCCTTACTTTATATTTTGATTAATGATTTGAGTATATATTTCTACATATGCTCATTACAATAGTAGTTCATTTCCAGCACAAATTTCAATTCTTATTTTCCTTATATGTAGGTATTTTCTTTTCAAATAGATTTTCAATTTTCTTTTCCTTGATGGGGTCAATTATTGTTTCAAAAGATGGAAAGAGATTTGGATTCAATCACTGGGAGAAAATATATTTTTTGCTTGAAAGAAAGGGCGAGGGGCAAGCAGGTACGATACTTCTCGCTTGTGTCTATGAAGAACAACTAAAGAAATGTTCTTAAAGAAAAGAAAAGGATTATATTCAAGATGGGTCAAGAAATGGGAAAAAAACTTTGTTATTGTGTTTTCTTTCTTGGGCTCACATTCGGTGCCTGTCTATATTCTCGAAAGATTTCTAATTGTAAGGTATGTATCTTGTTCTTGGATTACTTTCTTCTTCTTTTTAGGTATATTGTCATATTAGTCTCATGATAGCTTTTTACTCTCAACTACTACATTTCTAATTTACCTACTAAGTAATTAGATGAAAGTGAGGCTTGAATACCATAAACCTTCAAGCTAAAAAAAGATCGTATCTTCTACAATCATAGGTATAATATAGTAGAAAACCTAATAAAGAGGTATGATACAAACAAAAAAAAAAAAGTTGTAATATAGAGATGTCTGTGTCATTAAAAAAAAAACAAAAAAAAACCTCCTATATATCAGATACATACTTGAAATCAAATTAACTAGAAAAGGTGTTATGATGATCAGATACCTAGCTTATTATATAGGTATACGCATATAGGTATAATATAGAGACTTTCAACCTAATAAACATGGTTAACTCGCAATGATAGAGTACCTAAGAAAGAAGTTGATGTTAAAAATGATTCTAATAAATAGGTTGATATGAAAATTTCTAGAAATCAAGTTAGCTAAACATATCTGTCTAACTTTAGGTTGTAATTTTTTTTTTTTTTTTTAAACATACAATCTATTAGTTGGGTTAAAAACTTTAAACTTCTACCTTTAGGTTAGGTTGCAAGTAAAACAGAAAGTTAGTTTTAAAATAGAAAGTTTAAATTATCAAAAAGTAAATATCACATTCACTTTTTTTTTTTTTTTTGAGAAATATCACATTCACTTAAATCTATATAACTTTTGAGTTCAGAAAATTATGCATGTAAAAAAAGATCCATAATTCTAGCAATCATGATGAATTTAATGAAAATTGCGATAATAATGGGACCAATAAAAAAGATCTACAATTAAGGTATTAAAGATGACATTAATTTTGCTAGTTGATTTATGTTTGTCAGATTTAAATTATGGCAATTTGTGTAATTCTTTGAAAAATGAAATCTAATATTTTATCCTAGTTAGCAATAATTGGGTGTAGATTGAAAAGAAATAATAGGTGGGTTTTTTCCATTAAATATTCTAGAAATTGGGTGTATAATGAAATGCCCCTTCTTTGTAATCGTCATTCAATTCTTTATACTCCATTGTTAAATACGTACCCTGTGGAATGTAGCTTAAAAGTTAGCACGGAGGGTTAGGAGGTGATGCTAAACTCCAATTGCCTTTACTGAGAATTTAGAATCTGTTTGATTTGTTTACAAAGTGTACATTAAATTAACAAGTACGTACTCAATTAGGTTCAAACCTGTCGATTAAGGAACCGCGGATATTAACTACCCACTTTATCAAGAAAAAACTACAACCAACTCATTCGGGCAGAGGCTATTGAAGGGCTATGAATAAGCCTTTTTGGTAAAACCTCGCCTACTAATCTAATCAGTTTTTTTTTTTTTTTTTTAATAAAATCTAATCAGTTTCTATTCAAATACAGAACGAAAAAGACAATATACAGGATGTGTAAAAGAGGCTGCTTGGCTCGATCCATCAAAAGGCATGAAGAAATTTCAAAAGGCTTCCTTCATGAACCTTCCAACTTCATGAGTTTTTCAAGCAACCACTTGCATAGGAATATTGTGTAGAGAGTGGAAGCTATTATAAATTTTATGGGAGAACCCAAAAATTACATGGTCTAAAATATTCAACATTGTTCTTTGGTCTGCTATAAACCGTCTACTTTGTTTTGGCATATGAACCAGTATAACAGGTCTTAAGCATTTAACGGGAAAAACCAGAAACCCACTCACTCTAGTTCTTTATAAATCCCCAAACTCTTCGTCCACTGAAGATTGAATTTTAGTATCAATGTCAGACTATATATCTGAAGAAATCGTACAGAAAATTCTCGCAAGGATGCAATCAAATGCACCACAGTGAGCAAGTTATGGAGGTCTCCGATCACAAGCTCCGACTTCATACAGCTCAGCCTCCCAATCCAGTCCAACCACCACAAAGATGAGCACCTTCTTATACTCAAGTCTGCCTTTCAGGAACAAAACGTTCTTTTCTCGTTGCATTTGGATAACCCTGAGTACGGGGAGTATGCTAAGCTTGTAAATCCTTTCCAATTCATTTCACAGTACAACTTAGCCAAAAGTGACCTCACCGTAACCTTCACTTGGAAACCCAAATCACCGGAACTTGCAACGGTCACATTTGTGGTTTTGCCTAGCTCATCTATCAACTTTTCATACACCGGCCACCATAGATAAGGACAGAGCAATACATGCATTTGGTTATTGTAAGTATATTGGGCTATCACCATTCAACACATAACTTTCCCAAGGTCACTAGGAGATTAGAGGCAGCGAGGGACTAGGAGAGTATTTCTCCTGCTTTCCCGGTGGTTCAAGGAAATAGAAGAAGATTGCAGAATTGGATCACCTAGAGGAAATCAAGGAGAATCATACTCACTGATCTTGAGATAAAGGTGAATCTCATCTCATATCATTTTGCATGATTCTAAATGGATATGATATGCATATCATTTATTTGATCTGAAATTCTTATTTGAATTACAATGTTTTCAAAATGCATATCAGATAAAGATCTTGTTTACTTACAGTAAGGAAGATTTGATTGCACATCAGAATCAGTTTTAAAACTTTTCCTTGTTTATCTTATTTTGTGTTAAAAAGAGATTTAATCGAGGGGGAGTCTTGCCTCACCACAAAAGGTAAAATCAAAGTTCTGCACTTTTGGTTACTTTTGACATATTGGATGAATTGTTGTGCTGTCGTTGAAATTGAAATACGTTGGTTATAAGTTTGAATGCATGAGAAGAATGGGTTATCGTGTATTGATTTGAATGGATTGTGATTATCAAGTTTGATGTTTTGTAAGTATTGTTGTGGCTGTCGGTTGAATGGTGTTGTTGATGACTTTTGTTCAAGACTAGTTTTGGTATTAGTGTTAAATTGAAATTATGCGGTGGAAGTGGCCTAAAGTAAAATTTTCAGTGTCCATAGTAATTCCACCAAATTACTATGCGACAAAATGCGAAATGGAAGTAAAAGACCAAGATTCAGATGAATTGAGATAAATCGTTGACGGAAGTGGAAACATAATCTTTGCTTGTGCACATGTTAAAGTGATAGTAAGTAAAAGAAATTTATATATTGGGTGACCTTAGTGATTTGGGTGCACTTATTATATACTTAGTCGATATTGCAATTTCAAGCGAATGCTTGGTAATTGGGATAATTATCGAGCTTGTCTCGATTGGTTAAACGTTGGTCAAACAATGGTCAATCCTGGTCAAACCAAGAAAAGTTGGTTAGACGATTTATTAATCATCAAGATTTCATATAATCGTTCAATAGATTATTACCAGTTGAAATGTTGGAACTTAGGACTCCAGTTACCTGAGGAATGGAAGGTTCGCGACTTTCGGAATACGTGAGGAAAAGCATCGTGAGTCCTGGTAGGAATTCAGGACTCTCCTCGGTTAGTGGTTTTCTAATATATTGTTATTAAAATGATGCATGTTAAGTGATATGGTTTGGTTATGTTAAAATGCAATGCATACTAACCAAATCATGAGAAATGTGATGGCTTGAGAGCGAAAGGGGCACTGACTTCCTTGGGTTCGATTCCCTAAACCTCCGGAGGGTTAGCTATGCCGGTCGTCCGAGTATCCGTAATAACGGACTAGGTATGTGTGTGTAGCTAGGTAGCGGACGCTCTCGCTACGCTTACTTGGTTATAAATTAATTTGAGGTAAGGTCGTGTAGTGGGTCTATGGGACCGGCCATAAGGTAATAGTTGGATTTGGCGCAGTATTTATTTAAGCATCATGCTTCAGTTTTCAAGTTGAAAAACATTATAAAGTTTGTCATTCCTTTAAACACTTGTTTAAGCACGTCTTCATACTGGACCTCTAAAAATTTATTTATTGGTTTCAAACCTAGTCGAGGATAGAGTTCCTGTTAAGCGGCGAGGACGAAATCTCACCCCTACAATAGTATGGATGCAGGTACTGTGCACTGGTGATGGGACAATAGCGGACGGAGCTGGGTGTTCAAAACAAGTTCAGTAAATAACCGTTGGATTTTTTTCTAAATTCTATTTCTCAAACTTTGTATTCTGTGACCTTGTTAGCTCTGTGCCATATCTAGTCGAACTGTTGTTCTTTGAAGTTCGTACCTTCTGTGTGAATATTCAGTCCAAGTTTTAGACGAACGAAATGAATTTTCACCTCAAAAGTATTTGTATCTTCCGCAATGTTTTTTTTTTTTAAAAAAAAATTGAACAAAATGCCTAGCGGTTCTCTAGCATGTAAATTGAGCATTCGGTTTATGTTTTCGAGACTCGCGGCATTGTAATGAGCTTAAACTGGTGAGGTGCAGCTTGGGGCGTTACATTTTACTTTCCTTGAATATTTAATCTAAGTGAAAGCACCTAAATTAAACATATTGAACATGCAATCATAGTTTAGAAAGCTAGCTACTCAAGGACACATTCAATGCATAAAGAACAAAGAAATGTTGTCAACCAAAGTGCACAACCTAATATGAAAAAGTTCATCTATTTGCAATCCTTCTTAATTGGTTTCAACTTTTGTCCAAAGCCTTTACTTTGTATGATTTAGGTACACAAAACTATTAGGTGAATTTTTGACCTAAATCTAGCTCCAATTACATGCACATATCCTAAGTTGGCCACCAACGAACACATACATATAAAAGTTTTCTGTAAAGAAAAACTAATTAAGCAATTTCACATAAGCAACATAGATATCACAACTATAGAAATCACAACTTTTATTCAAACATAGAGACTGGTTTTAAACTTTTCCCTTAATGTTATATGTTAACTAATTACATAGTTCACGAAATCAAACCAAGAAAACTTAAGGAAAAATTTCAGTTTACTACCCTGTGGTTTGCACTCAACATCATGTCAGTCCCTGCCCTTTCAATTTGATCAGCAATACCCCTGTGCTTTCAATTTCGATCAGCCGTGTCCAAATTTTACTGTGTCGTCTAATTTGAACGTTTACTTTGACGGAGGGGCCCACTTAAAGGGGTAAATTTGTCATTTCACACAATTTTCCTTAAAAAAAAAAAAAAACAAACAAAAAAACAGAACTAATCGGAAACCCCATTACTCCACTCCACCCACCTCTTCTCTCTCGACCCTTAGATCAACACCTTGGCCTTACCGACCCCATGGACTGCTTCTTCGACGAGCTCGCCGCCAAGTCCCTCTCCCTCTCCAATCTGGTCCGCCTGATCGCCGCCGCCATGGATTCCGGCCCAGCCCATTTCACCCTCTCTGCCCCATCACATCAGCCGCCCTCATTCTCCACTCTTGTCCTCTTCTTCCTCTTCTCCTTCATCACAATCTCTTCATCCTCCTCCTCATCATCTACAATGGCCACCATACGTGATTGCTTCACGACGAACATCTCGAGCTCAGAATCTCTTCATCAGGTCGCACTGCTGCCGAGCCCGACCTGCTTGCTCCTCCACCTGCACATCGAGCACCGTCACAAGCCTGAACTGCAGTTCGGACCTCCGACTCAGACCTGTCCTCGTCGTTCAATCTCGCCACTTCGCCTTTTCGAGAGGGCTATGATGGCGATGAAGATCGTTGCGATATGGTCGGAGTAGCCATGACCGATCCAAATTGAGGTCAGGTCCGGCTACAGTACTCTATACTCGTTCGGAGATCTAAAACCAAGAACAAGAATTTGGTCACTGAGACCTGTGTTCTACTCGACGGCGGCAAGAAGAAGCTCTATGATTTGGCAAATTGGGTTTCTGGCAAATTGGGTAATTGCCAAATGAATTGGCATTGCTTTTGTTGGAGTCTTCACTGCTGCTTCCCACGAAGCATCTGATGTTTTTGGGGGATAAAAGTTTCATGCTCTTGCAATCAAAGCAGCGAGCTTTTTCGATGTGTTTGTTGGGAGTTCTTTCTTGATATGTACTGCAAAATGGGTCTTGTGGGGGATGCACGTAAGGTGTTTGATAGAATTCCTAAGAGGAATTCAGTTTCGTGGGCTACTATGATTTTTGGGTATGCAATGCAACGCTTGGCTGGAGATGCGTTGGAGCTTCTCGGGTTGATGCGTAGAGGTGAGGAAAGTGAGGGAGAGAGTGAGTTTATTTTGACTAGTGTTGTGAGTGCCTTGGCTGTTCCTGAGTTTGTTGATACGGGGAAGCAAGACTTGAGGCGAGGTAAGAGGAGAATGACCTTGGAGAGCTCTGGCAAGGCCAAGGTGCTGATCTGAGGGTCGAGAGAGAGGAGGTGCGTGGAGATGGAGGAATGGAGATTTTTTTTTTTTTTTTTTTTTTTTAAGGAAAATTGTGTGAAATGACAAATTTACCCCTTTAAGTGGGCCCCTCCGTCAAAGTAAACGTTCAAATTAGACGGCACAGTAAAATTTGGACACGGCTGATCGAAATTGAAAGCACAGGGGTATTGCTGATCAAATTGAAAGGGCAGGGACTGACATGATGTTGAGTGCAAACCACAGGGTAGTAAACTGAAATTTTTCCAAAACTTAAATAAGTTCATAAGGAAAAAGGTAAAAGTACACCGTGAAGGGGATGAGATGAACACTTGAGACGTTGAACTTTGAAGATCTTGAAAACAAATCTCCTCAAGGCTACGACATAAGGGTGGATGATGGCTAGGCTAGATGATGCTCACGGCTCCTTCTCCTTCTTCTCCTTGGCTTAAAGACGTAGAACTAAGAACTAGAGAATGGAGAGAGTTTTTCTGAAGTTGAAAAGAATGAATGAATGAGGCTTGCAGGGTGCATCTCTATATATAGGAGATGTCTAGGGCTCTGGATCCTTCTTTTAATTTCTAAGAATTATCTGATTGATCCACACAGCATTAACCAATCAAATAATTTCATGTCATCATTCATGTGTTATCCAGCTAATGAGAAGCCTTCAAAATAGCACCTTGATTTTTGGAGGATTATTTTTGCAGAATTAACATGAATATTTTCTGATTTTATCCCTAAAATTCATCCAAAAAGGGGTGTGAGCAACAAGCAACGTATTTGGACTTGTTTCCTTCCTTTCTGCATGTTGTAATCCCTTAAAACTCTCCAACGATGATGCCAAACTCTTCTGGAAGCCTCTAGGACATCCCAATGTGAAATATTATCTGAAATATGAAGCGTAAATTCGGCCATGGGCTTCCAGATGTGATTCGGGTCTCAAAACAGAAATTCCCATCAAAAGTCCGATTCACGCGCAGCTTGACCTTCCTGTACTAAATCGGCCATAACTTCTTCTAGAAAAATGATATGATAAGCAGTAAAAAGCCCTGGAAATTAAACATTCGAGGCTTTCTATCAATATAAAGATCATCATCTACCTCTTTCTGAGATGTTCTCAGTGCTCTGTCGAAGTTGACTGACTTGCACAGGCAGATTTCCTGATTTGGCCCTTCATGTTTTTTTTTCCTAGTGCTCTCATGTTTCCTAGCCCCATCAAGACTTCTCATGTCTTCAGGACTCCTAGTTAAACAAGGATTCTTCATATAAAATGATATTGATCCTTCTGGAATCTTCTTTTGCTTTCCTAGTTCAACTGGGACTCCTTGTGTCATTAAGATTCCTTTTTCTGACAGGAGTAGGTTTGCTAGTCCAACTAAGACTCTGCATTTTTCACCATTTTTCTTCATTTCTTCAAGCATGTTTCCTAGTTGACCAAGCATTCTTACTTTGACAGGGTTTCTTAGTCGGACCAGGATTTCCTGGCTGGAACAGGAAAACTTCATTTCTTCATTTCTTTTTCATTTTCAACATTCACTTGCTTCTCATTTGCCTTTAAGCTCATTTCTCCTCCATTTGCTCCAAGGTGCCTAAAAATAGAAACTTTATTAAAATTGATTTATTTAAGGAAATAACTAAGTAAAATATGAGAAAATAACAATTAAATCATCGCATTAAAATGCTCTTATCAGAGGGTACTGCCGACTAACTATCTCATGACATCTGGAAAGTACTGCCGACCAGATTATTACCTGGAGGGTACTGCCAACCAAGAAATGCATGCATGTGACGATTATAGCCTCCTTATCAAGTCAAGCTTAAGACTCTTTTCTTCGAAAACAATGAAGTCATATTTAATCAAATACTTTAAATCTCGAAATAGATTCATAATCGAAACTCAATATTGCATGTAATATTTAATTAAAACAAAGTCCACTCACTGGTAAGCCTCACAGCTATACCTGCTGCCTACATGGATCCTCCTCACTTGAGGGCTCAGTACGTCCTGTTCGAAATGGCAGCGTATAAATAATAAAAGTGGAACAATTTAAAATCGACAATTTCTTCCTCAAAGTATTAATAACTCATTTTACTCGTAATTCCCCTAAACCCGACTTTTCTAATTTGGGATCCGCACTATCCTGACCTTAACCCAAGATTCTCGTCGATTTAACATTTCCGAATTCTTCTCAAACCTTTTCACATCTTTGTAACACACCCAACAACTTTTGTACCTGGACAAACAACCAATTCCAACCAGGTTGGCCAGAAATGGACCTGAAAGCAAGAAATCAGGTGAATCCACTGTTCACTTTTGATTCTTCCTCCTCAGGTCGATTCAAGCTACAAGAAGGTTACCAAGGTGGTTAGCATATTCCCAGCAACCAAACCCCCAAAGATTTTCAGCCAGAAACCGCTGGAAATCGGAAACCCAATGAAAAATCGACGAAATGCCAAACTGAGCTAACTCCCTTCGCTTAGCTCAAACCAAGGCTTTACAACTTGAAATACTTACATGGGATGATAGAGAAGGAAGAAAGGATCATTTTGTGATCAGTGGCATGCTCCTAGCGGTCTGAAGGCAAAGAAATAGCCGGAAATCTAATTCTGGGTCTATACGACAAAAAGTCAGGTTTGGGGTCAAGGTTTCACGATTTTTGCTACCAATTTCTCTCTACCCTTTCCACTTTCTAAAAACAGAAACCCCATATATAACCCAAAAGCTAGGAATAGTAATTTAGGTTTTTTTTATCATAACTTTTCCGTCCAAACTCTGATTGGAACAAACTACATGTCTATGAACTCGGTTTAACATATTCTTCACCTTCTGCAAGAAATTTTCCTAAATTATCGAGTCAAAGAAAAAGTCAACTCTTCGTCTTCTAAACGGTGAAACGTAAACTCACGAAGTAAAATTGTCTTTTATTTACTGAAAACTAGTAACAAGTTAAATATTAGGTGCAGGGTACAACATATATGCATGCTGCACCACTAGGGCTCCCAGTTGACGTAGCCAAATTTTCAGTGGGTCTAAGAGTGTGAAACCCACTCTTAACAGAATAACGTCCCTTATTGTAAAAGTGCCAAACCCACTTGTCAGTAGCTACACGGAGACTAAGAGGGATACTAGATATCAATTCCACTTTTGTTTCGGAGAAAAATTTATCAAGTAAAGGCAGCAACCATTCTTTTTGTTCATGATCAATAAGGTTCTCGACCATTAGATTCTCCATAGCCTCCATAGGAAAGCTAAATAGTTTGAAATTATAGGGTAAAGGGATTCAGGAGTCATCCCAATCCCTAATAGAAGCTCTGTCCCCAACCTTGTAGTGTAGGCCTCACTGTAAAACCTCCTGACTGAGAAGACTAGAATGTCATCTATGTAGACGACGCAGAACTCCGCAACGTGCTTGAAGATGTTGTCCATTTTCTTTGGAAGATTGAGGGAGCTTGCTTGAGACCAAAAGGCATTACCAGCCATTCGTAATGACCTTGTGGTGTTCCAAATGCAGTGAGAGATACACTCTCAGGATGCATCTTGACAACTTGACTTGCCAAAAACCCGAATTTGCATCGAATTTTGAAAAGACTTTAGCTCCTCTGAGCTGGTTGAACAGTACTCTTACTTGAGCAATTTGATAACCGTCTTTGACAGTGTTCTTGTTGACATCTCTGTAGTCAATCACCATTCTAGTTTTTCCTCTAAGGTTTTCTGCATGATTTCTCACATAGAATGCTGGAGCATGATGAGGGCTAGTGGAAGGTTGAATTAATCTCTTGTTCAGGAGATCTTCAATATCTTTTCTGAATTCTTTTTTATCTTCCTCTTTGTATTGAGGAATAGCTTTGACATGATAGATGACATTCATATCATGTAATTTCAATTCACAGACCACTGGGTCTTTTTCCCAAAACTTCTGAGGGTCTGCATCGATATTTTGTTCAAGTAGTTTCTTGATTTTATCAAGAGTAGGAATTTTCTGAGACTCAAGCTTATTCTGAAAGTGCTTGAGGTTATGCTCATGGATGAAACTAGCTTCTTCATCTTCACTAGTTTCTTCTTATTCTTCTTCTTCAGAAGATTCTTCAACAAGTAATTCTTCTTGTTGCTTGATTTGGAGTATAGGCTCGAATTTGGGTTTGTAGGGGGTAAGATCACCACTATTCTGTTGCGATCTCTGATACTGAGTAGTAAAACCAGGACCTACTACACTTTTTGCTTGTGTAAGTTGGTCTGCCCAGAACACCCGTTCTCCTTTCCTGAAGCCTATAGCCTCTTCATCCTGAATGAATCTCTGTTGGAGAATAAAATCATTTCCCAACAAGAAATCTGATCCTTGGCCTTTAGATTGCCAAACATTCTGGATGATAAATGTTCCTCCACCAATGGTGATATGAACATTTTTTGCTACTTTATTCATGGTGAGATGGCTTCCATCAAATGTAACACTAGTAGCAGTTCTTTTCCTTTCTTCTTTCCAGAGTTCATCTGGAATTGCAAATCTCTTTGCAACAGTAAATCCTGATCCACTAGCTACAAAGGCATGTAGATGATATTTTTTGTGATCAGGGAATTTTAGTCCAATCTCTATGTAGTTGCTGTATCTACTAGTAGAGACGACTTTCGAGTGTTGAAGCTCATTTTCTTGAGCTTGTTCCTTTGGAATGAATGGTTTACATTCTTCTGAAACAATTTCTGGTGGTTCAACCAGTTCAAAATTTTCATTTTCATCGATGATTTCTTCCTTTATTTTTGAGGAAGATGGTTCCATGATTCCTTGGAACAAAGTTTCTACTTCTTTCTCTTTTTGCTCAGAGAAATATTCTTCATATTCTTGTTCTACCAATTGGCTGACAAGGCCATTTTGGTTTTTCTTCTTGCTTCAGCTATGAAGCATTCTTTGTGATAAGTCTTTTTTGACTCTTCACAAAACATAAGGAGACCATTCTTTTCCTGACATAAGCAGTAGTCACAAACGAATGTACCAGGGTTCACCTAATAAGAAGACATTGAAGATTCTGTCTTGCTTTCTTCCCAGTTTTTTATTCTTAGAAGATTCATCTATCTTGATTCGAAGTACTCTACTTCAGAATCTGACTCAGATTCGGATGAATCTTCTTCTTCAGACCAGGCAGAGTAAACTGACCTATCTTCTTCTTCATCATCAGAATAGGCTATTTGTAGCCTTTCATGTTTGTTGTTTCTACTATCTGCTCATATTCTTCAAAGAGAGCTTTAGTAAATCTTTTACCCTTTTCCGGGCATTCATTGGCATAGTGCCCTTCAGCTTTGCATAACCAACACCTACAAGCTTTCTTGCTTGGTTGTTTATGCTGATGAGTATTCTTTTTTTCTTGAAGAATTTCTTTTTAGGATCTTCATCCTGCTGTTTTTTGTAATTGAACTTTTCTTGAATTTCCAGTCCCTTTTCTGATTACTCTTTTTGAATTTTTTAGAGTAATATTTTTCTTTCTTTTTTTCTGTGGAACTTGGAGTCATGACATCCCCAGTTGGTTGGCATATCAAGTATTCCATAACAGAAATTCTCAACTCCTTTGAGTTGTTTCTTGGCCATCTTAGCTCTAAGATTGGCTTTGCATTGCTCCTTTAATAATTGCCGGATTCTGTCGGCAATTCCTCCAACTGAAAATCTTTCAATTGGTTTTTCAGCTATGCTTTCTCTCACAGCTGTTCTCCATGGTTCAGGGAGTTTTCTGTGCAACAGATTAACTAGATCAGTGTTCTCTAGTTCACCAATTGTACAGTAATATTCTTGAAATTCATTCAAGTATTCTTCAAAATATCTCATGTCACAGATTTTGAGAGCATAGATATTTGATTTGGCCGTTTCTTTAGCCTTCTCACTCAGATTTGAGAGATCTCCACAGAACTGATCATACAGGGGTACTGCAAAATCATACGGAGATTTTGAATTTTTGATTTCTTCTAGCCAGTCTCTTCCTCTGGCAGTTTCTTTGAAAGACAGATGATACTTTTTTGCTACTCCTGTAAGAGTAGTTTCATAGTACACCTGCAAATCTGGTGCTTCAAATTTTCCAAGGGTAAGTGTAGAAGCCATCATCAGGCTATCTACCATTGGTCAATGGTTTTTCTTTTATCTAGACTTTTGTCTAGATTTAGCCAGATGCCATAGTTCGTGATTGGAACTCTAGGCATATTGTCCTCTGGGACAAATTTTTGGGAATTTCTTTCCCCTTTTCTACCCGTGGGGGCTTTCTGAGCTGGGAGTTTTATTTTCCCTTTTTCTCTGCTAATGAAAGTTCTGGAGCTTTCTCCTTCTTCCATTTTAATATCTTGGTAAGGAAAGACTTTTCTCGTCTTTCTGATTTTGAATTCCTTCATTTCTTCGATTAGTTTTTCTAATCGTTCAGGATTTTCGCAAGATTCTGCTTCTTCATAGAGTTCATAGAGCCTTTCTGCTCTGAACCTATTGACTGGTCTATTTAGATCAGCTTCTAATTCTTCTTCAGATATTGGTTCTTCGACAGTGGGTTTTGTACCACTAACACTAGCTTCTCTAGTGTTATAGTTTCTTCTGAGAAGATTTTTATTTATCCTGAGGCTGTCAGGACAGACATCACTTTTTCTGTGATTGTCAAAATTGAGACTGATTTCTCCAGTCTTTCTACTTTCATAAATTTTTGCTTTCGCTCTTTCCGATGGCTTTTTTGGACCGGATAATTTCCATTCAAGAGGAAAAGTCAATTCATTCCAAGTAACTTTATGAATTTGTTGTGAATGGTTCTTCTGATTGGTGAGGAAACCAGTACTAAGACCTGGAATATTTGTTATTCTGGGCTTGGGGGCTACTGTAGTACTCCTCAATTTATAGTATATTCTGTATACTATTGCGAGTTTTTGCATATCTTCTTTCATCGATATACCATCTGTCTTGACTCTCAGTCATAGACAATGAGCTGCATCTTTCAAGCTGGTTGTGAAATTTGGGAAGCTGTTGAAATACGCTACTTGATCACATAGAGATGCTTCAAGAGTTCCCAACAGACTAGGTCGGAAGTCTGTTAATCTATTGTCTTGTAGAACACATAGAACCGAACAGTCTATGCCTTCACGAGCAAGCAGATTTATGCCTACTTGGACTGTTCCAATATGCATAAATTGGTATTTTTTTGCTTGAGCTCTGGCAACTTCTGAATGAGTGATCATTAGAAGATCAGTCTCTCCTCCTGCTGTAGCGGGGGTTGTAATTTCCAATAGTTTAAAATAATGGCTATCCATTAGATCGAATGTTCCCCTTTTGTAGATTTGTTTAAAATCTAATTTTGGAAGTGAGGAGTTTTTTACCTCCTGTTCGATTTCGTTGAATTCGAATTCTTCAGCATTTAGGAGCTGTGCTCCTTTCTTTTTTCCAAAGATGCTTAACATCTTGATATCTCTTTTTTCCCGGTTTTCATACCGGATACTAGTCTGACTAGTAGATAGTTCCAGAAAAATCATGTTTGGAACAAGATTCTTGTCTGGTTTTTCAAATGGTTTGAATCCATTAGCTTTCTTTGTTTTTATTGTAGGCACTTTCTTGTCCTTCAGTATAGTTTTCATAGAATCCAGCGTTTTTTGCTGTTCATTGATTTTTCTACTAACGACTGTTAGTTTTTCTTCTTCCGTTTTTGGAAGTTCTTTGATATAATCCATTTTGTTTTCCAATCTTTCCAATTGGTGGATTATAGTAAGTAACTTTTCTAGATGAGTTTGATATCTAGATAATTCTAGTAACAGCCTCTGATGTTTCTCATAAGAGGAATTTAATAGAGAATTTATTTTCTCTAATAGCAATTCTGACATTGTCCCCATTAGGAGGGATTCCCCTTTGAGCTATTTTACAAGCTTTGATAACAGTGATTTGCGGATCTAACCAATGCTCAAATAATCAAGAGGTTTTGTTCCTGTTCCAGAACATATAAGAGATTATCAATATCTTGTTCTACTCTATAAATTCTGGTTTGAAGTTTATAGATGATATCCCAATAGTTGAGAGTTTCTCTGTTAAGACTTTCTCTATATTCTTTCAATTTTCTCAATTTTTCTCTTTTTTTCTGCAATTCTTTGCTAGTATTTTTACAGATAGCAACTAATTCAAGTCAGTCAACAATCGAAATTATGAATAGTAAAATTTACTGTTTACCGTCGAATAGAGGATGCAATTTAGCTTCAATTATATCTAGACAAATAAATTCAAGATGGACCCACCACGCTTTATCAAAATAATCATAAAAGATAAAAGAGAGGGGTAAAAGTGGGATGAATAGGAAGTGATGTTTTGGACATTAGTGGAAAAAGTAAAAAGATTTGTGTGAGTGTGAAGAAAAATAAGTTGGTGGGGTGTATGGGAAGTATATTGGTGGATTTGGGGTTTATGAAAAATTTCCCACATGGACACTCTTACTTTAGCAATCTGTTGATTCAAGAACATCCCATCCCAGTATTTTAAAATCAATTATATCTTCAATTGATGATGTTTCCTTTCAGGTCAATTGCTCACAATGCATTCTATGGGCCCATCCCCAAGGAGCTTGGAAACCTCAAGGACTTAAATATGCTGTAAGACATAAACTATAGTCCAACTACCATAAACTATTTAGTCTAGTTTGAAAGCATCAATATTGATTAATCAAGTTACATATTGTGGGAAAATGAGAAAACTGATAACAATGGATATGCATTAGAATCTATAGGAACTTAGTACAATTGTTTTTGCAGTTGTGAAATAGATATCTACTCATTGCCAAATTGCCCAAGTGGTGACTAATGCATGATCCTAGGAGCTGAAACATGATAAACAACTTTATATCCATTGGAAAATCGTGAAACACAATCAAAACCATTGGTATGGGTTACTGGGTTGTTTTATGAGCCTTCTTGAAACATGTCATTCTTACAAGGTTGTTAGAAGATGGATTAGTTAGTTAATTGATTTATTTTCACATCTACTGTTACATTCCCAAATGCACATGGGCTGCAAACCCAAAGTATTCATTAGTCAATTGTGATTTAGTGCCTGTATCTGCATACACATGTACTCTATCTATATTGCCCCGAATGTTTCACATAATTGCTTAAAAGTAATTCTATGGCTATTCATCATGGCTTGCAGGTCCTTTGGAATAAATAACTTCTCCGGAACACTCCCTCTCGAACTTGGTAATTTGGTCAAGCTTCAACAACTGTAAGTTCTTTGTTTAATACATTGAAGCTTTTGTTTATTCTTGAATCTTTTTGACATATTACTTAAGGAGCTGAAACTCTTGCATTTTCTCTACTTGATGAAGCAGCTAAAGTAAGGCGGATTTATGATATTGCAAATGTTTCATCCTCCATGAATCTTATTGAAAAGGTAAAACTTGTAGAACTTGTGATAGAGAAATATTAGAATTCATAATCTCTTAAATAGCTAGTATAATGTACTGCCAAGCTAAACTGTGCCCCTTGTTCAAAAATATGTAGACCCACGCAGCAGATACAAGGAAGCCTGCATATAAATGGTTGGGATTGAGAGGGAAATATGCTACATGAGAGCATAGTACGTAAGGTTGATAAGAACAATTCAGAGGACTCAAAAGAAAATACAAAGAGCTACCAGTTTGGCTCTTTTGCCCCAGTTACTATTGTCAGAGCTGGGAATTTCAACATGAAGAAGGTTGACTGGGACAATTTGTCCTCTACGTACTTACTATCCCTAGTATCAGAATCAAGGTATCATTATCTTATGTTTCAGCCTGATGTGCAGGTATATGATAAGACATACAAGGCTTATATATATGGACGCAAGAAAAAGTGAAACTATTACTAAGCTACCTTGGTTTGTAGATTACTTGATTAATTGAAGAGCAATGCTCTCTTCAGTACTTGCCTTACAATTTCAAACATTCTTTCTTGTCAAGTGTAGATTATTTTTTTACAAAAAGGGTTCTCAATTTAGTCACTGTTAGTGTTATGAATTTAATGATGTTCTGTTATTGTTCTGTATCTGTGTTTGCAAAACCTTTGGTTGGTGTTACAATTGTGATTGTTGGTTTGTAATTGAAATGAGTTTATATTAGTATCTTACCAATTTTTCATTTATAAAGGACATGATGTATATATGCATATTTCAAATCAGTATTAAACTAGAAAAACGATGTCATTAAAGAGATGATACATCAGATTGGAAACAAAAATCGATGTCTCTTTATTCAATGCACATCAAATTATTAAGTAAGAAACGATATAACACAACTCAATGGACATCAAATTATTAAGTAAGAAACGATGTAAAACAACGCAATGGACATCGACATTGTGTAAAAAACGATGTAAAACAAATCAATGCACATCGATTTATTAAATGAAAAACGATGTCTAGTATAAGTACGAATATCGGTGCAAACCTCAAAAACTGATGTTTAATAGAAAAATGGACATCGCTTCATAAAAGGAAACGATGTTTAATAGAAAAATGGACATCGCTTCATAAAAGGAAACGATGTTTAATAGATTAATGAACATCGGTCACGTAATAGAAAAGAATGTAGATTCAATCTTAAATAGTGTGATATATGGCAAGTACCGGTAAAGCTTATAAACAGCAGGCAAACTTCAAAAACACCGATGTGTAAGAGAATATAACACATTGTTTTTAGAATGAGTAACGATGTTAAAATGAATATTAGTGCTGTTGGACCTATATTTCGTTAAGCATTAAATGCATAAATATGAAGGTTTAACAATATCTAAAAACACCAATTTGTGATCATAATAGCAATTTAACCTCAATTCTGGAACATAATCCGATGTTTATTATTATATGGGACATCGGTTTTTAACCGATGTCTATTTTTTTTTCGATCTTTTACATCACCTACTAACACATGGGTACAAATTTTTTTTTACATCGATTTTGGTCGATGTATATAAGAAAAATTCTAGTAGTGAGAAGAGGATCCTCTCCCAAAAATAATAATGCCGACAAGGAAGGTTCGAAGCAATTTCATTCGCACTATAATCGAGGCACTTTCAGTCAAATCATCAAGAAAATGAATCTTTCTTTCTTTGCTGGCCGTTGATGAGGTCCATCTCTGACTATTATTTAACTCCCCCTAGCCAAACATCTTACTTTCTCAAAGTTTCTACATGCTCTTGCAGGAGTGAATTAGCTTCACAAGCAAAGCTGTAAGCAACCTCTGTCTCTCTCTCTCTCTCTCTCTCTCTGTTTGTTTCATCTTGTAGAGAATTTCATAGCAGTTACTTTTTCTTATTTAAACAAATTTAATTAACCTGGGAGTCTACCTAAAAGATCGATTTTATAACAATTAAGTTTTTTTTGGTAAATATATGTGCTCTTTTCATTTTCGATCAGTTCCACGCACCCTTGTATGCATAATGCATGTATGACCCTGAAGTTTTTTCACTAATATGATGATCCACTCCACATATGCACTAATTTCAGTAGGATATGAGTGGATATGAAAATTAATGTAATTAGGAATAGTAGTATGAAGTTTATAAGGGTTTAATAGTTTTTAAAAGAAAACAGAAGTTTAATCTAAAATCGTATCAAATATTAATTATTCTGGGTTGTGATTGATTAATATATTAATTTCTGTGAGATATGTATGGTATATATCAATAATCTATTAATCTAAAGTCATAGCCCAACGTAGGTCACGCCCCTTAGATGAAGATGGACAAAAGCAAGATACGGTAATTGATTATTTACTATTATTTTCTTGGGTGCAGGTGGAGGTTCAATTTGGAACCAATGTCTACCACACAAGCACACAATTCTATACCGCCTGGAATTGCATTGAGAGCTATGAGAGATCCAATGACATTTGCACCTTACACGCCTGGCAATAGTATGGAGCCAATTAATCTTCCTCTTTACTCTTACCTAGATTGTGTGGGGAAGCTACTATATACATATCTGTGTTAATCGTGCATGCTTCTCAAGTTCTTATACATGAATACATGATCATGAAGTATTTTACCACTTTGACAGGAAAAGGTTAAGGTAAATAGAGTCTACACTAATGTAAAATAACTAGGTTCTCGATTGAGCAATTGAGTTCTAAATTGCATCTGTGCCATACAGGAAGGTATTGTAGGATTTTGCATAGATTCGATCACCTCCAATATTTGAAACAAAGATAATAGATGATAGCTATCATATATTCTTCTGCATTTCGAAGGGATCTGATATATTAGGTATTCAACTAGTTGATTACAGAACTTGATCAATTGTCCTCTATAAATCCTATACAGGACAGTATTACCTTGATGTATGTGTGCCGCTCAATAAGTATGCACTAAAAGGCAATTGGGAAGCTGTTGAACTAATCTTGAGGAAGGACCCGAGGCTTTTGACTGCTAGCATAACAAGCGGAGGTGACACAGTCCTTCACATAGCAGCAGGAGCAAGACAAGTTCAGTTTGCGGAGGAGCTGGTTGAAATGATGGAATTATGGATTGGAATGGAGAAATGTTCACAAGCCTTGGCAAAGCAAGGCACGAACGGAAACACTGCCTTCAGCATTGCCGCTGCAGCTGGAAGTATTGAAATTGCACAGATTATGATGAAGAAGAATGAGCATTTGCCAAAAATTCGAGGTGGTGAAGGAATGACACCACTCTATATGGCTGCCTTGTCGGGACAATCTCTAATGGCAGATTACTTGTACTCTCTAACCAAGGACATGTTGGAGGAAGCCGACCGGCAACTGTTGTTTTTAACTTGTATCGATAATGGATTGTATGGTAAGATATAACAAACAATTCATCCTTCACATATTCAATATAGTGCTTGCATTTTTAATTTCTGTTAATCCGTTTCTTTGTCATTATGCAGATCTAGCTAGGAAGATGCTAGAAAGTGACAGAGCATTAGCTAAGGTTCGTAATATAAAAGAGGAAACAGCTTTGCATATCTTGGCTAGAATGCCTTTAGAATTCACCAGCCAAAGTCCAGGAATGTGGAGTAGACTCATCACCTCATGTGAGTTGGTTCTTTAAAAGTTAATTTTACCTCTGTGCATATCATTATGAACCCTGTGGCTTATGGTTTTCAACCTTTTATTCATAAGTTATCCCAGGTTGGAAGTTCTCATACAAGAGAAACTTGAAACAAGTCAATGAAGGCCTTCAACTAGTCCAATGCCTCTGGACAGAAATCTTGAGAAATGATCATGTCGATATGATGAGATTAATTGAACATCCTACAAAATTACTGTTCGACGCTACAAAATTAGGAAATTATGAGTTCCTAGCAGTGCTTATTAACTCTTATCCTGATTTAATATGGCAACTTGATGACAAAAATCGGAGTATATTCCATGTTGCTGTTTTGCATCGTCATGCAAGTATCTTTAATTTAGTGCATGAGATAGGCTCCATCAAGGATTTCATAGTGACATTTACTGATGATGATGAGAGTAATAACATTTTACATATGGCTGCAAAATTAGCACCTCCAAATCAACTCAACCTTGTATCAGGCGCAGCTCTTCAAATGCAGCGAGAGTTGGTATGGTTTGAGGTACTTCGATCTGCCACTATCCTTACAATTATTTCATACTAGCTAGTACAGTATGACATTTCTCAATTTCTTTGCTAAATTGTCATGCATTCTTTTTATATCTTTGATGTTTCAGGAAGTAAAAAAGATTGTACAACCTTGCTCTATAGAGATGAAAAACAAGAAAGGACAAACACCACGAGAATTGTTCACAAGTGAGCATAAAGGACTGTTGCACCAAGGAGAAGCATGGATGAAGCAAACTGCAAAGTCATGTATGATTGTTGCGGCTCTTATCGCAACTGTTGTGTTTTCAGCTGCATTTAGCGTACCTGGTGGTACATCTGATAATACAGGGCAGCCAAACTTTCTAAAAGAGACTGCCTTCCAATTCTTTGCCATAGCAGATGGAGTAGCACTCATATCCTCTTTCACTTCAATACTGATGTTCTTGCTCATCCTCACATCGCGTTATGCTGAAGGAGATTTCCTCAAATCATTACCGTTGAAGTTGATGATAGGACTCGCATCACTTTTCATCTCTATAGCATCCATGATGGTAGCTTTTAGCACAACCTTCTATTTAGACTGTCACTATGGCTTAGAATGGGTCCCCAATCTTATATTTGTATTTGTATTTGCATTTGTACCGGTTGCTTTGTTTGCTTTTCAGCCTTTTCTGCAGTTTCCTCTCAGGACCTCTCTCGTCTGATATGTTTTCTTCAACGTATTGTTCAAGTCTTTTATTTCAACCATGGAAACATATGATCGACTAGAAAGTCAGAGGCTGTATTTTTAGTACATGTATTAGAGAAATGGAGCTGTTTTAGTTCGCGCACATTTATCATATCATATATAGAGATATACATGACAAATGAAGTCATATTATTGCAAAGCATGGCGATCAAAGACGGTGATCGGATATTTCTGATGTCTAAAAGATGCACAACTTAAACCTTCCACTCAAATATCATCGTTGGTAATATAGTGATCGTTCTTGGTGTGTGATAGGTTCAAATCCATCATCTCTCTGTAGGAATAGAGCGTGCCTATATCAGTCGTACATCCCAAGAGTATCGAAAGATATTTTTTAGAGTTAAATAATGTTTACTCCCTATACTTATAGGGTTTCATCGTTTCAGTCCCTGACGTTCGAATTTCACCTAAAAGCTCATCAAACTCTCAATTTCCTCTCAATTAGTCCCTGCTGTCAAGCTCCGTCCAAATTGTCCGTTAAATTGCTGACGTGACATCTATTTCACGCCAAAATGTCTATTTTACCCTCACTATCTTTTTTATAAAAAAATTTCTCTGTTTTCTTTTTCTTTTTTCTTTTTACCCCTTCTTCTTCCAATTCTCTCTCCTCCTCTCTGTCTTCTTCTTCCAAAAACAAACCGAACTCTCTCTCCATCTTCTTCTTTCAACTGAAGGAGGAGGAGAATCAGGACTTCCTCGTCATCAGCTCATGGAGCTCGAAGATGTTGGATGCTTCACCATCCTCATAAACGACGATTAGGAAATCATCGAAAATCCAAACCAAATTCCTAACCAAACCATCCTCAAATTCTTACCTTCCCCTAATCCAAATCAAATTCCTATCAATACCAACCTCAATCTAAACCAAATTGATCAAATCCAACAAAGTCCAAATCTTCACAACTCCTCATATTTTTACCTTCACAAATCGGTCCAGCCCGATCCCGATTCTGATATGTCTTTGCAAGGGAGGCGGCCGAAGCGATCCGAGTCGCTGCAGGGGACGAGGAGGTCGTGGTGGAAAGACTAGAGTCGCTGATAGGCCATTTGCCTAGAGTTTTAGAGTAAGTGAAATGCAGCGTATCGGACAAGGTGGACATTGACTCGATCCACGTGGCCGGTGCCTGAGTCGGTCGTCAAGAAAGCCTCCTCATCGCAGATCTGGACTTGGAGAAATCTCCGCTCTGGTTGTCGTCGTCATCCTCAACGCCGTCTTTCGACGACGCTTTCCGTCCAAACATGTAGTACAGAATCACAGTAGCTCCAGCCGCGGTGGCCATTATCCCCACCGCCATCAGATCGAAGCTTTGGGACTCGGAGCTCAGAAAAAGCATGCATGAAATGGGTTTTCTTTAGTAGCTGACTTATTAGGAATGTCTTCATGAAATGGGTTTTCTTTAGTAGCTGACTTATTAGGAATGTCTTCATGAAATGGGTTTTCCAGCTATTTTTAGATCTTCATTGTTTTTCTTGAAAGAGATGTGGGAGATATAAATGGCAAAAACTGTACATCATCCCCATGACCAACTGAAGCATGAGATTCAAGCTTCTCAAGTGTTGGAGATGGATTTGTGAGATGGGTCAGGAGATTTGCATCTGGGTTGTGGGATTTGGTTGAGAAAGTGGGTCGAGTACTGCGATGTGGATGTTGTTGGTTTTGGTGTTGAGCTTGAAGAGATCGAATCAAAGAGTAATGAGGTCGAACTAGAGAGAGAAGAGATCAGAGAGGAGCAAGAGAGAGCCAGTAGGGACAAGGTGGAAGAAGAAGGGGTAAAAAGAAAAAAGGAAAAAAAAAACAGAGAGAAAAAAATAATAATAATAAAAAATAAAATCAGTGATGAGGGCAAAATAGACATTTTGACATGAAATGGATGCCACATCAGCAATTTAACGGACAATTTGGACGGAGCTTGATGGCAGGGACTAATTGGGAGGAAATTGAGAGTTTGAGGAGTTTTTATGTGAAATTCGAATGTCATGGACTGAAACGATGAAACCCTATAAGTATATGGAGTAAACAGTATTTAACTCTATCTTTTATACCAATCCAATGGCATCACGTTGATGCAGAGTTATATGAAGCTAATAAGTTCACTGCAAATGAGATGTTCGGCCTTGTGCGTTGAGCTAAGTACAATAATGCGCCTATTATACTTATAAAGGATACTTTTACCTCTAGCACATCTTCGTCATCATCCTTCGGACGAAGATGATGTTTTTAAAGATCAAGACTAGACGATCATGGGCGTGCTTGAAGGCTTGACCTTGTCAAAGCGCCTAAGCATCCATCAACACGATGCTCAAGTTCCAAATCGAGACATAATCGTGTTCTCCCAAGATCTTTCATCTCAAAATCGGATTTCAAGTGTTCATCGGTTTCCCTTAACTCTTTAAGGGCTTCCAATGAAGATCATGTCACCAATATGAACTGTGATAGAATCTGGAACTTATCATAGAGACGCGTGGGCATTTACATATCTCTTCCCAATCAAGTAGTCACTTTAGTGAGCGTTTCAACCTCTTTGCAAATGCGCTCCGTGGTCTAAAGCCACTTGACTTGGGTAAATGAAGTCCACAACGAACCTTTATGTGTATTCCATATCTAGATTCCCATAGAGGTACGTAGCGACCACATATATAAGCTGCATGTTCAGTTATTCAGAAACTACCAAACTGACAAGGTAGTGGAGTGCAAAGACATCCATTACGAGAGAATATGTCTCATTGCAGTCGACTTCAGTGCATTTTGTGAGAAGCCTTGTGCCATAAGGCGAGATTACCATATCTTTTTCTCATCACGCTTTCTAACAAAGACCCATTAGTCAATAGGTTTTATGTGAGGAGGTGTTAGCATCACTAGCTCGAAAAACCTTCCTATTCATTAGAGAATCCAACTTAACTTGGATCGCATCTTTTCATTTAGGCCAATTTTCTCTACGTTGGCATTCATTCATCAATGGAGCATGGTTTGATATCATCAGACTCAACAAACTCATGCATTATCGATCATGATGGAGTTTCTATCCCACGTCTCATGTACACTAGTGTAATTTTCAAAGCGCTCTATATTCTCAGAATAGGCTCTGACGTTGAGGCGTCCCCCAACGATAACCATATTCCGGAATATTAGCATAAGATGGATTTTAAATATCGATGATCAATGGATCGAGTTGTGCCAAAGTATCGTTCGAACTCACGTGCCTCCCACGCATCTTAGCTGGGGCCATGGCCTGTAATGCTAGAATGCCATTCACTACGGCGTTGAAGCCATGCCTACCTTCATGTAGGGTGACGCTACGTCCTCTAGTAGGGACGTCCATCCTTGCAAGCATATTTGCAGCGTATATGTGTGATCTCGTCACTTTAGCGAGGATCGAGATAAGACATAGTGGCGATAGACCACGACAATTCTGTCGTTCATGCTGAACATCCATGTTCTTATCTTCCCCTAACGACGGAAGTCTGTCTCATCAAAGTGACAATCCGCAAATCTAGCGGTAAAGAGATCGCCTAGCAAGGGTATTAAGTGGTGGACGATTGTTGGAGTCTCAAATCCAACTTAGGTGGCCATTCATCTGTAAGGACCCATCATAGTGTGTTGTGGTAGCTCAATTGTCACATAAATAGTACACTCAAATATGTGTAAGTATGAGATACTGGTACCCAGTGACTAGCTGTAACGCAGAGGTAGATTTAGTGGCGGTAGGTCATAGATGAATTAGCAAAGCTACATGCGATATTGCACCACCCCAAGCGGAGATAGGGAGATTGGTGCAAATTGCCAATATTCAGGCTACCATTGTAGTCATTTCTGTGAGACCATTTGGGTATGTACATAGGAATATGATGTCCAATATCAGTCCCAATGATATGCAATAATCATCGAGAGTCTTCGATGTAAACTCTCTAGCATTGTCAAGTCCAATTGACTGAATGGGATAATACGGGGAGTGAGCCCATCGTCATATGATACATGCTAGGAGTGTAGTATAAGCAGCATTACAAGTGGACAATGAAATAACACGTGACGAGCGTGTTTGCGTGTCAACCAACATCAAGAAATATTTAAACGTCTACAAGTTGGTTGAATCAGTCTACTGATTCTATGTAAGAACAGAATGAGTATTTTTGTATCCTTTACGTACGACGATCTCAATCCTAATAATAGGCTTTGCAAAATGAGCGAGGGGCCATAGATGCACCAATGAGGATTTTGATTGGGCCTGAGAGTCTGAAGTCTATTATCAGAAAAATTTGTGACTACATCACCCATCTTGGCGTCATAACCATGGGAATTGTCATCCATGGCACCATGGCCATGAGTGATGGCTACTATGGCATCATCAAGGGGGACAGTGGTGGCCTAGGCTGGCGGTGGACAGCAGCAGCGACATCGGTTACACTTAGTCTAGGAATCAATCTTTGATTCTCACTTAGTTTCGCTTGAAAAAATGGATTGCCGTGTGAAGTCTTTAGTAGACGGATCATCATATCATGACCTATTTTTTCGTGGCAAAGCCAATATGTGTCTAAATCGAAGAGATCTTATCTCATGACTTTATTGGATTTAATAGCTCGAATAGTGACATAAAGTCTATTAGAGAGACACATAAACTTCTCTAAGATGCGCATTTGTTAGCAATCATTAGAGGAAATGCAAAGGAACTCTTTCCCGTTCTCTACATTCGTTTTCGCATAGAATGCGTTGGCTAGCTAGAATAGCTCAATAGGGTTCGATTTTCCCTAGGAGCGTAGAGAGTTTCTATAACAGTAATCAAGGTGCCATTTAGCAAGTGGAAATTGGGCTATTTCATGTCCTTGAACAAATCCTGATGGCCCAGCCATCGTAGTCACAAAGTAATATGCTTAGAACAGTGTTCTAAAAAACGGCCGCCCAGGCCGCCTAGGCGGCGCCTAGGCGCTGAGCGGCAGCAGACCGAGGCGAGGAAGGGCTAATCGGCGGGCTTAGGCGGGGAGGAATTAGGCGGCCGCCTAGGCTGCCTGGGCGTCCGTCTGGGCGGTCTTCCCGGTTAGGCGGCTTCCTTTTTTTTTTTTTTTTTGTGAGACCTAAACTCCAAAATGGCCATATTTGATCCCCAAACCATTCAATCACCAAAACTAGAAAATTGGCCGTATTTGCTCACCCCACTGCGCCTTTGCTCCACGTCTCCACTGGATCTCCCTCCGAGCCACCACCGCAGCTTCCCCCCAAGCCACCCCAGCTTCCCCCAAATGAAGATCTTGAAATTTGAGAAATATGAGAGAGACTGGAGGTTGGTGGCTATTGGTTTTGCACAAGAGAGGAAGAAAAGATCATAGAACATTAGAACACTGTTGTTTGTCGAGAGAGAGAGAGAGAGAGAGAGAGACTGTTTGGAGAGAGAGAGAGAAGTGGCTGCTGTTTGTCGAGAGAGAGAGAGAGAGAGAGAAGAGGCTGCTATATTGAGAGAGAGACGCTAGATGGGCAAGTGGCTGCCTTTCTAAGCATAATTGACTATACTATTTAAAAAAAAAAGTATAATTGACTATGTTAGCCACTTAGGCGTGTAGTTTCAAAATATATATATATATAATATGTTAGGCGTGTCATACACTCATACTAAGGCTTCCACGTTTCCTATTTAATTAAATAATATTTGGAGATAGAGAGGGAGAGAGAGGGGAGGAGAGCGGGAGGAAGTGAGGAACATAGATAAAAATAAAGTTTTTTGTATTTCACGTTTCCTCTTTTTTTGTCTTCCACTCTTCCCTATGTTTCCCTTTTAATTCATTGGTTATGTATGTGGGCACCAGAATCTTAGAATAAAATATTATTGTATATAATTTTGTTTTTATATAACGTATATTCACTTAAAGAACTATATAAACTCTTATATATATATATATTTATATGATATAAAAATAAATAAAAATTAAAAAATACAAAACCGCCTAGGCGCCGCCTAGGCACCCGCCTAGCCGCCTGGGCGCTCCTCCCCAACTCACCGCCCGACTAGCGCCTAGCGTTTTTTCGAACCATGGCTTAGAATCAAAATAGAATCATAATGAAAAGAACTCAAAATTTTATTCATAAGCCAACGGAGTACATTATTATCTCTAAGCCATTAAGAGAATCTAATCCAAATGCTAGCTAATGCAAAACTAAGGTAGTCGTTTGACTTCTTTAGGTAACTCCAAAATAAATATGACCAGGTGAGTAGAGAGATGTCGGTGGGGTATAGCTCGCTTAAGTACCACTTATCTCAAAACCTTCCTAGACATCATACTTATTTTCGATGAGCCTATGTGATGTAGGACGAGAATGTGCCTGGTTTAGCAGAAAAACTAGAAAAATAAAGAAGCGGCATGAAATTAAGAAGAGTGATTGGAAAATAGGTAACTCACATGTAATCAGGTTACTAGCCGCTGAAATATTCAAGATATTTGGTTTTCAACTTTTCGGGTTTCTCGTGCGAAAAGTCAGGTTTTGATTTTAATTTTGTGCGATTCCCACCTAAATAAATATGTGTGATCTTTGCAATAACCACCTTTGACGCTTTCATGCCATGGTCTTCCAAAAAGCACATTAGTATCGTCCATGTCAATCACATGACAAGTAATCTCTTCTTTATAAAATTTTCCCATAGAGACAGGAACTTTACAAATCTCTGTTACTTGTGCATATTCATCCTCCCCAAATGGAATCCAATATGGATCATTCAGCTTCACTGTCGGTAATTGAAAATAATCCACAACTTTGTTTGCTATAAATTTCTCTCGTAGACCGCTGTCAATTATTACAGAGTATACCTTGCCTTTGATGACACATGTAGTTAGGAAGTCGTCGTAATCCGGCGTTGTGAATATCCAACGTTCCATTTTTTTTTTCTCTTTTTTTTTTTTTTTGGATTGATGAGGTTGTCGTAGGTTGAATCCCTTGGCATGTTTCTCTTCAACGAAACTTTCTTTGATAGATACTCTACGACCAGCGTCGTTGAGGTTGGTGGTAGTGAACTTCTCCCTTGGATGATCGTCTGCTAAGAAGCGGGTGATACCCGCTTTGATACCAAATGATGCAGGAAGCGTGAACACGATAGTTATTAAGAGGCTCCGTCAAGCATCGAAAGCCATATGAGATGAGCTAGAATCCACTAGCAATTACAGGCACAACCGTAAGAAATATAGAGAAACTTCTCTAATATTTGGTTTTTTTATTGATAACTTGAATGAAAATTACAATCTAAGAGGTGTCTTATATAAGACACATAGCATAAACCTAATACAACTAGAAAACCTAAAATAAAAAGAATGCAAAACTAGCCTAAAAATTATTAAATCACAAATCGGATAATTAAGACGATACATTTTGGCCTAAATCAGATAGGGCTCACTAAAGTGAGTCTTGAAGATCTCGTCGTTCCCATTCTGAAAAGGTATAATGCGTCTCAAAAGGACATTCTGGCCAAAAGTTAGTCAAATCTGATTCAAAATCAAAACCTGACTTTTCGCACGAGAAACCCGAAAAGTCCAAAACCAAATCTTCTTGAATATTCCAGCGGCTAGTAACCTGATTACCTGTGAGTTACCTATTTTCCAATCACTCTTCTTAATTTCACGCCGCTTCTTTATTTTTCTAGTTTTTCGGCTAAACCAGGCACATTCTCATCCTACATCACTATGTGAACAAAAAAACTACACCAATGGCATTTACTACAAAGTATATGGCAATTGCCTATTACATTTCTTGGAAAAATAAAGATTTAAACAGAATTTGGCGATCTATTAATCCAACTAAATTTGAAGTCTTCACCCTTCACTCTAGATCATCTTCTTGATCTTCTTGTTTCACATAGTGAGCTCCTCTTGCTTCACAGTATGCTTTGTAGGCGGTGACAATATCTTCACGAGCTCTACAAATGTGTGCCCAATGAATGGATACTCCACATCGGGAACATTCATCTTTGTACTCAGACTCCATTGATTGAGGTGCTTTGGAAGCGTCATTTGGATGGCTTTTTGTGTTGGTGGAGCCACCAACATGATCAGAGGCGTTGCCTCCCTCTCTCTTTCCACGTTGACCTCTTCGGTTCCGTGTTCGACTATTTTGGCGGTTACCATCCTCATTAGAGCGAGAATCAAGACCAGAACGTCCAGAATTGTCCCTAGATTTAGGGTTTCGCTCTTGGCGCCCTCCCTTAGGGGCGCGACTATAATTACCGGAATATGCTCTGTTCCCACGGGTCTCGAAATATAGTTCTTTACAAGGATGTTATCATGCTGTTCAGCGACATTCATGGCTCCAATGAGCTCATGAAACCTTGTGATCCGTCTTGTAGTAACTTCGATTTGATAGTTCTTAGCAACCATCAATGCAGAGACGGGGAAGGTGGAGAGAGTCATCTTAATCAACATCACATCTGTGATATCTTTTCTACAGAATTCCATTAAGGATTTAATGCGAAGTGCTTCCGAGTTGTAGTCAATAACTGACTTGAAATCACAGAAGCGGAGACTATGTCATCTCACTTCTAGTTCAGGAAGCAGGGAGTCACGGATGTTGCCAAATCTTTCTTTGAGTGAGACCACCAGCCTTCTGGGGTCTTCTTCATTCATATACTCGTAACTGGAGCGAATCATGTATATGACTGTTGAGACCGAAATTTTCACAAACCCAAAATAAAAAAGTGGTTCGATGCAAAGGTGAGAATCCACTAGCTTTCAAGTTGGTTAGCTTGATTATCTCCAAAGCATGATAAGGTATAGGTTTGTTGTGACCAAAGAAAGAAGAGTTCTAGTTGTCTTCAAATGCATAACAGAAACTCTATCTTCAAAATAAATAAATAAATAAAAGAAGAAGAAAGCAATAGAACAAATCATGCATGCATCACGTGGATTGGTACTCAATGCATCAGAATTCAAATTTAGAATCTTGGATAATCTTCCCATCTTGCAAATTCAAGACCGAGTTAATGTTGATATCTATACAAAGTTTGAATGACCAAAAGACATCAGAAACTTTCAACGTGGAAGATAGAAGGTGGTTGCTGCTATAATCGTTTCAATTCAAATTGATCAACAAAGGTTATCATAACCTCAATTTGAATTGAATTGATGGCTTTCCAAGAGAAGCCACGGACGGAGAACCACGTTTCAGTAGAAAAAGCTCCATAAGTCACAGGTATACAATGATTATCTCCTGAAATTACTGAATTTCTGCTTTCATGGTGCAGACATTGTTAAGTGCTAAGATCCATGAAGCATGGCCAAAAATCTCTCTGGAGTGTCTATGTTGCTTCCATCCTCATAATCTCCTGCTGGTGACCAAGGTTATTACCACATCAGCAATCATGGAGAAGTCGAGTTGCTGCCCACACCTCCCTGTCACAAATCAAAACCACAATGCCATTCTTGCCTTACTTTGCTTCTCGATGCCTATATGGTGGTGCGTCTTGCGTATAGGTGGCGAAACCAAAGTGATCTTGATGGTACTGCTCTCCTGGTGAAGGACCACTACGTCAACAAATGATGGTGCTCTCCTAGTGAACGACTGATGGTGGTGATTTTCTAAGCCTTGTTGAGTACCAACAAGGACTTTGCAGCAGCAAACAGTGTCAACAGAGCTTTGACAAAGACAAGCTCCATCAAACCTCTTGCTTGCACTCGCACCCGCACCACATACAGAGGCTCTGTCAAATGAACACAAGCTGATGACGGGGAAAAGAAGACACAATTGTTTCTGGTACAAAGTTGCTACTGCTGTTGACGAAGCCACAAGAGGGAGCTGGTACTACGTAGATGTCAAAAAGACGAAGCTACAGCCCTGCATAATGCCACCAACTTCAAGCTTCGACGCCACTACTGCTCGTGCATACCAAGTGGAGGAAGAAAATAAAAATGAGCTGAGTTCTGTTGCCTTTCGTGTACCAGGGAGAGGCTAACAAACCAGTGAAAGCTCCAAAGCTCGCCTCAAATTTCCATCCCCAATTGATGAAGAAAAGGGGAAGTAGCGACACGGGACTTCCATTGAATAGGTGGTGGGCATCTTATCTGCTGCTTAAACAGAAACGCAAAAAGAGCAAGTGAATCCCTATGAGTCATCAAGAGAAGCACCGAAGAGTCCAGTTCAATTTCCTATACGCCATCAGACTTTATCCACTTGAAAAGAGAAAGAGAAAGACCAATTGATACATGGTAGCACTCAAAAGAGCCACCGAGCCAACCAAGTAAAATATTGAAGAACTTGTAGCAGATGACCACTCCTACTTGTATCGATAGCAAAGGACAACTAGCAAATTAAATATGTGGCTAATTAAAGTTTGATTAAATATGTGGTTCACATAGTGGGACCAACGAAATGAGTAGCATGTTGCTCATATTTATGTTTCAGGTCTCTTTCCAAAGCATAAAGGTCAAAGAAACCAAAAAGCAAGACAATGGATAATTGGCTTCAAAAAAATGAGTTGGTCCTCTCCTGAAAATTGGTGCAGCAATAAAGTCAAACAGGAGTGGATTAATCGCAGATCTCAGCCGGGCCTCTTACAAAAATTGGGAAGCAAGCCCATTTCAAAGCTAGTCAAGTTGGGTGTCCAAATCACTTGAAGCAGATCATTATGGTTCCGTAATATGATTTGATGACAAGTGGTGAAAAGCAGCACAAAGCCCATTGCACAATTCTGCTCGACGGGTGTCCAAATCAAATTGGCAGAAGATCTATCAAATTGGGTGTTCACTCAAAAAGTCTATTTGATGGGTTTAAAAAATATATACACATTTGTCGAACACAAAAGTCGGTACAAAACCGAAAAGTCAAATTCCTAATGAACTACAGTGGTTTGATCCCTTCACGGGGTATGTAGGCAGTCTAGCGACCCACTAGATGCAACCGCAACTCCAAACAGAATCCCTGACTCCACCAGTCAAAATCAACCAGTCCCAAATGAATCACTGACTCCAGTCAAATTCTCCTAACACCAGAAAAATCAAATTCATTCCCAAATCACACAAATAAAGTCCAAACCAAATTCAAGGGCTTTAAACACTTTCCCAAACATAAATTCAAAATAAATGGGTCATCTACCCATTTAAATCTCAAAAGCCGAAACTACATGTGGTTTGATCCCGCAAAGTGTATGTAGGCAATCTAGAAACAAATTAATCTAGATACAACCACGTCCTATACACACAAAATCGAATCCCTGGTCCACTTCAACCAAATTCGTCCCAAACACTACTCTAATTCCAAAATCAAAGCCCTCCAATGAGTCATCCCCTCATTGGAACTCTTGAACTATGAGTGGCTTGATCCCTCTCCAAGGTTACATAGGCAACCCATTCAAATATCTGGGTGCAGCCACAAAAACAAACAAACACACATCCCACAATTAGTTTCTTCATAAATGGAATCAAATGGTGTTTCCCTGAAACAAGGGATTGTAATTAAGAGACACATTCTATCTTGAATGGGTCGAACCTAAAATAATCAAAAACTCTATTCACTAAATGAATACGAGTGAAATTATGTCGGCTAACATTTACTCTCACTGTGTGCGATTTTTACCCAACAATGACGAGTCATTAGGATGATGGCTTTAGCCTTATTTGTCTCTAAGGCTGCTCTATTTGCTTCCAAAGCTTGAGCTTGCTCAACAGTTAGCACATCCAGATTAGGCTCAAGAATCGTATCTAAGATTCCATCGGCCTTGAGATGCTAGTGAACATCACAAACCTACTTGTGATATCTAGAGCCAGTTGTTCCCGATGGAGCAAAGTCTAGTTTGTTCAGGTTACTCATCCTGAAAGAGAACAAGAAAAAAGGTTAGTTTCGGAGCGGAAAACGTTACTACGAAAACATATAAATTTCTTAGCGTAGTCGCTCCTAAGAAATTATGAATTTCCGAGCATAATCCCTTCCAAGAAATTAGGGATTTCTGAGCATAGTCGCTTCCAAGAAATCCAATTCCAAGAGGTATTGGATTAGATCAAAACAATGATGTAAGTGGTCGATCATAAATTTTCTACAAACTCTAAGTTTGGAGATCTCAACAAGCTCCAAGGTTGGAGTGAGCATAAACTCCCACAGTTAGGCTTTTAGTCTCCTCTATGAAGAAGAAAGAGGGGTAGAAGAAGGGAGGTTGCAAGTCCCTAAGAAAAAGAAGGGAAAAAGAATAAAAAAATTCAAACGGGAACCTTTAAAACATACCTCTAAAATTGCTTGAAAAGTAGCTAGAAAAATCACCAAAAAATTATCAGAGGGTCGTCAGAAAATAGGGATAGCCGGCCGTAGTTGTAGCTAGCCGGAGACAGTCAGAACTGGTCGGTGGTGGCCGAAATTACCCTAAAAACTTTTCTGTCTGGTTTTATGCCTGAGGACCAGTCATTCAGGCGGCCTGTTCGGCAAGTTTTACACTGGTTCCTAGAACGATCTGACCGGTTCTGGAATTCTGAGATCGAGGTGTTGCTACTGGCAAAATTTGGTGGCAATCGGAGTTCCGGAAGGCAGTGAAAGGGTGGTGGTTTTGTTGCGGGCAGTTTGGAGCTTTCAATGGTCTGTTCGGTACTTTTTCGGCCTGTTTTTGAGATTCCGTTGCCTGTTCTGGACTCTTGGGATCAAGCTCTTTAAGGTGTGAGGTGGAGGCAGAAAAGGTTTCAAGGTTTTATATTCGGGTTTAGGGTTTAGCTTCTTGAATCAGGGTTTAGCTATTTGTTTCAGGGTTAGGTCTTCGTATTGATAACATGTTTTAAGAAAAAAGGGATGCAGAGAATTGGGAGAATGATTTGTGTCTTTCATTGATAATATGGGCCTCTTTATATGGAGGAATACAAGCATAGAATCTGAATTGTACAAGGAAACATAATCGTACAGTGATTAGGATATCTACGAAGATATCTCTGAGAATATCTCTAAGATTAACCCTATTACAACTTGGACAAATAATTAGAGTTTGCGCCAGACACACAATCTAGATGTCCTTAAACAACTTTCAATTAAATTCCATCATTTTTTTCCCTCATCCAAACACACGACTATTGATAATCTCTTAAGCAATTTGATTATTTGTTTATTTAATTTTAGAGGAATTTTATTACACACCCAATTTCCTAGCTAATCACATATTAGATTAAACCCACTCATATTTTTTTTTCTCATCCAAACACACGACTAATGATTATCTCTTGAGCAATTTGATTATTTGTTTATTTAATTTTAGAGGAATTTTATTACACACCCAATTTCCTAGCTAATCACATATTAGATTAAACCCACTCATTTTTTTTTTAAACAACCAAATCTATTATTTAGGTTCATCTCAAATGAAAAAACCTATAAACTAGAATAGAATATTAAACCTGTTTTTGTTAAAAATTACAAAAGATACCACAAGCCCAAAATATATCATAGATGAAACAGACTCCCACAGACATCTCTCATAACATAATCAGACCTTTGATTTAATTAATATGAATTGTTAGTGAGCCTGTAGCCTGTTGGTTAGCTAACCTAACTGGCACCGTGGAGGTCATGGGTTCAAATCTCATTGACATCAGAGGTGGGGTAGCATAGAGAGTTACACTATCGTTCAGAATAAAAAATAAAAAAATAAAATAAAATAAAATAAAAAGTAATATGAAACTATGAATCAATACCTAGATAGGAGGCTAGTTATAATTCCCAATTCTTAGGTAGATAACCAAATTATAGGTATCTAAACAAGTCTGCATACTTGAGGGCAGTTGCACCAACTCTTTATTAAAAAAAAAAAAAAAAAAACGTCTGCATATCTGATGTAGTATGGTTTAATTTCTCCTCAATAAGTATTTGCGATTTGTGTTTTGCTTTTTTTAGGGTTAATGCATGCTAATGAACATGAATTTCAACATCGCTGGCGTTTTTAATTTTTTTTTTTTCTCAACAGATTCTACAAGTACATAAATGGCTAAAGACTACGTACTCACACCTAGAGTTTAGGTGCAACCTTAGTGAGAGAATATGTAACCACGTTGAAAAAGATCTACATAAAAGAAATATGACACACTTTGATGGATGATAAAGGCACATATTTACTAAGAGCATCTTTAGCAGACTCTCTATTGTGGCTCCTTAGCTATTTTGGAGAGCATGTTTAGCTTTTTATCTATTTTAGCAGCTGCACCAGACTCCTAAGTGGCTCTCTATTATAACTTTTAGCTATCTCGCTCCTAAATATAGAGAGCGGGATGAGACTCTCTATAATTTAAAACATTCTTTTTAAGTTATTTTATGTAATTTATAAATACATTAAAACTATTTATATTCATTTAAAAAATAATATAAATTCAAAACTAGCTAAAATAGAGAGCATTGATGCAGCCGTAATTCTAAAGTGGCTAGCTAAAATGACTTTTTAGCTATTTTAGCTAAAATTAATTTGACTTTAAAATGGCTAGCATGGCTAAAAATACTCTAACAAGAAAAAAAAAGTAAATAGCTCACATCATAAATGAAGAAATAAAGGGCAATTGGTCATTTTAAATAAGGGAAAAACCAAGGATTTGTTCAAGGAAAACCTAATTTGTGTTTAGCCCAAACTCTAGGTTACTTGACCTAGTGGTAATAGGATTTAATTAGAAGGATCTAGAATCCTAATCAATGTAGAATTACTTTCCTTGTATGATTGAGATTCTATGCATTGTAATCCTCTACATAAAGAGGCCCCTATTATCAATAAGAATACGCAGCAAATTCCTCTCAAATTCAGTTTCTCTAAAACACGCTATCAGCACGAAGCACTAACCCTGAAACCTAATATTCGTAGCCTCCAAACCCCAGAAACCTCCGCCACCCACCTTGAAGCTCTCACCCCCAGGAGCCCAAAACCGGCGACGAAGACCCCAGAACCAGCGGGAAAATATCCGAACCGGCCCCCGGAAATATCCATACCCTCTCTCCCCGGTTCGGAGCTTTCCTCCCTGTCTACTGCTACCAAAATTCACCAGCAGCTGCAGTAGCACCCCAAATCACTGGAGCCAAAAAATCAAGATCGGAACCGGCCTAGAACCACGTGAACCAGCCGCCTGAACCACCGGAGCCGCTGAACCGCCGCCTGCATCTTCTATCTGTGCTTCAGTCAACCGAACCCAACTCTGGTCAACCCTAGGCCCAGCTGCGGTCAGCCCAAGCCCCAGAAGCCTAAGCTCTTGGCCCAGCAACCTGAAGCCCAACAACCAGAAGCCCAGCAGAATAAAAAAAACCCTGACGTCATCCTTGCGTCATCTGCCACGCAAGCATCCACGTCAGCCTCCAGTCCAACAGCCACGTCAGCTCCGATTGCCACGTCAGCACCCCGGTCAACGACCGATCAACGGCCGGTCAACACTTTTCCGGCGACTTTTCATGCCATTTTCCGTTGACTTTTCCGGCCACTTCCGGCCAACTTTCGGCCACTTTTCCGATCAGCTACAGTAACTTTCCGGCGTCCACTTTTCCGGCCATCTTTTAAGGTAAACTTTTCTAAAAGTTCCCGTTTTTGAAGTTTTTTTTCTTTTTCTTCTTCTTTTCTCAGGGACTTCCAAAATCCCTTCTCCTACCCCCCTTTCTCTACATAGGGGAGACCAAAAGCCGAACTATGGGGGTTCGTGCTCACTCCAAGCTTGGAGCTTGTAGAGTCCTCCAAACTTAGAGTTTGTTGAGAAGAAAATGATCGACCACATACATCGTTGTTTCGATCTAATCTAAAACCCTTCTTGGAAACGGATTTTCTTAGAAGCGACTACGCTCAGAAAATTCCTAATTTCTTGGAAGCGACTACGCTCAGAAATTTAATAGTTTTTCGTGGTAGCCTTTTTCGCTCTGAAACTAACCCTAATCTTGTGTTGTTTTTCAGGATGAGTTACCTGAACAAGTTGAACTTTGTTCCACTCGAGACAACTGGCGCAAGATACCATAGGTGGGTCTGAGATGTGCGCCAACATCTTAAGGCTGATGGACTTCTGGAAACCATCCAAGAGCCTAGTCAGAACGTGCTCTCCATTGAGCAAGCTACTGCTTTTGAAGCAAAACAAGCTAAAGCCATAATTCTCATGACAAGGCACATGAATGACCCGCTCCAAAATGAATACCTCAATGAGGAAGACCCAAGAAAGCCTTGGGTAGAACTTGAGCAGCGATTTGGCAACGTTCGTGACTCTCTGCTTCCTGATTTAGAAGTGCGATGGCATAGCCTCCGCTTTTGTGATTTCAAGTCTGTGCTTGATTATAACTCGGAAGCTCTTCGTATCAAGTCTCTGATGGAGTTTTGTGGCCAAGCCATAACTGATACGATGTTGATCGAGAAGACTCTCTCTACCTTCCCCGTCTCTGCACTGATGATTTCAAAGAATTATCGGATTGATGTAAATGCAGGACGTATCACAAGGTTTCATGAGCTCATTGGTGCCATGAACGTAGCTGAAAAGCACGACAATATTCTTGTGAAGAACTATAATGTTAGACCCGTGGGAACTAAGCCTATTCCGGAGTCTAACTATAGCGCGCCCCCAATGGAGGACGCAAGGAGCGAAACCCTAAGGATAGGGACAATTCTGGACATTCTGGTCCATATGTTCGCCCTAAAGAGGAAGGAAATCGCCAAGAGAGGCGTGCACGGAACCAGGAGGTCAACGTGAAGAGAGAGAGAGGCGGAGCCTCCGACCATGGTGGTAACGCCACCAAGGGATAGGTCGTCCAAACCGCGCCCCAATGGCGCCTCGATCAAGGGAGCCTGACCATAATGATGTTTGTTTTCGATGTGGATCAACTGAACATTGGGCCAAAACATGTACCGCACCCCAGAATGTTGCAAACGCATACAAGACGTATCGTGAAGCAAGGGAAGCAAATTACATGGCACAAGAAGATCAAGATGGTGATCTAGATCTAAGGGTGGAAGACTACAAGGATCAAGACCCAGAAATTGGCGATTTTGATCAAGTCCTTTTATTTTCCAAGAGATGTAGGCGATTGCCATGTTACTTTTTATTGGATTAGATTTTCTTTGATCATAGAAACAATGATGTATTCAGTTGGCTTATGAATAAAATTTCGAGTTTTCATTATGACTCAATTTTGATTTGAGCATTGACTTTGTGACTACGATGGCTAGACCATCAGTATTAATTCAAGGACATGGAATAGCCCAAGTTCCACTTGCCAAATGGCACCTTGATTACAGTTGTCACATAAACTCTCTACGCTCTTAGGGCAAATAGTACCCTATGAATGACCAACGAATTCCATGCGAAAATGCATGTAGAGAATGGAAATGAGTTCCTTTGCATTACCTCTAATGATTGCGAACAAAGACGCATCTTAGAGAAGTTTATGTGTCCCTCTAGTGGTCTTTATGTCACTATTCAAGCTATTAAATCCAATAAAGTTATGAGAGAAGATCTCTTGGATTTAGACACATATTGGCTTTTTCATGACAGGATAGATCATCCTAGTCATGATATGATGATCCGTCTACAAAAAGACTTCACACGGACATCTTTTCTCTTGAGCGAAACGAAGCATGAATCAAAAGTTGATTCTTAGACTAAGTGTGACCGACGTTGCTGCCTAGGGCACCGCCTCCGTCCACCACTAGCCTAGGGCTAGCGTAGTCCCTATCCATGACTCCATGGATGGCGTCCATCATGGTGATGGCGCCCTAGGTGATGCTGCAATCACCAACTTGCTTCAAAATAGTGTTTCAGACGCTCAGGCCTAACCAAAATTCTCATTGGTTGCTTCTAAAGCCTCTCGCTCGTTTTACTAAGCCTGTTCCTTAGGGAAATTAGGACTGAGACTGTCCTATGCAAAGGGTATGACATTACTCATTCTGTTCTTACAAAGAATCCGTAGGGATTTTGTGGATTAATTCAACCAACTTGCGGACGCTTAAATATTTTATGATGTTGGTTGACACGCAAACACGCCGGTCACGTGTTGTGCCATTGTCCACCTATAAATGTTGGTTATGCTACACTCCTAGCACATATCATATGACAATGGGCTCACTCCCCAAATCATCCCATTCAGTCAATTGGATTTGACTATGCTAGTGAGTTTACATCGAAAGACTTTCGATAGATATTGCAATGGGCTTGATGTTGGACATCACATTCCCATGTACACACCCAATTAGTCTCGCGGAAACGACTACGATGGTAGTCCGGACATTGGCAATGCGCACCAATCTTCTTACATCCGCTTGGGGTGATGCAATATCGCATGCAGCTATGCTAATTCGTCTACGACCTACCGCCACTCAATGTACCTCTGCGTTACAGCTAGTGACTGGGTACACGTATTTTGTACTTTCGCACATTTGAGTGAGCCATTTTTGTGCCAATTGCGCCGCCACAGCGCCCTATGATGGGTCCTTACAGACGAATGGGCAACTACGTTGGATTTGTGATTCCAACAATCGTCCGCCACTTAATGTCCTTGCAAGGCGATCTCTTTACCGCTAGATTTGCGGGTTGTCACTTTGATGAGACAGTCTTCCCGTCGTTAGGGGGAGATAAGAACACGAATGTTCAACAGGAACGACAGGAATTGTCGTAGTCTGTCCCCACTATGTCTCTTCTTGATCCCTATTAAAGTGACGAGATCACACAAATATGCTGCAAATATGCCTGCAAGGAAGGACGTCCCTACGAGAGGACGTAGCGCCACCCTACACGGAGGTAGGCATGGCGCCAATGCCAAAGAGAGTGGCACTCTGGCGTTACAGGCCATGGCCCCAGCTAGGATGCGTGGGAGGGCCGTGGGTTCGAAGGATACTTTGGCACATTCCAATCCTTTGATCATCAAGACTCAAAATTAGTCTCATGAGTATCTTCCGGGTTATGGTTATCGTTGGGGGACGCCTCAACGTCAGAACCTATTCCTGAAAATATAGAGCTCTATGAAACTTACACTAGTGTACATGAGACGTGGGATAGAAACTCCATCAGAATTGATGATGTAGTTGCGTATTTTGTTGCGCATGAGTTTTTGAGTTAGATGATATCGAACCACGCTTCGTTGATGAATGAATGCCAACGTAGAGAGTTTTTGGCCTAAATGGAAAGATACGATCCAGGTTAAGATGGATTCTCTAACGAAGAGGAAGGTTTTCGAGCTAGAGATGCCAACACCTCCTAATATAAAACCTGTTGACTAATGGGTCTTCGTTAGAAAGCGTAGTGATAAAAAGAGATGGTAATCTTGCCTTATGGCGCAAGGCTTCTCACAAAACGCCCTGGAATCGACTACGATGAGACATATTCTCTCATAATAGATGTCATTGCACTCCACTACCCTGTCAGTTTGGTAGTTTTCTGAATAACTGAACATGCAGCTTACAAATATGGTCACTACGTATCTCTATAGGGATTTAGATACGAAAGATACATGAAGGTTCATGGCGAACTTCATTTACCCAAGTCAAGTGGCTCTAGACCATGGAGCACGTTTACAAAGGGGTTGAAACGCTCACTTAAGTGACTACTTGATTGGGAAGGGATATGCCCACGCGTTTCTATGACAAGTTTCGGATTCTATCGCGGTTCATGTTGGACATGATCTTCATTAGAAGCCCTTAAAGAGTTAAGGGAAACCGCTGAACAATTGAAATCCGAGTTTGAGATGAAGGATTTTGGGAGAACACGATTATGTCTCAGTTTGGAACTTGAGCATCGTGTCGATAGATGTTTAGGCATTTTGACAAGGTCAAGCCTTCAAGCACCCCCATGATCGTCCGTAGTCTTGATCCTGAAAATGATCCTCTTCGTCGAAAGGATGATGACGAAGATGTGCTAGAGGCAAAAGTGCCTTACTTAGTACAATAGGCGCATTATTGTACTTATCTCAATGCACAAGACCGGACATCTCATATGTTGTGAACTTGTTAGCTAGATATAGCTCTGCGCCAACACGACGCCATTGGATTTGTGTAAAAGATATCTTTCGATACTTGAGATGTATGAATGATATGGGCTTGTTCTATCCCTATAGAGAGATGATGGATTCGGACCCATCACACACCAGAAACGCCGCCAACGCTGGCCTGCGTTCTCTATCCCCATCCCAAAACGACATGTGTTTTGGAAGGTTTTGCTGATGTTGGGTATCTCTCTGACCCACACAATGGTCATTCCCAATCCGGTTAAGTGTTCACCATGGGAAAAGACCGTGACATCTTGGAGGTCTACATAATAGACCCTAGTCACTATATCTTCGAACAATGCAGAGATCATTGCTCTTCACGAAGTGGTTCGTGAATGTATATGGATTGGATATATCCATAATTATGCATGTTCAAACAATTGTGGTTTGAAGTCTACCACAGATGAGCCTACGAGCATTTAGGATAATGCTACTTGTTTTGAACAAATGAGGTAAGGCTACATCAAAAGCGATAACACCAAGCATAATCAGCAACAACAGACACTCCTCGAGATCAAAGTGAACTAGGTTCGATCTGAGGACAGTGAGGCAGACTTGTTTACTAAGTCATTGCCCAATTCCACGTTCGAGAAACATGTGGCAAGAATTGGCTTGCGGAAATTATCTGAACTCCCATGATCGTAGTCATCAGGGGGAGGTGCAGACATCAGGGGGAGATGTTTACATGTTCGTCTCGAATCGTGAAGGGTGTGTTGTGCTCTTTTTCCCTTCGACCGAGGTTATTTTTGTCCCACTGGATTTTTGTTACTCGACAAGGTTTTTAACGAGGCAACGAGAAAAGCACCGCGTTTGGGCAACACAAGAGGGATTGTTCAAGGAAAACCTAATTTGTATTTAGCCCAAACTCTAGGTTACTTGACCTAGTGGTAATAGGATTTAATTAGAAGGATCTAGAATCCTAATAATGTAATCATGTAATTACTTCCTTGTATGATTGAGATTTCTATGCATTGTAATCCTCTATATAAAGAGGCCCCTATTATCAATGAGAATACGCAACAAATTCCTCTCAAATTCAGTTTCTCTAAAACAGGATTAAATTAATTGTAATAAATATCAATTTGTGGTCATAATTCAATTTAAAAATGGTAAACATCTTACTACAATTAAGGAAGATTTTATTCAGATTACATCCTATTTAATCTGGAGAGAAAAATATATATAACTTGGTTTTTTGGATTCATATCAAATTTTCTCTTATAAATATTTGTTTCACAAAAGCATGGCAGAGTATTTTTTGTAATAATGAATGTATTCTTGACGAAGTGGTGTTAGTTCAGTGGTTAGAGCGCCCACTACTTAGGATTCAGGTCATGGGTTCGAGTGAGTGAAATTTTTTGATCATCTTTCACAATTAAAAAAAAAAGAATGTATTCTTATATTTGATGACATCAAGATTTATTTATTACATGTTGATCACAATGACCACTCTTACCCTAAAGCCTAATATATTGAATTACCAATGCGTTCCCCATTGATGAATAAGCTCACCACTGATGTTAGGAATGTTCTTTATGTAAACCCCGTCATCTCTTGCGGTCCATATGCAATCTTTCCAGTTGCATCTGGTCTGAAGCCACTTGCGATTATGCTCCGACCAGAACACATCAAAATCAGCATACTCTTCACGGTCTGTGCGCAGGTAGCACCAAAAAAGTGTTGTCCCTATGAAGTTTTCTTTGAAACTCCAAGTGATTTCGGTTCCGACTGCAAGATTATGGATGCCGAGATCATTATCTTTAGACTTGCAATGGACGAAGAGAATTCTTCCAGAACTCAATACATTGACGACGTGAACATGCCACATCACAGCAGAACATGGGATAGTCAAGGCTAAGATTGTTAAAGACACAAGCGCAACCACATAGAGCTTGAAACCACTCATTGTCTAGCTTTAGGGGGCAGATCAGTGCCCTAGAAGTAGTGTTGGAGTACATACTCATTCACCTATGGATTTTTATACCTATGAACCAATCAATTTCTGGTAGTAAATACGGAAAGGTTGAGCTATATTCTTTGAATATGACTAATTATACCAATATTCTATGAAAATGGAGAAAACTGATTTTGTTTATACCTACACTAGCAAGCTAGTTCTCTACATCACCAAGCATAAGTAACACCCACTTTGGGACATCCACGAGACATGGTGAGGCCCAACCGCTACTTGCATCTCGTAGCCCTATGTTCAAGCTACGCTACGGTATCCGGAAGTCGCAAATCCGTCGCCGGGAAGCCACCTTTCCGGCTTTGCCAAGTTGCCTCCACACTAGGCATTTCTATACTAGAATAGTTGTTACTTGTCCTACATCGAAAACAATGTAAAGGAGATGGCTTCATTCACCTATAAAAGGAATGCCTCCTCCCACTTAAACACCATTCATTCATTTCCATCTCAATCCCATTACATCTCTTGTAATCTTGTTAAGCCGCAAGGCTCGACACACTAGTATAAGCTTTCAAGTGGACGTAGTCTCCCGCTAAGGCGGGAGGTGAACCACTATACCTCGCTTGTGTCACTCTCTCTCTCTCTCTCTCTCTTTACTTATCGTTAATTAGATCCCCACGGATCCAAACGTTAACATTGGCGCCGTCTGTGGGAAGCCAACACAAAGGCTTCGTCACCTACCATGAACTTTGACCCAAAAGTGTCGAGTTAACGCTCGTTCAACATCAAATTGGGGCCGGTCAATGCTCGGTCAACGCCCAGCGGGTCCGGTCAACGCCCGGCGGGGTCGGTCAACGTCCGGCGGAGTCGGTCAACGCCCGGGGGGTCGGTCAACGCCCAGCGGGTCCGGTTAACGCCCGGCGGAGTCGGTCAACACCCGGCGGAGCAGGTCAACGCACATCAAGGCTTGGTCAACGCTGAACCTCCAAAAAAAAAAAACAAAAAAAAAAATTCTCAGGACACCCAGAAAACTTCTCTGGGCACCCCTCCAATTTTCAAATTTCCCGCCAGACTTCATCTCCGCTGAACTTCAACTTGCAGCTCCGCCAACTAACTCCTCCTCCGCTCCGCCCAACTTCCATCTCCGCTGCAGATACTCCGCTGAGCTCCTCCTTCTTCGATATGCCAGCAGCCATGGCCAAGTTGCTTCATCCACCTGCTGGGTCAGCGTCCATGCATCCGGTCTCCGCTAGCGAGCTCGAGCCTCCGCTCCGCAAAGCTCCGCCGGACTTGTTCCGCTGTACTTTATCAGTAGACAGACTCTGCCCAACCCTCCTTCTCAGCATCCCCAGCGCCTTGCTCCGCCCAACTTCCATCTCCGCCGGACTCAAGCTCGGACTCCGCTCCGCTGAACGCGAGCTCGGAACCTCCGCTCTGCTTTGCAGCTCCGCCGGACCCGAATGCAGCCCCCTCCGCTAGCCATCTTCGCTCCCTCTGCATTCATCCGCTCCGGACATCACTTCCGCCGAACTTGGTCAGCGGCACCGCTGAACTATACGACTCCGCTGAGTCACCGCTGAGCAACCTCCACCACTAGCCGGACAACCTCCGCTCCGCCGAACTGGTTCTCCGCCAAACCGGTTCCCCGCCGAACTGGTGTTCCGCCGACTCCACCAGCTTCAACTAGCTTCGTGCTCCGCTGGCCTACTCCTCCGCCAGGTTGCAGCTCCAGGTCCTCCGCCAGGTTGCAGCTCCAGGTCCTCCGCCGGAAAGTCGTCCTCCAGGGGACCCCCGCCGGCATCCTCCACTGGTTTTCTCCACTCCGCTCCGCCACTGCTAGACTGCTGCTCGCTGGGCTGCACCACTGGGAACCCTCCAACTGCAGCTCCGCCCTCCTAGCTTCGGTCCTCCCATGGGAAACGCCGCTGGGCACCGACGCTACGAACTAAGCTCCCAAGTCAACAATCCACTCCAAGTCAACGCTTGGGTGCATGGTCAACATTGCAGAACCACAGTCAACGCTACAAGATGCACCTCCTCCGCTGCATTCTCTGGGCGGTATACCTACTGCATGCACGGAAAATCAATTCCTTCAATCATTCCACCTCCACTACGAGTTGAGCACGTCCTCGACACCCCGCATCCGCCAGATAAGTACCTTCCTCTTATCTTTACGCTCTTGCAATTTGAGCTACCGCTGACGCCATGACTATACATGTCTCTATAACCCTCAAGCATGCCTACAACATGTTGTTAATTAGCAACTTTCCTACAAGTACATGCTACACACATACATGCTTAAATTCACTTTCATGTGACATTCATCTAGAACCTTGTGACACTTATAGCTCAATTAAACATGCTCGGATAAACTCTGGCGAAACGGTTACGACTCGCTTGGGTATCAAAGCATGGCCGCGACTCGCTTGGGCTACGCCCCGCACGCTCATACAGCGCCTACACCCAACTTGCTCGAACACCTAACTCGCCCCATTTATCCAACATGCTTTAGTTACGCTCTCGGTTCACAATGCTTCATACATGTGGTCTAGCCTCCGGGCACCACACTTTTTCACGTTTCCTTACATATGGTCTTACATATGGTCCCGCCATGCGGAAGGGTGACGCCCCATTATCTCATGCACTTCATCCTTTCGTGCACCTCCGATGTAACTCCATATACGAATTTTTGTCTTTTGTGATACAGGATAGCCAGTCCCTTCTTGCTTGCGGAGCTCGGGGACTTGTAGGGGCCGTGCGCCTCTCGGATATTACTTATGCTTGATGACTTCATGATTTGAACTCCCCAACCAAGAAGCTACTCTTACTCGGGGACTTCGGGAACTTGTTTATACCTACACTAGCAAGCTAGTTCTCTACATCACCAAGCATAAGTAACACCCACTTTGGGACATCCACGAGACATGGTGAGGCCCAACCGCTACTTGCATCTCGTAGCCCTATGTTCAAGCTACGCTACGGTATCCGGAAGTCGCAAATCCGTCACCGGGAAGCCACCTTTCCGGCTTTGCCAAGTTGCCTCCACACTAGGCATTTCTATACTAGAATAGTTGTTACTTGTCCCACATCGAAAACAATGTAAAGGAGATGGCTTCCTTCACCTATAAAAGGAATGCCTCCTCCCACTTAAACACCATTCATTCATTTCCATCTCAATCCCATTACATCTCTTGTAATCTTGTTAAGCCGCAAGGCTCGACACACTAGTATAAGCTTTCAAGTGGACGTAGTCTCCCGCTAAGGCGGGAGGTGAACCACTATACCTCGCTTGTGTCACTCTCTCTCTCTCTCTCTCTTTACTTATCGTTAATTAGATCCCCACGGATCCAAACGTTAACAGATTTTAAGTCCAAAATTCATCCTCTATACTAAATGCAATACAAACGAATATTTTTTGTTAATTGTGGTCCTATGACTCACTTGTCACACCTTTCATTTTCAATTTTGTCCAATTAATTGTATGTTTTTTGCATTCCTATTATACTCTTTTGTAATGAATTGCAATAAATTGTCATCATAATTAAAATAATTAAAGATAAATCAAACAAAATTTCATTGGAAAAACAAATTTAATTTATGTTCCACAACAAAGTTTCCTAATATTCTATTTTTTATCAAAGTTAATTTTTAGTGCATTAATTTTTATAAAATTTTTATATATTGGTTCAAGCACCCAACAATCCCAAACTCTCCTTCCTTTTCTAAGCAAAGCAGAATCATCTCTTTCGTCCTCTTCTTCTTCCATGGATATCTTGTTTCAAACACATACTTATTTCTATCATACCTGTATTTTTGGGAGAATCTTGTTATTTTCCTAAAATAATACCTACCCATGTGATTCTTTTAAATACACTCAAACCTATTAATTAGGTTCATCTGAAAATAAAAAACCTAGCAACTAGAATAAAATAAAACGTGTTTTTATTAAAAATTACGAAAGATGCCACAAGCCCCAAATGTATCATAGATGAAACTAACGTCCACACACATCTCCCATAACAAATCAGACATTGATTTAAGCTGTATAAGGTTATTTATAATATCCAATTGTTAGATAGATATCCAAATTATAGGTATCTGAATAGGTATGCATACCTCAATAGGTATTTGTGATTTGTGGTTCGGTTTTAAAGGTTTATGCTAGATAGGAGGTTATTTATAATATTCAACTGTTAGGTAGATACCTAAATTATAGGTATCTAAATGGGAATGCATATCTGATTTAGTGTAGGTTAATTCCTCCTTAATAGGTATTTGTTATTTGTGTTTTATTTATGGACAAAATACTGTTTACTCCCTATACTTATAGGGAGTCGACGTTTCAGTCCCTGACATTTCAATTTCACCTAAAAACTCCCTAAACTTTCTAATTTCACCCAATTAGTCATTGCCGTCAATTCTCCGTCAAAATCTCTGTTAAATTGCTGACGTGGCATCCCTTACACACCGAAATGTCTATTATACCCTCACTTTTTCCTTTTCTTTTATATTTATTTTTTCTCTCTCTTTTTTTTTTCCTTTTTTTTTTTACCTAAGCTGGAACTCTCCTCCTCTGTTTATCTCTATCTTCTTCTTCCAAAAACGAACCCAGCTCTCTCTCCATCTCCAGACCTTCAATGAAGAAGAGAAAGATTCAAAACTAAAAAAAAATCAAAAAGGGTAGAGAGAGCAGATGAGAGGAGAGGTCAAATTATCTTTCTTCAACATGATCAGCCTCCATTAACTTCTCATATATTTCCACATCTGCCTCCCCAGATCCTCCATTGTTTTTACAGCCTAACTTTTCATAGCTGCTAATCCACAACCCAGAGAATCAAAACCACTATAAGCTAGAACATATAATCCACAACCCAGAAAATCATGAAAATCAAAACCACTGTAAGCCAGAACATATAATCCACAACCCAGAAAATCATGAGAATCAAATTCAATTTCTACACTCGAATTCGAAGCTTACAGTGTGGACACAAAATTCGAAAAGGGTATTCACCCAACTGAGAAATAACATCAAATCTGCAAAGGGGTGATACCTTTCTTCTCAAATGATCACGACCCGAACTTCAGAGCCCCGAAAGCCCAGGACTTTGAGAACATCTTCGGCGGCTCGGCCATGTTTTCCAGCAATTCTGCCAGCTCCGAAGCTTTCAACTTGGATTCCATGTATGGTGAGCCCACTGATTCAGCCTCCAAGGTCGCCGAATCCGACCCTGTTTTTAACAAGCCGGTTTTTTATGATGCCGAACGGCGACACCATGCTAGCAAATCCCGCCGCCGAAGCTCTGACCAGACATGACCCCGTAGGCCTTGATCCTGGTGATGGCTGCCACGGAGATCGTCGTCAGGTTCCCCACCACCTCCTCAGAAACCTCCATTTGGTTTGAGAAAACAAAACAGAATACAGAACACAGATCGATGATTTGTTACCTGGGTTTGGATTCCTTTACTAGTGTGGAGGTTTTGGCCAGTACTAGTGTGGAGGTTGAATTGATGGAGAGAGAGCTGTGTTCGTTTTTGGAAGGATGGAGATAAACGGAGGACGAGAGAGCTGGAAGGAGAATAGGGGAAAAGCAAAAAAAAAAAAAAAAAAGAGAGAAAAAAATAAATATAAAAGAAAAGAAAAAAGTGAGGGTATAATAGACATTTCAACATGTAAGGGATGCCACGTCAGCAATTTAACAGAGAATTTGACGGAAAATTGACGGCAATGACTAATTGGGTGAAATTAGAAAGTTTAGGGAGTTTTTAGGTGAAATTGAAATGTCAGGGACTGAAACGTCGACTCCCTATAAGTATAGGGAGTAAACAGTATTTTTTCCTTTATTTATTTATTTTTTAGGGTTTATACTAATGAACATGCATGAGTTTCAACATCGTTGGCCTTTTTTTTTCTTTTTCTTTTCTCAATAGATTTTATAAGTCCATGAATGACTAAAGAGTACTCTCACCTAGAGTTTAGGTGCAACCTTAGTGAAAGAATATCTAATCACGTCAAACAAGATAAATATCTACATAAAAGGAATATAACACACTCTGATGAGAAGCACACATATTTACTCACAAGAACAAAAGCAAACATATAGCTCACTTAAGAAATGAAGAAATAAATTGCAATTAGTCATTTTACATAAGGAAAAATCAAGGATTAAATTGATTGTAATAAATTAATTTCAAATTTGTAATCATAATTCAAATTCAAAAATAGTAAACATCCAGCTGCAATTAAGGAAGGTTTTGTTTAGATTACATCCTATTTAATCAAAAGGGTAAAGTAGTCAAGTTAAAAAATGAGAAAAATCTTAATTATGGACATATATTATATAAAGAAGGTTCAATTATGTGAATTAGGTGTAGATTAGAAAAAAAAACACTCACCCACATATTTTTCCTAACAAGCTTGGTTTTTTGGGTTTATCTTTATTTTTCTCTTAATTTAATTTTTTCACTAGGGCTGCCACTTGGTTTGGTAATTACCAAACCGACCAAATACCAACAGATATTTTGAGTTTGGTAAACCGACTTTTTAGTAACCGAGACAGATAAAACCGAAATCGAAAATTATCGAAAAAGTGGTTTGGTTTTGGTAAATACCGAATCTACCGATTATCTAAATATTAACTTTATATACTATGGTTTTCAATACACATACATGTATATTAAGAAATAAACATAAAATTTTTCATAATAGTATGAACATTACTACATATACTACATTAATAGTACATGTATTTTAAGTAACCTAGTCAAAGATAGTTAAATAACCTAGTTTTATTGAAAATGACTCAAACTTGATGTCATATATACAAAAGAAAGCTATAATTAGGAGATGAGTACTAAGTTTATGACTATAAAATTGAAGAACCTAGTTTTGTTCGTTCTAATTTTAATTACAAAGAATTAGTTGTTCTAAAGTTGGTAATACCGAAAACCGAAATACCGAATTTGGTAGTTATGATTAAAAACCGAAAATTTTGGTTGGTAATTGGTAGCTCAATTTTGAAACCGAAAGCTTTGGTTTTGAAGTTTGTAAAACCTATAACCGATTCGAACCGACCGAGTGACAGCCCTAATTTTCACAATAACAACTCAAATTTTTAAACACGAAAAGTTTTACAATTACAGTGTGTTTGGATGAGAAAAGTATAAAATTCGTAGAAATTTATAAATGATGAAATCTTTAACTCCATCATTCTAAAATTTCATTAATTGCAATTTCTATTGTTTGGTTGCATCTATTTAGGATTTGAAATGTGTAATAAATTAAGAAAGTTTAAAACAAAGGTGGTGCTATTCGCACACCTATTTTTTCTATTCACACACCCTTCTATTTATCTATTACTTAATTTTTTTTTTTTTTTTACAAATTACCCTAACTACCTTCCCTAAAAATTCTTTTTTTTTCTTTTTTCTTTTTCCTTTTTCCTATTTGGCAAGTCAATCATCTTCAAATCCTAAACTCTTATTTTCCTACAAACATAGAGAACTTCAACAAAACTCTTTACGATTTCCATCAAAAACTTCTCTAGCATAGTCATTCTATCTCTCTAACGTGATGCTTTGAAGTTTAATTATGGTAGAACAAGCAACTTTAGAACCATCTTTGAAAAAAAAATTTACATCTGATTTGCAATGGAGACAAGGAAGAAAAATATGAGTTTAGTGATTATTCGAGCCCCTTTGAATCTATCATTCCTGGTAAGATTCTAACTGAAATTATTTAGTGTATTTCATTCCATTGCTCTCGGCTAAAACTCTGAAAATCCTCCATAACTCAAAATAAACTCATCATTGCCAAAAAAATCATAAATAACTCTTCGAAAACATAAATCATGAAATCTCGATAAAATATTCATAATCAAACATAATCATCAGTAAATCATCGAATCCATAAATCAAATACTATATAAATCACAACTCATAACACTAAATATCTCAATAAGCCATAAAATCATAAATAAATGCTCGAAAGTAGTACTACATGCATAATTTATTTTACAATCAAAGGTCCACTCACAGATTTGTTCTATAATGTCCAACTGACAATTTACTCCTCGAACTCGATCTACATGTCGTCCTAAACAAATTGATATTATCATTAACTGTTTTCGATAATTGAGGATAAATTGATGATACTAAAATTCGAAACCCTAAAAATGATAATTCATTGAAAACCTGAATTTATGTCAAAACAAGTTCAAATGACATAGGTTACGTCGATTCGATAGCTATAACAACCTATCGAAAATTGGGGTCGATCCAACAGTCGGATCTTCCCAAATCAAAACCCAAATTTCTGAAGCTTCAGAAATTTCGATAATTTTCAAAACGTGCACAAAATGAAACAAAGTTATTATCAACATGTTTGTAATGCTACGCTCTACCTAATGAACCAAAACAGAAGGTCTAAAGTGGCCGGATGCGCCCCCACACGTCGCCACCTCCGACCCCAAATTGGGTCACCAAACTTACATAAAAATGTTCCTTATAACATCCCCAACAACTTTCTCAACTCCAACATTGATCAATTTCAAGTCTACAAGTCAGAATTTACCTCGAAAACACAAAATCCCTAGTTTTTATTTCGATCTTTAATTCTCCTTCCTCCAATCGAATTGGAGTTGGTAACTGGGTGGGTTTGAACCACGAAGAAGAGAGCTTCAAGATGTGGGTGGTGGCGCAGTCGGAGGTGCCCAGAAAATTGAGAATTGGCCGGAAATCCCAAAATTGGTAGGCCGGAGTTTTTGCTTGCTGGGCCTTCCACAGCCAAAATTGTCATGCGTCGTTGCCACAGAGAGGAAGAGAAAGACAAGGCGGTTCAGATGAGACTGATTTCATGGCCAGAAGTGGCCAAAATCCACGCTAGCAAGGTCAAGAAGGATCTGTGCAGATTTGGGGTTTTTTAGGTTCTCTCTCTCTTCGATTTTTCACGAAATAGAAGTCACCAAAATAGTAAGTTTCTCCTTCTGGAAACACCTAAATATGCTTAAATAAATTTTCCAAAATTACAAAAGTGCCTCTGAGTTTTACCTTTATAACTCCTTTGTTACAATTTTAACTTGCCGCATGTCTACGAACTCGGTTTAACGCGCTCTACAACTTCCTAGAAGAAAATTTCATCAAAAACTGAGCCGAACAAAAAGTCAATTTTTGAAACCCCTAAAAAGTCTTAAACGAAGGTAAAAAGTAAAGATAATCATTGTTTACCATCCAAATGATCAGTAAACAAGTAAATTTAGATATGGGGCGTAATACACCAAGGGTTTGATCTGGTCATGATTGGGGCTTGTTTCTTGTTCGATTATGTTGGGGATGAGCTTGGTGGTGAGCTCGCTGTCGGAGATGGCTACGTGTTGGGCTGTGAGGGAGATGAAAAAGTTTGACTCCAAACTGCAAAAATACAATTGTACCGTTCATTTATTTGGTAAGGCATGGGTTGTAACAGGGTAGTTAACGGAATGTATCGAAAATGGGTCGTGCTAAATTGTCCATGTACTTATGTTATAGATCTTAAAATATATTAACCTTAATTCTCAATGGAGGATAGCTCATGTACCATTCTTAAAAATTTCTCATATTTATTATTATTATCAAAATTAAAAAATACTCATTATTATAAAATCGGATTAACGGATCGAATATCTGTTAATCCGGCGGATATAGATTTAGATTGAGCTATCAACGATTCGCCAAGTTAACAGACCAAGTGGGTTGAAATTAGATCGATCCGCTCCAAATTTGATTCATTTACATGTATATCTTTAATAGGTCTTTTGTCCAATAAAATTTTGCTTGGTCGTTGCTTCGTACACATTTGATTGAGTCGTATTGAAGTCTAAACTATGTCAACCGACAGTAAATCCTACATGGCTTATAAGACTCGTGACAAACTCCACTTATGTCGTGCCATCTGCCCGCACCACTCTCTCTCTCAGGAGTGACACCACGTTTTATCTCCTCATTTTTGCACTTTCTGATTCCGCAGTCCGCACCTATTTAAATGCCCACAAAAACCACACCCTGCTATCTTCCCCACTTCGCCCATTCCGCCCCAGCCACTACAAAAAAACACCCCCCAAAATATTTTCCAGAATCAATCAAACCCATTTTTGTTCATTTCCAGAATATCCCACAACCAGTAAGGTACCTCTCTTTCCCAGTTTCTCAACTCACTTTTTGCTCTTTGTATATTTGTATTTGTTTACAGTAACTGTACTTCTCTTCCATCTTAGAGTTTTACTGGATCGAAACCCTAATCTTAAATCGACTTTACTTCCCTTTCCTCGATCGAAGTTTGAAAATTTACCTTGCTTTGCAGAGTAAAAATTGAATTTTTTTTTATGTAAGTTTTTTTTTTTTTTTTGAACTGATATGTTGAGAAGAAACGAATCGGGAATTATGATTTGTTAGGTGAAATGAGGGAATTATGGTTTATTGGCTCCTATTTATAAGCTTCTTAATTTTATTTTACTGACTACATGGTTTATCCTATATAATCTCAGGTTTGGTGCAAGTAAATATGTTGATTAGGGAATTTTGGGTTAATGGTTTAGTTTCGGAGCTGGGTTTTAATTTGTTTGTTGATTCAGGTGTCTCATTAAATAAAGTTGATTATTTTAAATGTACTTTAATGTTTTAGACTTTTAGTTCATCTGACTGTTTTTAATCATAATCATTGTCACTGTTATTATGTATTTAACGTTCATTTATTCATTATAGACCAGTACTACTTTGTTACTTTTTTTCTTGGAAATTTACTATATTTTTAGTATTGCAGTGCAAAAGTTATATAAATTTGCTGGTGTTGTAAATTTGTAATTTTTGCATCTTCAGACTACACATGTATGGGTACATTGCCACCTTTATGGTGAAAAATATACATCTTTTTCCGCTTTTCGTTTTAGTGTTTATTTATTTTTGATATTGTTTGATAGGGTAAAAATCTTTAGCTTTTGGTAACGGGCTGGTAATTTGTGTTGACTACACTTGAATGGGGTTAAGAAGGAATCGGAGAGAGAAGGAGGTGGAATTGGAGTGGAGAAGAGTCACTCCTATTAAGATGTTTACCAACATTTGGAATCACAATAGGAATCCATGGGTAGAAAAGTTAATTTCCCAAAAAATTAAAAATTAAAAAAGGCAAAGGGGTTCTAGGGTTATTAAGAACCTAGACTTTCTGCACTTGCTCTTGTGCGTGTGAAGGACTGCACTTGTGTATGCAAAAAGCTTTAGTGTGTATGTGTTGGACTTCTTCTATTGCAGATACAATGTTTACAAGGAAACTAAAAACATCTATAGAATCTTGTCATTGAATTTCTTATAACCAAAACCAAATTAGAAATATATGCAGTTAAGGGGTTTCCGCACAGCATTATTATTGCTAAGTCTTACTATTAAAGCCCAGATGTCTGGCAGGTAATTTAAATTTTGGTATCAATTTCTCATTCAGGCTCACTACTTGTTGCAGGGAGGGGAAATACAAGAATTTGTGGGGAGAGCAAGATTAGACAAAAGCACCAAAGATGCAAGGAGATCAAGAAAACATTGCTGATGCCTTATCAAACATCCCTGTGAAGCGTAAACGTGGACGCCCACGGAAATATCCAAGACTTGATCCTCAAGAGAATGCTTCTCCTGTGCCCAGGTATCAGAACCTGAACTTGGGAGAGAATGCTGCTGTTCCCCCTCCTGGATTTGTAAGGAGCAACGGAAACCAGGCCCAACAAGCAGCACCAACTAATGGTACAAGTACAACTGATAACATGGTGGGAATGGTTATTTCTGGTGTTGTTGAAGCATCATTTGATGCCGGCTACCTTCTCAGAGTTAGGGTTGGTAATACTGGTACCACTTTGAGGGGTGTTGTCTTCAAGCCTGGACATTACGCTCCTGTTGTTCCAGAAAATGATGTGGCTCCAGATGTTGAAATGATCCGACGGCATGAAATTGCCCTACCAGTTGAGAACCATTCTTCTGTTCATGGCCATAAACCTCATTCAAGAGATGCTTCCCACCCCGTTAATCATGTGGCTCCGGTGGCTGCACAAAATGTTAATCGAGTAACGTCCAGAGGCAACTTGATGCCTGTTGTGCTCGAACCTTGCAAGGTATCAAATGGCCCGGCACTCACCAGTGAATCAAATCCCGTTGCAACCCAGGCTGCAACCGTAGCAACCTCAAAAGGGAAACAGGTTGTATCAGCTGCTCCATCGAATGGGTGTTCAATTCCCAACGACCAGGCGTCAGCAGTTCAAAATCAAATGCTCGGGTCCCAACCTCACACCGGCCATCAGGTGATATATGATGCTAAAATAAATGAGAATGGTCCTACTGATCCACCCTCTGTAGAGGAGCTGCGTAAGACAGAAGCCAAGCAAATGACATTGCCTGAGAATGTGCCCTCAGAATCAACTGAGAGTCACGTAGAGGCTAGTAACTTGGCTACTCAACCCTTAGTCGAGCCCCTGCAAGCAGTAGAGCATAAAGACCATCCTGCATCTGCTTCCAAACCAATGGAGGATGGCAGAAATGGCAAAATGTCCGAGCTATTGCAGGTAAGGACTTTGTTTATAACAGAATATCAATAAACATCTAGTTATAACAGAATGATATTCAGGAATCAGGACATAGCCACTGATTTCCACCACCTCATTAAGGTTTTGCAGGAAAGCATGAAGGAGAGGATGAAGGACCAAACTGAGAAACTGTTCGGAGATGGACAAAATGATCATTCAAGCACACCTTCACAGGCATCTTGAACGAATGTTATGTATACGTGCCTCGTTGGACATCAGGTCTTAGCATGATCAGCCAATTGTGTATTAGGAATTTTTAAATTTTTTTTTTTTTTAAATGATGAAGGATGCTGGGAAAGTTCATTTAAGAACGTTTTCTTATGTAGGACTGAGAAGATTTTAATTTTACCCTGTTGTAGTTTTATTTGACTAATAAATGTATTTTTGTTTTTTTTTTCATGATCTGTGCAACTGATACAGCATCCATGCTTGATTTGATTGCTGCTTTAATTCTTTTTTTTATTTTTTATCGAAATGATAATACTACCTTCTGTTAAAAAAAAAAAGAATGATGGTACTACCTTCCACTTCCATATCCTAATTTTGGTAGAACTTGTACCGAGTTAATCAACTTTACCTTATTTTTCGTGTGGATGTTAGTCGTATCACAAGCATGAGCAAATGTGAGTGAAATAGTTAGACCTGTTTACTATTGGTGTTACCATAAACAATATGTTCGAACTTTGATACAATGTCTTTGCAATAGGGGTCTCATTCTGGTTCATAATGTTACAACTTACAACATATCCAGATTCTTTTCAAAAGCAGTTGATTATAAAATTTACACAATTTGACAGCAGCTTTAAAAAGTCCGTAAAAAAACCAGTTTTCATAAGCTAAAAGTTAAAGCTGCTTGTTGCGTTGAGCTCTCCCGAAACAACACAGTTTTACCTAGCAGATGAAATCCTTCAACCTAGGTCGCAGAGTTTCTAGCATGACACTCATAAGAAATGGTAACATGCTGCTCATGTGACTGGAATGTTTTACAACTTATGAGAGCTGCATGAGAAACGTTCTTGGTTTGATACTAGTTACCCTTTATACAGACTCTGTATTACAGAGCAATCTCTTTAAAAAAAAAGGATTTACTTTATTATACCTGCCAACTCCCGGCCTTTACACACGAAGGCATATGTAATGAAATTAAAAATGCAAGGACAGAACTAATTTAATGTGTAAAGATAAAGGACATAAAATGCAATTAGCCCAGAAAAATATTTATTCAAATCTTTTCATAGAGCTGAAGTAAGTACGGAAACAAATAACAAAAACATAAAGATACTGTTCATCTCATATCAAGGGTTCATTACAATTTATAAACGAACCATCCACTGCACAATGGCAAAACTTCCAACAAATCAGAAGATATAAATATTAGGGATTATGAAATTTAGAATCAACAGAATCAGTCCATCTGTTTTTTTCGAGTACTTTACATGTTGCTCTCTTCTCAAAATTATTCAACCGTTTTCGGTTTTCTATAAAAAAACAATCCCCACATTTTTCAAACAAAAAAAATTGAATGAAGCTTCATCCCCCTAATCAGGTTTGACAGGTTCCCTTGTGTAAAAGTTCTCTAGATTTCTATGTATAGAGAATAACCTGAATGGACTTTTGTCCAGCAAAAAAACTCGAGGCCAAAACTTTGTATTAATATGATAAATATATACTGTAAATAAATGCCAGCTGAGGTCATGAGTGAGAAAACTTGTTCACCAAACTTGGGGTAGATATCATTAGAATCTGGAACTCGGATGAGACAATTAGAATGGAAGGGAGGTTGCAAAAATCGGATGCGACTTGGCAATGGGAAAAGGCTGCTGTCCAGTAGCCATGAACTGCGGAGGCACACACAGCTGCAATGCTTGGCCTGCAGTTCCTGAATTAAATTCAACAAAGTAAAAAGAGAGAAAGTGGAGACAAAGATTCCAAAGTGAAGGTGGTTTCAGAGCTACTATTTTTATTTGAAAATTAAATTGTGAAAGCTACAATTGTATCCATGAAGATGACACAAGAAGGTCTAAAAGAAAGCAATAATTATGTTATTCAGGCTTTTCCTTTTCCGATGATTCAAATAGTTGGAATTTCTATTTTCCAAACATGAACATTTTACACGAACACATAAATTGCTGGACCGGATTCATCATAAAGGTAATAGAATGGTCCATACCTTGGTGCTTCGGAAACTGGACCTGATGTGGAGTCAACATAGGACGTGCAGAGAGTGGTGAGATGGCTGGTGTACCCTGAACCAAATCCTTCAATATATACAAAGGAAGGGAGGTCAGAAAAATGGTTAACAAAAATAAAGAGAACAAACACAAATTAAAAATAAAGATACAATTATCATATGCATTAAATAATGTTATTTCTTAAACTGTTATTCCTCACAAGCATCTAGCCATCTATCAATAAAATTCATCCAGCTATTTGTTCAAAAGAGCATCAGCTATACTTCAGTTTGAGCAATGAAAGAAACTATCTTTTGTTATTTATCTGCTTCCAACATACAATCATATAATATTTGTTATGCCAACGTATCTCTTACTTGAGAAACTGGATGCACATAGACAAGCTGTCCAAATCGTCCTACCATAACCTGGAGGGGGAGATAGAGAGACACAGAGAGAGAGAGATCAGAAACATGGAGTTAAACAGTAGTCATAAATACTGAAATCAAATTGACATAAAGATGATTTTAACATCCTTTAAATTACTTACAGCTTGAGTATTTGGATGCACATAGGTCGGTCCAGCCTGAACAGGATACTGACCAGCATACCTAACTGTCTGCGCCCTACTGCTCATGTGTCCAACAATCTATAGGCAGAAAGTAAAACCCAACATGAATCATAACTTGTTCGCAAGATCTCTATAGCAAATATTACTATACATTTTGATAAGAGAAGTATCATGCCATATTTCAGTCAACGGATAATAGAAATCATATCACTTGCATGCTTTACACAAATGTTATTTAGACTACTTGATGTAAGGTATGTAGACATTAGATATGTAATCTTCGTTTCCTACTCAAGGTGAGGGAAAAAAACCATGCTCACCAACTGTATGGGAGCAAATCCAACAATTGGTATATACATCAAGTACTTAATTTTCAAACAAATGTTATCTATTAGATTGTGAATCTTTGACCTAACAAATAATCATCATAGATTTTTCTGATAGAGGGTGAGTAGAAGATCATGACTACATATAACACACATGAGATTTGATCTAACTCACCAAATATGATGAACAGTAAGTACCTGTGAGTACATACATATATGTTACATATATATAGATACAAATTATATACGTTACAGACAGATGAGTAGATAAAATATAATTCAATCTTGGGCTGTTAATCACTTTCTATAGCTAAGATTAAAACACTCAAAATACTAGTATTTTAAACCAAGCAGTGAGATCGTTTTAGCCTTGGATCTAATGGCTGAGGATTGACTGCTTTAGCTCCTACTAAAGATCATGCAGACAGTAACTCTGCTAGTATATAAAGAAAGCCTTACTTTTTTTTTCTTTGGCAGGGAAACAACGCCTTACTAAACACCATAAGATAAGTGATAAAACCAGAAAAGTCATCAGTTTCCTAATAACCAACCATTGAATCAAAATCCAACAACTGATATTCAAATCAGATGATGTACTTTAAGAAGGAAGAACTAAATGTAACACATGATCCCATGATTGGCCAGCATGAATTTTTATCCATTGGTCAATGGGCTGGTTAACAGAAACACATGTGTTGGACACAGACACACGCACACACACAGTGACACACACAGAGGGACTTTTCCAATACTCACAAGTAAAGCTTGAATCAGTATCATTAAATAGTACCAATATGAATTCAGTAATGCCTATGATACGTACAGGTTGTGAAAATTGAGAAGCACTGCTACCATTCCCAGTTGTGAAATTATTGTATGGGAGAACCTTAACAGGTACAGATGTACGGGATGCGAAAGGATTCGATCCAACTTCTGGCTGGACGGCAGGACCAGGTACCACGGGGCAGTTGGTTGGTATAAAACCCATGCTTGCCATTGTTGGCACTGCAGGAGAGGTGGCTGCTATGGGCTTTGTAAAAGACGGCGAGAATACTTTTGCTCCTGGGTTGAGCTTAAATTCCTAAAAAGAACACCAAAACAGAAGAAAATATATCAACTTGATTATGTAAGTTAGGAAATAAAACATCAACTTCTAAAAGTTATTTATATAACCCAGTAATTGATACTAGAATAATTGGAATCACCAAGCAGTAAGGTTTCCTTAGTATTAGGCGACTAAATCTATAGTCTCTTATAATGCAATTACAGAAGATCTTACCATAGGTATTCTTATATTAGTATTAGTGCCCAGGTGCATAAATTAGATGGTAAAGACAGATAACTAATTGATTCTCATTTAAGAAGACAATATGATGATCAGTGAAATCACTGAAGAACTCAAGTTGACTCAAGCATGGGTATTTCAATAATAAGTTTTACCTTGCCACTTTTATTTAACTCTGAACCATGAGGGATCATTTCAGTTGGTGTTGTTTCTGAATTACGACTTGAGACATTAGCAGCTGGATTCAACAAAGTTGAGGAACCTGAAGAAACAACATTTGAACTGGAAGAAGTGTATTCTGAAGTTGTCCTTTCACAGCACTGAATGTCTTGTCGAACTATTACAGTAGAAGGATCACAAGATACACCGAAAGGGGAGAGCTTGGATGTCATCTTTGTATCCTGAACTTTGTCAGCCTGCACAAACGATTAGCACAAATGAGTACAGCATAGATCACAAAGTGGTAGAGCACTATTGGAAGAGTTTCTTAACATACACTTTCTTTCCTATAAACCTCTAATTTCTGGTTGAAATCATCCTGCTTCCCTGGAGACCCATCATCCACCTGTCTGCCAAACAGTTAACAAGATCCTGATGATAAGAATGAAATAAAAAAGACAGTACATAGAAACGTAATTATCCTATGGTAACATGACATATGACAGTTGTTGCACACAGATATCAGCAATCTGACATGATGACCATCAATGTGCCTATGTCCAAGAGAAGTCGAAGAGGCATTTTCACTCAAGAGATACATGCCAAAAGTCCATCACAGAACACTGGTGGAGGTATATTAACATGTGAGCACTTCTACTGCCAGAGTCAAGGCACAGAGGGCTGGGGCCAAAGCTCAAGGGTGGTGCCCAAAGTGTCACTCTCAACTATAAAATGATATAAATAAAAAGAAGAATAGAATTCATACCTCCTGTTCATGCTGGCACCAGAGGATTCTCTAATCTGCATTACCAAAAAGAACAGATTTTACAATAATAAACCTAAGAGATCCTATCTACAAGTGAACATTACTACACTCCATGCAAACATAAGATATACTCCAGCAATACCACGTCGACTCTAAATAAAAGCTTCTTTTTTTTTCCAACAACACAGAAGACCGAAAAAACATTGTAATAACCCAAAAAATCCTCCAAAATTGTAAACTGAAGTTGACATTGGATTCCTAAGCCTACTTTGCATCCTAGATCCCAATGCAGAGTTGTAAGAATCACAGTACTAGAATCTCCATCCTTGTAGGTGCATCCTTGCCAAGAGGGGAATGATACATATTCCATAATCTTGACGCAATGATTTTATCATCAGATGGTGCAAACTGCAAAAGATGTGTACTGCGGATAGGGAAAGGTAGATCATTTGCTTTCATATCACCTATTGTCAAACTCCTACTTCAACAGTCCTTTTACATTCCTCAAGGTGGACAGATTATGCCAGTGCCTTAAGATTCTTTACGGTTGAGCTACTTAGGAAAATTGACCAGAGTAGAAGGAATTTAATCAGTAGAGCATTTCTAAGTAGAAAAAGGGAAGATCTCTATCAATCTGTTAGAAGAAGGTCTGCTCTCATTTTGCTTACTTGTCAATTGATACCAATACATGAGGTTCGAATTTGCAATGCTGTTGCATTTCGTGATTTTATTTTCCTATCCTCTTTTACATTTCTTTTATTTTCTTTATCTTTTCTATTTTCGATATGTCTTTTCCGTATATCAAGTTTGAACGAGATGTGGTGAACTACTTGACTTTAGGTAGAACTAAGTTCATCAAGTTTTAAGAAACAAAAAGATTACCTCTGATAAGTTTACCTCATCACTTCTCTTTTCAAGTTCTGAGGCATTCTCAATATGATTCAGTGGCATATTCCTCCCTCCATGTTCCTTGCCAGCCCTTGTGGGTGTAACACCATGAAAGTCATTCCCATTTTGCATTAGCACCCTGCTTAAATGAGTAAAATATGAATGCATAACTCTGAATCAAGAATAATAGCTGAAAAACAGATTAAAACAAGGAACCCATTCTTCTACGCAAGACAAGCAGTGGCAGAAACTATCTGCCAGTATAATCAGTTGCCATACTGAGCAAAAACTAAGGAAACGACATGCTTGGTCCAATCAGCAATCTAAAGACCTTGTTTTCCACTCAACACAGTGTAAACTATTCAATGCAGATATAGGTACATACAAGTCCAAATTTGAGAAAATACCTTCCACCCTTCTTCTTATTTATGGCAGACTCACTTGACTTCTTCGCACCATTCTTTGAACACTCATCAGAAGAAACAGTACCCGTAACAGCTTCAGTTCTGTCACCAGACGTATTTCCAGCAACACCATCAGCTGGAAGTAAAACTCCCTGAATGATTTATAAAGAGCAACATTTACATCACGCACTATTGTTCAAATCAATGTGAGAAGCAGATTGAAGGAATGCCATGAATTGCATACCTTTGTAACAACTTGGACAAGGTCACCAGAAAGAATCACAAGAGTATCTATCAACTCCCCATTTGCTACATTCGCATCAGATTTTCCCTTTTCAGTCATCCGTGCTTTCTTCAAAACAATGCCTACCAAACCAGAAGCCCACCATTAAGACTCTCACTCTTCATAAATTTGTCTACAACACACACACACACACAAAGCACCCCAGTAATTACACCTAAAGATCCAATTTTCTAGTTTTCCAACTGCAAAGTGTTTATCTTTTTCTTAATGCAAATCCTCCATTAGTTCAACATAATGGATCACTAACTCTTTAGAAAACCCAGAAAGAAGAACAAATACAATAACTAAACCCAGATCAGACACTATTTGATCCCAAACAACAGGATCACCATAACCCTTCAAGAAAATGAAAACCCAGATACAGTTCCACATAAAACCAAAAACCCAGCAACAATTCCATACCATTCTCCAAAACACATTGAACCCACTACAGAGCTCAAACAAAAAAACACACCGTATTCATTTTCCACAGAAGCAGTGTGGAAGATTCCGGAGTAGACAGAGCCGTCCTTCACGTGAACATCGACTGGGAGACCAATGATGCACATGGTCGCAAACAGCAAGGCCTCGCTTAATGAAGAAGAAGAAGAAACGGCATCGTCTTCTGTGAGCGCTCTGTTTCTGCACCCCATTTATATGTCTGTCTCTGTTTCTGATGATCCAAACACAGATTTCTATGAGTTGAAGTTGCTCTGTTTGTTTCTGTATTGAAGAAGAGAAAGGGATCTGACGAAGCTGAGGGAGGGAATTCGAAAAGGGAAATCAATTTCTCGTTAGCACTTGGCAATGTGTCTCTGTTTTGTGATACATGCCAACTGATGTACTCCTTTCTTGTTTGTTGGCTTTGTTTTACTTTTATTTTTATTTTTATTTTTATTTTTATTTTTATTATTATTTTTATGCTCTGGTATCTTACCCTAAACACGACACTAAACAAGGATTAACCTAGCCCTATCCTGACTAAAGCCATCCCACTCCAGGCCCATCAGAACGTTATTGGTGATTGGGGAAAGTTTTACTAGTTAGTCCTGATACAATATAAGCCTAAACCTGTTTTATGTTGGAGAGATTATTGGTCGGTGAGTTGCGATTTATAAGATATAGAAGGAAAAATTTATTGTTCTTTCACTCTGACCAAATTTTACGATAATACTATTATGTTCTGTACAATTCACTTGTTTCTTTCTCGTTGTTTTGGTTTGCGTCAAGTAGGGAGAATTGAATGATTGAAATACAGATTACTGAACCCTCCAATGTAAATCCGAGGTTCCTCATTTATGATTGGGATTTGTTGTAGTCAGAAATGTTGTTGTAAATGCTTTGGCATAAGTCTCGACCCTCGATTTGGGGTTGAAATGATGGTGCGTGAGGGCATGTGCCGCCTCTTATGGACCTCTGTTTTAGCTTGTTAGGTAGAGCTGAGCGTTATGAACTTGTTGGTATAACTTTTGTTACACATTTTTGGCGAAACTCATTCCTCGGTCTATGAGCGACCTTGGGCTTTTCGGAAAACTCATTCCTCTTATGATCCAACCGTTGGATCTTCGTTGTTTTACATTACGTTGTTAAAACTTTTGAGTCTATGTAAACTTTAAAGTTTAGGCTAATTTCCATGTGAATTCAACTTTCAGGTTTCTAACGAATTGATGATAAGGGTTTCGAGTTTTGTTTTATAATTGAATTTAAATTCGGCCACCAATTAATGGTTATGAATTATCATTTTGTACAAGACGACTTGTAGTGAAGATGTCACGCTCATGATTTTTAACATAAATAAAAATCGATATACAATTTCATAATTATACATGCGTGATCGTTCAGTCATCCATACAAAATCCCTGGAAATCATTTTCCCTTTAAACTAAGTATATACTGATGCCCTGAACCCACTATGTCAATATACACTCGCTCCATAGAGTTATATATTACACAAACTTACAAATTAAATTGTCAACAACAAAATAAAACGTAAATACTCCTCAGAGCTTACTACAACGGAAGTCCAAATAACGGTAAAGTTACAAAATTCCTACTATTAAGCTGCAGGTACGCTACCCCAACTTTAGCCACGATTATCCTGACATGTAGGATTAACCCCTACACCATTGAATAGTGCACCGGGTTGCCACACAACAAACCCCATAAGCTTCTGAAAGCTCGTATGAGTAACTCAAAACAATCAATACAACTCACACTGGAAATAAGGAAAACAACTCACACTTTGATTTCCTTAAAAGCACATAACATAGAAAGCAACTTACTCCTTAGTTTCTATCAAAACGTAACATAGAAAGCAACTCACTCCTTGATTTCTATCAAATTGTAACATAGAAAGTAACTCACTCCTTGATTTCTATCAGATCGTTAATAAGGAAAACAACTTGCACCTTGTCCCCTTAAAAACCATTAATAAGGAAGCAACTCACTCGTTGTTCCCTAAAAACAAGTAATCTCATGAGTTAGATATAAACCTTGCCCCGTTACCCCAAGAATTACAATGGCAGACAGACTAGAGGTCTAACTAAATTCATAACTACTCGTCCGACTAAAGACGTGACTACCTGATGTGCTGCCCAAGGTCTCTCATAGACCTTCACTCCTCGGACTTCTCAGTGCCTTGGAATAAAACATTATAGAAGTCGCACATGAATGCCTCAAAATGTTACACAAATCTCAATGCTTTTCAAAACAAATCGAATCAACAATTCCACAATCATTTGTTTTCCGAAAAGCCACAACACAAAACAATAAAAAGCATCATTCATGCATATTGTTTTCATAAATCAACAAAATCCAACAAAACATATATATCATGTAAATATATATATATATATATATATGTAGTCATCCACTCAGGAATGCCTATTAATACCAACTATAGTTTGCAGTGAAATAAATAACTCTCAAAACGATAAAGGTAATTCCATTCCTAAATGAACCTTGTGAGATTACTCACCTCGAAATTTCCGTTGCGTCTTCAAATCACTAGACTGCTTACAAAACGCTCTCTGTCAAGCACCTAAGGAAGTACAGCCTTGATTCAGTCAACGAATCATGATTAAATAAAGTTCGAAACCCCAAATCGAACTAAAATCTCAAAGTAATGCCAATTGAGTCGAAACCACTTCCGAGACCTCCCAAAGTCTCCGGAATACTTCCATGATCGATATGTCCAAACCACAAGTCGATTGGAAGCTCGAATCCTCACGGATAGAATCAATCGAACGTTCTGAAACCGTAAAAATCATAACAAATTCATATGAACTCCAAAAATTGCGTATTATATATTGAAACGTTCGTATCGACGAGTAGAAGATATATAATACCAGAAACATTCCCTTAAATGGCCGGAACGCCGCCAGAGGCAGTAGCGCACCGCCGCCGACCAAAACTCAATATTTCACAAAACTCCCAACATCAAAGATCTTCTTCGTAGCATGCTTATCAACTTTCATAACTAGCATTAAGGCATAATCGAAGTGAAAAGGGTCAAAAATTACCTTGCAAACCGTGAATCACTATTCAATCCGAGTTGAACCAAGTTTCACGTGAATCGGTCCAAACAACCACCAAGGATCGACTAAGGAAGCTACTGTGAGTTCCCCATGCCTAGTTTGAAGCTTCGCAGACATCGGAGATCGGAGAACCGATCAGGTCCAACTGCACTTGAAAATTGCCACCTTTCAGCGTTGTCGTGGTTGAATCGCTGCTAGAGGATACCACAGGGAGGAGCGCACGGTGAAGAAGAGTTGATCTGGAAAGTTTCACCACCGGAGCTCGCTGGAAAAGCCAGGTCGGGTCGGTTGGATCAGCCGGGTTTCTTCGATACTGAAGGTATCAGTCGAACGAGAAGAGAGAGGAAGGAGAATTTCTGGAAATGGAAATTGGAATCATGAGAAAATTTTCGGAAATCCTCAATTTATACCAAAATGGAAACTTTTCTGAAAGCCATAACTTCCTCACACAAACTCCGATTGACGCGTTCCACATGTCCACGAACTCGTATCGACGCGCTCTACAACTTTTGTGAATGAAGTTTTCGAAGAATCCCATCGTATAAAAAGTCAAACTTCACACAACCCATAAACTGTGAAATTTGAATAATTATACTTACGAAAACCATTCCATTTCACATACAACTTATAAATAAAGCACAATAACAATAATTCGTACAACTGGTCCATTAGTAATTACCAAAATTTAAATGACGAAATGGATTCCTAAGCCTGAATCCGGTCACCGCCCGCCGCCCAACGGATTTTTCTTAAAACCTCGCCGGAGGTCCCAAAGAGGTTGTCGGAGATCTTAGAGGTCGCCGGAAATGTTTATTGCCCCCAATAAACTATCATTACCTCCCAATTGACGTCTATTGCTCCCCAATAGAACTTTCGGTCACCGGAATGGAAACTAATCTTCTTAAAATTAATCAAATAAAACTTTAGTTATAGAAAAAAAAAACGAGAGATTACATCAATTTAAAACGTCTATTGCCTCCTAATGGACATTCAAAACTGTTTTGGGCACCCAGAAAATGCTCTCGGCACCAAATCAGAGCAAACCCACCATCATCGTGTTTCTGCTGCCCAACCAAACCCATGTTTACTCCTTTATGCTGCCCAACTCTGTCTCTCTGTTCTCAGTTCTTTGTGGAGGTGGAGATCGGAGAGCTCAACACCTCGCTGGGCGTCATCCACATATCCTAGTGCAAAAGCACCCAATTCGAAACCAAATCCTCCAGAAAAGCTCTCGACTCCTCGGACACCAGCAGCTGCTCCTCGCCGGCATCTTCCACGACACTCTTCTTGGATTTGAGCATCACCGGCATCTTCCACACCGACATCTGCTCCTCGGTGACATCTTCCATGGTGTGTCTCAGATCAGATCGGACCGGTTGACCAAAAACCTAAACTCGTTGACATAGCTACTCCGTTGCTGGGAGTTGAAGTTGACAATCAATTGGGCGAGAAGATCAGCCCTAATGCTCTGATCGAACTTGATGTGGACGAAGTCCCACAAGCCCAACCGAGAGAGAGAGTCGTGCTAGAGAGAGATGATCGGCATAAAATGTGATTCATTAATTAGATTGAAGGCAGAATAATAGTGATTCTAGTTTAAATTGGATCAGTGAAAACAAAAATCTGCTGAGATAAGTAGATAATTTTTTTACCTCACTTTAGTGTTTGAATCAAGAACCCTTCATTTAAAAGACACCATCTTAAATGTGGAAGTGTGAACTCATTTGAGAGAGGAATGGAGTTTAAAAAGCAGGGCATATGAATTTCATTCTCCTTAAATTTGAAGGAGCGATTATGATTTTTATTGTGTGGTCCTCTTGCATCCCAATTTTGTTACCAAATGCAAGAAAAGTCGTGTAGTGTTCCACAACTGAAAAGCATTAAGCATGAGATAAAGAAAATAACATACAATAGCAACTCAGCGAATCTTCATAAACATAATGACCAAATATGAAATACATCGTCTCCCTCAAGATGGATTACAGAAGAACCAAAAAAGAAAAAGAAAAAGGAACAATAGCGATAAATAGAAGTTGCATAGAAGTTGATATAGGACTCCACACATCATACTACAGCCAATACGCACAACCTACATTGCATCAGATTTCGACGATACTAGCATTCAGCACTTGAGGAAGGCTACAAATCACTGCACCACACAAATAAACTCATATCAAGAACTGTCATCCTCAAAGAAACTCGTATCAAGAACTGTCATCCTCAAAGAAGAGAAAATTACGGAGGCCAAACTAAATATTATTACCTGCTGTTGCTGTTGGTAAGCTGCACCAGGCTGCTGGTAATTTCCATATCCAGCATACCCTCCATAGTACAGGTTAGGGTCTTGGGCAGGAGGTGCATATGTATACGCATCATATCCTTGGGGATATTGATAAAATCCAGCACCACCAGCACCATTCCACTGTGTCTGTTCTGGCTGGTTCTGAATCAATTAAAATATATGTTAACATGTATTTGAGTAACAGGATAACAAACTTAAGGTCAGCTTTAAATACCTGTTTGCTTGAAGGACTACGGCCCCAAGAAAGCCTAACACTTTGTGATCCCACTACTCGCCCATTCATCACCGACAATGCTTGCTCCGCACAAGCTCTGAATTAGATGTGAACATAAGCACATTAGAGTTTTAATTAACAAAAAAGGAAAATAAAAAAAGAGGCCTGAGGAAGCTGAAATTTACAACAGTGGGGAGTGACGCTGTAGAGCTGTTACCTGTTAGCAAATTGAACAAAACCACATCGCTTGCCAACTGGTATCTTCACATGAACTAGCTCACCAAACATGCCAAAAGATTGTCTCAACATTTCATCATCGACACTGGGATCCAAACCCCCAACAAATATCTGCACTCAAAAGACTCATGAGTTAGTATCATTGCAAAGAAATGTTCAATTTAAACAGAAGAAGAAACTACTTACTGTTGTGTTATTTGGGTCAGCCTCGCCTGGATTTCCTTGAGAACTTGGGTAGGCAGCTGCAATTTATGAACACATAAGCATTGGTTTATGCAGTTGTAAGATTAGATGAGCATACTACAATTTTCCACAGGAGGATCCTTATTGTTCTGGAGATGTCACAGTTCTGAAATTTTTATTCCCAGAACGATAACCTAATTGTTATATTACAAGTTACCTAGAATTTCCACCTTTCAAATCTAATTATCCCCCTTCATATAAACGTATAGTAACAATACCATTGGAAAAAAGAAGCATTACAACAGAACAAACATCTAACACAAAGAGGCATCAGATATAACTTCAGTATACCATACAACATGGAATGAACCATACAAATATTTAAAAAGCTAGGTTGTAAGGAAAGTACAAAAGCTAATAGAGTATGGGACCAAAATGAATTTTTGATTAATACAAAATCAGTAAAAGATAAAGCAAACACAATAAAATAACTGAACACAACTCTTGTAGCTGCTTTATAATGAAACATTTTCACCTTAAAACAGATGCATATATGACATGGTATGGTGAATAAAATGGTTTGAACGGCTGCAACTACAGTTTTTATCATTCAATTTAATTCTGCCTTAAATTAAAGTTGAAGCATGAAACAGGTGAAGTAGTATATCAGCTGCAACATATCTATAGCACCTGCTGTAGGTATATTTTTTTGACTTAAGATGATGGCTGAAACATACTAATAGAAGCAGACGGGTCACATATATGGGACCACATATTATCCTATAGAGAAGTACAGACTATTGTGGAACCGATCCACAAAGAAAAAACACCATGGTTCTTCAAGATTAACATCAGCCAAGCATTAAAGAAGGATATTTAAATTTTGGACTACGGAGAAGCTGGAATAAAAGTAAACTGAACTGGTAAATGGAATAAAGTAAACCAGACTGGAAATGGAATAAATGTAAAGCTGACTGGTAAACGGAATAAATGTAAAGCTGACTGGTAAATGGAATAAATGTAAACTTGACTGGTAATGGAATAAATGTAAGGAACTGGAAAGGTAATTCTTGAAAGTAGCATACCAAATGCCACGAGAAAATGAAGCAAGTTTACGACATAAACAAAATAACTGACCTAAAATGAGGCCACGCATTTATGTGGAATCATTTCAGCTGAAATCAGTTCCAGGCCCCCCAAAATGAGAGCCTCTCGGTGTCCTGCTTTAAGACAACATGAGTTCTACATAAGTTTTTGCATGTTTTGTACAACATTAAATGCGCCGAAGTTTACAAAGGTAAGTACTCGAAGGAAAGGACTTTAAGTTGCGCCAATCTTCAACTGATTAACTGAAAGCGGTAAAACCTACTACTAACAGGGCACTTCGAAATTTCACCTTGTAAGTATCATATAAAAGCTTTAAACCTTACCAATCCAATAAGCACAAAGTACCAGATACTAATGAACACAAACCAAAAGGGCAAAATCTAATTACAACACTGAGAATCATCCACATTCAGATAAAGTTATGTCGTTTAGCTAATACCATAGACCTTTAGGCAATACTAACAAGGATACATACCTTTTTGATAAGGTTGTCCACCACCAACTGGTTTCTTAGTAGCAGCAGGCCCAATCCTCATGGGTCTGCTAGAGCAAAACTGACCATTCATCTCATTCATTGCTCGCAACTGTTCACTCTCATCTCCAAACCTAACAAAACCATATCCCTTAGAGCGTCCGGTGGTCCTATCAGTGACAACTTTTGCACCCTTCACAGAGTGGTAATGAGCCCTAAATGTCTCTTGAAGGGTATAATCGGTAACATCAGCTGCCAAATCGCCAACAAAAACAGTATAGTCCGGGCCATCATCCTGGCGCCTTTCACCAGCCCCCAGGGTGGCCCAGTTGAGGCGGAAATTCTGCTCAGTGCTGGGCATCACTGTACCATTGTAGTTCTGCAAAACCTGCTCAGCAGCGCTGCGAGTCTAAACTCAATAAAACCATACCCTTCTGGCAGTCCTGTTTGCTTGTTACGGATAACCTTTGCATTCACAGCCTACAAACAACCCCAAAACCACAATTAAATACAACAAACTGGGATCCGAAAGCACCTAACAAGCAAATAAAGAACATATGGACGACGAGTTGACGCCAATTTCAGGTTAAACACATAAACAAATATCTATAACCTACAGATCCATGAACAAAGATGGGAAATTCTAACCCTAAATCACAATTACATCTCCGGCGATACAAAGTAAACCCTAAATCCAAAATTCGAAGCTACAAAATCAAACGAAACACATAATTATCCGTGAAATTTACCTCTCCGGTGGGACCGAAGCAGTTGAGGATGTAGTTCTCGTCCATCCACGGGAGCAAGTCGCCGATCCAGAGCGATCGGATCTCATCGGAGCCCTGGTTCGCCGCCGCGGCCGTGTACTGCTGAGGCTGCTGCTGCTGCTGCATAGCCGCCTGCTGCTGGGCCCACCCGGCCTGAGCAGCAGCAGCAGCTTGGTGTTGCTGCTGCGGTGGCATCATCATCCACTGCTGCGGCGGTTGCTGCTGGTACTGCTGCTGCGGCTGCTGATCCGCCGGGACGACTCCTCCTGAGGGCTGTTGCATCATCCTGAACGACGACGTTTTGGGATAGAGGAGAGCGAATAAGAACGAGGATGACGGCGTAGGGGAGAAGAAGAACCTTAATCCCCGATTGGGTCTGAGATTGGGTAAGAGAGGATATTTTCGGTGCTCGGTTGGGGTTTATATAGCCCAGCCTTCGAGGTTGACACGTGGCGCGTGAGTATAGGTCGAGCTCTGTATCCTGTCAATTCCGATAGATGGAGGTGTTGAATTAGGGTATTTGTGTTGGGCTTGGGCCTATGCTTTTGGGCTTCAGCCCTAATCCTTTGGGCTTTTCGGCCCAACACTTAAACCCTTGGTATGCTTACTCTCTACCGCCCGTCTTAAACCCTAAAATCACCAAAACCTCACTGACTGTTTTTGCAGTGGAAGAAGGAAGCTCAGCCTGCGAGGATCAAGGTACGGATCGCAAAGGCTTCGTTAATCTTTGTTTGGCAAATTGGTTTGGCTGTACTAATTAGCGGTTGATTTGTGAGTTGCAGTTATGGTGGAGGAAGCCTATGACAGTGAGGTTATGGGAGAAGAATTGCCGAAGTTGAGCTTAAGGAGAATCATGAAGCGAAAGTTAAAGAACTATTGCATAAGATTACTTCTAATGAGATTAAATTATGCGCTGCCGGTGCGAAAGAGTTTATAAAGTTGCTGAAAGGTGATTCTGGAGGTGAATTGCTGTATTACTATGTGCAAAATTCAGCTCAGTGCTCGGAGCTTCTGGGTGCGTGGAATCTCCGGCGAGGGAAGCCGGGGATGTTTTATATAGTTAAGTTGATTTCTGTTGTTTTGAGTCATCCTGATGGGGTTTATGAAGCAAATGATATGGGGAGGTTGGGGGTGAGTAGGGTGTTGGACAAGTTTGCGCGGTCGATTATTGAGCAACAGTTGGGAGATGTGCATAAGGAGTTGAAGAGCAGTGAAGCTAAGCGCCAGAAGGCGGCGCTTTTGCTTTTGGCTTCGATTGTGAGGCGTGGATCGGTTTGGCGTCTGAGGTGGAAAAGAAGTTTGATTTCAAGCTGCAGGGGTTTTGCAAGTTGGGGGAGTATAAAATGAGGCCAAATGAGAAGAGGAGGAAGCTGTCATTGAGGAAGTTGTTTGTTGGGTTTGCAATGTCGTTTCTGGAGGTGGGAGCGCCGGGATTGTTGAGGTCGGTCATACGGCAGAAGGAAATGTATTCTTGTGTCCTCCGCTGGCTGGGGAATGATGATGAGGAGACAGTTATATATGTTCTGTCCACATTGCAGAACAGGATACTTGTTGAGGGTTCATCGGTTCCCCCTGCCCTTCGGAGTGTTCTGTTTGGGAGTGGTACTTTAGAACAATTAGCCAATATTTCTGGAAGGGAGAATGGTGGAGCTCTGCAGAATTGGCATACAGGGTCTTAGTTATGGTTTGCACCGATCCATCTAATGGCCTAATGGCAGATTCAAAGAGACATCTGAAGGGCAATTTAAAGCGGCAAATAGACCTAATGAAGAAGCTTAAGGCGACCGAGATTGGCTACCACAGGGATCTGCTTTTGGCTGTTGTTAGCGGGAGACCGTCTCTTGGTGCAGCATACATGGAAGAGTTCCCTTACAATCTTGAAGATTATGCATCACCCAAATGGTGAGAATTTATCTATACCATTTCATTTCATTGCTTGTTGCTTCAGTTTAGTCGCCCCCCTATTACTCTATAGTTGCATGATGATTAAAGCATTTGCAGGTTTTCTGTTGTTACTCTAGCAGCAAACTTGGTTTCCTCTGTGGGCAGTGGGATCCCAGCCTTGTTTGACAATGTTCATGTGCAGGATGTCATGAAATGCTTGTATCCTCGTCAGTTCAACCGCTCCATGATCAATAAAGGGCTGCTTCACTCTGATTTTCTAGTGAAGCATGGAACTTTAAGGCATCTTTTAGAGGCACTCAAGTTGTTAGATTCCTTCCTTGGTGTTTTAAACTGTAGAGACCAACATGTTTCGGAATCTCTCAAGCAAGAATTTCAAAATGAAGTTCGAAGCTTGCTCCCAGATCCTCAACTTTTTAAGACTCTACTCTCTTCTATGAGTAGCAACTCAAGAAAGAGGACTGCGGATCTGGAGAAGTTCCCAGAACATAGCCCGAAGAAAGTGAAAAAATTGAAAACAGATTTTGGAAACAAGGACTCAGATATTGTTGTAGGCGGAATAAGTTTTGGTCCAGATACGTCCGAAAATGAAGATAGTCTTGTGAATGTTATGGCAGATCTTTGGGGTTTCGATCCTTGCTCCACACCTATTACTGCACTCAAGGATGCAGACTTATATTTCTACTGTAGGGTGCTCGATGCTTTCAAAATATATCTTGTAAGTACTTTTCCCTAGTCTTCTTTTCTATGGATATTTTATTGGGGTTTGCCTTGATTTTCAGATTGAAAAAGTTCCTGTACCTTATTTGCCTTATATACTGAAACTGAGTATATGCATTTCTTCTTTTCATGAATAGTCTGAAAATGTGTTTCATGTTCAAAAGAAATTGTGGCTGAAATTTAAGGAACTAGTTTGATTCATACTTTCGATCAGAAGACAATCCTATTTAGTTGTTGCTTACAATTGTCTTTTAATTATTCTCTCGCAGCGGATAATGCCCACTGGCTTGGAGGGCTCATTTGAGTTCCTTATGAAGCTCCTAAGCAGTCCTTTAGCATTACAAAATAATCTGCAGTGCTCTCTTTTGTCTTTGCTAATAGAATACATTGGATGGTCTCCAAGGAATAGAACACCAATTAAGACTCCACCCTTGATGTACAAACATCTACAGACATTGATGAAGTTGCTGATTTTTTCACCACTCAGTGACATAAAAGATCAAGCATACTGTCTCACACAAGCAGCTATGTTAAGTACTGGTGCTTTTGACAAAAACCAACATGAAATTGCATCATGGTTCTTGTTTATACCGGGTTTTGATAGAGGAAAATCTTCGGTTGAAGTCCTGGGGGTGGGAGTATTACAAAGCTTGGCTAATGCTGTCATCTCATTCTTATCTGATGCCGTTTCTACCACAGGGAAGAATTTCTTCAAGCATTGGGATCTTATTGTTAAGCGTGATAACTACCATTTGGAAACTGTTAAAGGTGAACATGCTTCATATATTATATATCAATTTAATAATTTATCATGGGCATTTATTATTTATGTTAGCTTATGTAAGCACATACTCACCATATATTCTTCTTACGCGTGCGTTTTATGTTTGGATTCTCATTTTAGATGTGGTACAACTATTCATATAGTAAAAATCTTTTAGAGGTCTTTCTGGGAAAGAAGACGAGGTATTGCACGGTTATGGAAAGAATGAGCTGATAAGTTGTTCTGATGTATATTATTGAGCCTTCTATTTGATGTACCTTTTTGGGATATAAGTATGTCATTTTTCATGTTTTATTCCAATTATCTCAAGTTGTTGAGAATATATACATCCCACATGGGAAAAATGGGACCTTGCCTATGTGTTTATAAGGGTTTGGGCCACTCAATCCATAGCCAATTGGTTTTGGATGTGAACCCCAGATTACTTTATCATGGTATCAGAGCGGGTTACCCACGTGTGCATGCCTCACGGCCACACGGGCTCCACGTCACCCAAAAGTTGTCCACCTGTATGGCTTGAAAATTCGCCACACGTGCGGGGGCGTGTTGAGAATATATACATCCCACATGGGAAAAATGGGACCTTGCCTATGTGTTTATAAGGGTTTGGGCCACTCCATCCATAGCCAATTGGTTTTGGATGTGAACCCCAGATTACTTTATCACAAGTTATCCTGATACCTTCACCATATTTACGCAGAATGTATTTAATTGCACTATTTGAAGGAAAGATTCTGGCTTTTTTTTTTCTTTTGGTTAAATTTTATTTTATTATACTTTTTATAATTTTAATGACAGTTGGCTTTCCTGTATCCTTTCCTCAGCTACATAATTGGAGGGAGGAAATGGGGTTTTGTGATAGGGAGGGTATGCAGTGTTGGCAGTTTTGGTCTTTTCACTGGAGAGAAACAGAAGAATTTTATGGGATAGGATTTGCTTGTGGGATAGTTCTTTTTTGGCACAGGGTTCATTTTTGGCATCTTTGTGGGATTTAGTTTCCTTGAAGTCTAGGGATTAGTCTTTTCATGCTAGTTTATAGATCAGATACCTGTTGTCATGCAGCTTATCTTTGCTTTCTTCTTGTTTTTGTGCCTTAAGTTGTAGTGTAATTTAGTAGTTTTTTTTTATCAGTATTTAACTTCCCCCTCTGTAGTATTTTCTCTCTATTCAATTTTTCTTTTTGAGTTTCCTTGAGAAAGAAAGCTACATACCTTCATTTTTTTTATAATAATAAAAAAAAAAGCTACATACCTCACACTGATGTTCCCCTGTCTAGCTGCAGATGTGTCACCTCAGGCCCCTCTAATCTTACGGGTACTGCAGAATTGTCTGAGATTGCTTGATTCTGGATCTGGGACTTTTACATTACCTGAGAAGACAATGATATCTACCTACGTGTGCAATACACTGAAATATATCTTGAAAACTCAGGTACTTATCTTCTCTTTAGATTGCAATTGATTGCTTTGGAACACAATCTCATAAGAAAGTTAATTTTGATAGGTTGATGCACAGTTTCTATCTTCTATGATTTGCTCAGTCTTGGTTGAGAGACTTGGTGACTGTTCTGCCACTCATCAATCTAGGGGCAACTGTGAATGGAGGCCGTTGAACAGTTTATTTTTGTTTTCCCAGAGTATATCTGACCGTGAAATTTGTTGCATTTCTTCTATTGACAATAAGGCTAAGCCTTCTGGTAGTTCTTTTGCACTAGCGCTTGAGGAAGTTGGAAGACTTGCAAGAGGTGGGAGTGATGGTGAAGTAGCTGGAATAACCAAAGCCTTCTTCTCCTCATTTATCTGTACAACGCCTGATGAAATATTAGCAAACTTTCCATCAGTTATGGCAATTTCACAATGCCTTGGTCTTCCATTCACTCTCTTTTCATCAATTTTCTTTCTTGAACCCACCCTTCTCCCCAGAGTTTCTAAGTTTTGGCCTGAAGTTTTTTTTCCTGGGCTTAGTATGGCTCTAACCAATATCTGTTGCAAAGGAGGAAAAGAAATTGCCTGTGGATCTCCTGATCATGCTTCTTATACAGGAGAAGCAATATGTAACCAAAATTGTGGTGCAAATGAAGCTGCTGCTACTGCCTTCAGTTTATTTTTGATGAAGGCACCTTTCCACGTTTTGTTCCCTGCCATTATGTGCATTGACGGTCCTTATTCGTTAGAGCCCTCAAAGATACAAGACCTGCTTTTGGCTAAACTATCAGACTCTGCAACTGATTACCACCTTATTTCCTATTTGCGCCTTGTGTTATTTTGGCTTTATCAGATACGGTTGTCTTGTACAGTTGAACAATTAGTCGGTTTCCAACAACTTTCTGAGATTTGCTCAGTTCTGGTGAAGAACTTATTATCTCAACTATTGGTGGCTGATTCTGATTCCCTCAGAACCTCCAGTGTAAATCTATCAAGTCATGATATTCAAAAGGTGGCTGAAACTATCTTTTATCATCCTGCAATAACTACATCGTTATCCTGCCCTTTGGAGTGTAGCGAAGACTTACCAGAGGGTAACCTACCAGACAACGTGGATGCTCTCATCAATTTATCGAGGGGGAAAGTTCATAGATTAGACCATCATGCCTTGGATATATTGGCAACAACTTGCAAGTACTTGTTTTCTCTGTGCAATGACAACCAATTTACACTTGAAGTAGAAGATGGGGATGCTACAAAGTTTGTGAAATCATTCAACGTCTTGGTTCATAAGCTCTTTCAGGAAGTCAAGGTCAAATTTGATCACAGCATTAGAAGTAACAATTGTATGGCTTTCCTCCCAACATTTTATGCTTTGCATGCTTTGAGTGGTTTTATATCTCCATTTGAGCTTCTTGAATTAGTGCGTTGGATGCTTAGTAGAGTTGATTTGGATGGCAACCAGAAATCTGCTATTTGTTTTGGATCTTGTATTGCTGGTGGTGCATTTAGAAATCTATCTAATTATTTGCAGCAGCCAAATACAAAGAGAAAGGCATTTGATTTGTTTTGGACAATGGAAGAAAACAATATTAGTAGCGACATTGTTGAAAAAATCTATATTAAGATATCAAAGCTTGCCTTTCTTTTGGAATCAGAAGTTGTAGATCATTGCTTGCTGGAAGCTATGAATGTGGTATACAGGCAGAAATGTATGCAAAAGTGTAATTTTCATCCATTAATAATAGTGATGTCGAGAGTTATAGCAACCACGCCAATAGAAATGCTTTCCCATTGCATTTACAGAACAAGCAAGATGAAAGCTAGATTGTTGTCTCTTCTTATTGATCTGAGCTCTATGCATTTGTCTACCTTTGGGCACTTACTTTTTGGTACTGTAGATACTAGTTGTCTACATAATGGCAATGTGACATCTGACCTAGCTCTTTCAGATGACGACTATATGATGCTTCTGCCTTCTGCTGTGTCCTACATGAATTCAGTTTTAATGAAATTTGGAGAGCCATGCTACAGGCATTTTAGAAATATTCCTTCCTTTTATTCAAAGATTATTTTGGATGGTCTCCTTCATTGGAAGAATTTTGTTTCTCGTGATGTGTTTCATGAAGATTTTGGAGAGGTTTTGCCGTCATCTGCTGAAGAAGTTCTTAACCTCATTAATGATAGTCTTCTTGGCAAAGCGATTTGTATGCTGCGCTATCACTATGCTTTGAATGCAGATTCAGTAGAAAGGAAAGACCGATTAAAGCATTTCAGTTCCATTTTCCCAGCTTCTGTGGGACACAAGGAGCTGATAGACTGGGATGTTGGTGGATTGGGTTCTCACTCTTTCAATGAAACATTAAACCTTGTAAATAAAATTCATGCAAAGGTCTCGTTTTGTAGGATGCTGTTATTCCCCAAAGATACTCAGGTTCACTCGCTTTCAATTGAAGCCAGTGGGAACCTGAAAGACGTTCCTCTGGACATGGAAGATAACAAAGGTAACTCCTCACAAATGCAGTTTTTGAACATCTTGGTGGATATGTGGCAATGCATTGTTAAAACAGTTCCTTCAGTCTTTCATAGTTCTCAAAAGGGACACAGCACAGATAGTTCTTCATTGTGGAGATACCTGGAAGTTCTGATATTGAAAAGCATTTTTGAAGTGTCTAGAGAGATGCATGACAGTCTAATCAGAGTACAATCTATACCCTTCCTAGAGAAATTGATGAAACCAGCTCTTCTGCATAGGTTTGACGATCCAACAACTTTGCAAATGCTGCGTGATCTTTTGACTTTTCTATCTGGGGGGAAATTTTCGCGTGTTCCCTATCTTCAGCTTTTACTTGCACACTCTCAATTTGTGCCTACTATTCGTTCACTATCCAAACCATCACATTCTTCCCATGTGGGTGCCTTTTCTAGGCCTATGTCTAGCATTCTTAGATCACCTGTTTCCCTTACCTCAAAACAAAATGTAGATGATGGGGAATGCGATCTAGAAACATCTGAGCTGTACGTTAAACAGTTGGAGGTTATCAAATTACTGCGGACACTCCTTCCTTTGAGGTTTCAACAGGATGGTTTTGACTTTGGAAAAGATTTAGGCGTTGATCTTAGGGAAGTTCATTTACTACTTTTGTCTTCTTATGGTGCAACACTTTCTGAAATTGATGTGGAGATATGCAATCTGATGCGCACAATTGAGTGTATTGATGGTTTGGAGCATGTCCGATTTGCTGGAATGGATTACCCTTGGGGCAGGGCTGCGTTGAAGATAGAAAAGGAACGGAATCTGCAGAGTTTGTCTTATGATACAATCAATGATGCTGAAGCAGTAAAAGAACACCGTAGAAATCAAGTTAGAGAAAATCTTGCGATTGACCCCAAAATATGCGCGTCCACTTTGCTATATTTTCCCTACCATATAGTGGCATCTGATGAGCTATTATCCTTGAACAAGTTTCAAACAGATCCTGTTGATCATATGCATGTGGTATACATTTTGCTAGTACATCGGTGTTAAATCTAATTGTGTATGAGCTCAGGCATTTATTATGATCATTCTCATCTAACTGTGTCATTAAATTTTGTGCAGTTATGCTCCCCCGATGTTGACGCTAAAGAAAGATATAATCCTATTTTCATCTTGCGCTTCTCTATGCATTGTCTTTCAGAAGGTTACATTGAACCCTTGGAGTTTGCTGGTTTAGGCTTACTTGCTATTGCCTTTATGAGTATTTCATCACCTAATGACAAGATAAGAAGTTTGGGTTATGAAACTCTTGAAACATTGCAGGACAAGTTGAAGGTAATGCTGTGTTTTATCTACTTTCCATATCTGCTACCTGTTTTCTGTGCATGTGTGTATGCAATAACTATCAACACACATATATATATGCATCTGTGTAATATAGTAACTATGCTACTGGAATGTCCAAACATATAATATTATGAATCATCCGTTGCCGTCTGTAATTTATGTTTCAAATTTGTGAAAAGGCAGTCCATGAAGAGCTGGCAGAAATACTACCTGACAAGTTTAATTAGGGGAAAAATGATGATGTTATAAGTGAACCGTTCTTTTCAGAAGCTCTGCTGTGGTTCATTGTATACAAGTAGCAAGTCACCAAGCTGGATTATGGACCCTAGGGCTTATTTACTGTCTTTTTAAAGTCTCAAATGCGTATATTGAAACATTTTCTTTGAGTATGAGGTCTCAGAGCCCTGTATAGATTTGCAACTTGTATGATGTAACAAGATGTGGTTAGCAAGCACACCATGATAAAATTCATCGTCAAGTTTCTTTTGAATGTCCGAGTAACTGTGCTGGATATCTACAGCTTCCAGTGTATGGGTAGGAAGTAGGAAAATGTATACCAGATGCGCATGATGTAGTATGAGTTTAATGATAGTGACAGTAGATCTCATAAACCATCTTTCACCTTAAGCTACTGTCCTTTCATTATTAAAGTCATATTTCAGCACAATAGCACATGAGTTTATTAGGTCCATACTAGTAATAAAAAGCTATTTGTAACTGCTTCTATGGCTACAGTTTAACCTTAGAGACTTTCATATATTTAAGCATGACAGATAACTGTACACAGATTAACCTGATAAATCAGTATTGATCTTTGTTCATCGTAGAAATGTCTCCATGTTCTTAGGTACTGATGTTGCATATGATATTCCTTTTTTACATTCCATTTTGAAGCATTTATGAATCAAGTTTGAACTACTTTTTGCAGACATGTCAAAAGAAGAAGGGTGTCACGCAAATTAAGCTTCTGTTGCTTTATGTGGAAAATGGTATACAACAAATAGGGCAGAGAATCTCTTCTGTAAATGCTATTTTTGCTGCAGAGACATCCCTCATATTATTAGATACTTCACATGAACATTATGCAACTTTACTAACGCTATTGAAGAGATCGTCAGCATTGAACACGAAGGTGTGATTCATGTCCTTGGAATTAAACAAATTTTTTTTTCTGTCTCTGCATTCAGACCTGTACATGAGTTATTTACATATATTTTGTTCTCTCTCTCTCTCTCTCTCTCTAATTGCAGAATGTACCTTTCTTTAGCAATTTTTTCTGGAGTTCCTCTATTAACTTCAGATCAGAAAGGTTGTGGATACTGCGGTTATTATATGTGGGGCTGAACTTTGACGATGATGCACATGTTTATATCAAGAATTCCATTCTTGAGACTCTGTTGAGTTTCTATGTTTCTCCCCTTTCAGATAAGGAGTCCAAGGAACTAATTCTTCAGGTGACCTTTAAGTTCACTGTATTCACTTGTGGTTGCTTTTATCTGTAATGTTCTGCATGGCTCATGATTTGACATTGCTGGTAGGGGAAAAGAAGAGCTGCTTTCCGTTTTTAATACCTTATGTTTTATTTATCATCATCTGTTTGCATTTTTCTTTTCTTGCGCAATACATTTATGAAGTTGGAAGGAAACAAAATAGTTGTAATTTTTGGAAGGTTTGAGGTGTCAAGAACCGATTTGATCATGAAAGATTTTATTTGACTTCAATTAGATGTATGATTTAATTTAGACACACATGAATACAGCGAAGATATGGCCTTATTTTCCATAATTTTGAATTCTCGGTTTCATTCAGATGATCAAATAGGTGAGAGGCATTGTTGAGTGGCATTACACTCTGTAATATAAAAGCTCACTGGTAATGAATGGTGCATTGGTGCCTCATTTGAACTTTTGATACTGGCTCTGACACCGACACACACCCCCTTATGAGATTTTTTTTTTTTTTTTGTTGGGGGGGGCTGAGTCAGTGATTCTAAAATATGAATTAGCTTTCACTGTTACGACTTTTGAATTTGACATGCATTAGAAAACTATTCTTAGTGTTTACCATTATAGGGCAACCACTGTGAGCTTGCTGGTAGTAAATGACTGAAATAACTTACATCTTATCTTTTCTCAGGTAGTGAAGAAGTCAGTTAAATTGCATAAGTTGGCTCGTCATCTAGTTGAAAAATGTGGTCTGTTTCCGTGGTTATCATCTCTTCTCTCGATATCCAGTGAAAGTCGTCTCGAAGATGAAACTTTGTGCTTGTTGCAGTTGAGTGTGGTATCAGAGGTCATTACTCAAACTGTTGTCTTTTTTCTTTTACCCTGTCTTCTCTCCTCAATTGTCTAAGGTGTCTGCGTTATGCAAGTAGAAATCTGTAATTGTTAGCTGTACCAACAAGGTTTATAACTAGAAGCATCCTTTTTTCTCATGTTCAGTGAAGTATGATCCTACAAAATAAGACCACCGTTCATATAATCATACCTCATGTGGAGATACCTTCTTTAGACTGTCATATAATTAGCAATGAGAATGTGGCATTTTTAATAGCTCAGTATACTTGATACCTATGTAGAACAAAAACAGTATAATGTAATAGGGATAGAGACTACCTTTCTTCACACCTAGAGAATCATTCGTTGAGAGAACTTTGAAAAATTTTGGCTTCAGATCGGCCTTTGGCATCACACCAAAGGTGTCTTGGAATCGCTTAAAGTCAACCCAGGCTTCACATTTCACTAGTAGCTTATCAATGGCAAAAAGAACTCAAAAGACATCAAACTGAATATGCATTTGGGAATTACATTGATTACATAGTGCAGGACAACCTCTTAATTGCATGGTGGTTAGCATATGGATGGACTTATTTGTTACAATCTGAAGTTGGCTCCTGGATTACTTCTCTTAATCCCGGAAAGGGTTTCTGAAAGAATAAATGTATCTTCTGTTTATCCTGGATGCTTACTTTCCTGTATTCTTGGATTTAGGTGGTCAATGATGTTGTTTCTTCAAGAAACATTACTGAATGGTTGCAGAACATTGCCCTCGAGCAGCTCATGGAGTTCACATCTCATCTCTACAAATTTCTTGCGACTGATGTGACTTTGATAACAGATAATGTTGCAGTGGTCAATCAAATTCTTAAAACAATAATATCTACATTCAAGGTATCCCAAAAGAGGATGATATATCAGCCACATTTTGTTGTATCATTCGACGGTTTATATAGAATATATAAGGCGGTCAAGGTCTACAATGATGCAAGATCATGTGCTACTGTAGAGTTTGGCCTTAAAGCCATTCTTATGAGTGCCCCTCCAGCTTCCATCTTTTATGTGGTATCTCTCTCTCTCTCTCCTGAATATGTAGTTGTTATCTTTGATTTTCTGGCATAGTTTTGTCAGACTATTTACAAATGTTTGATCTAGTTCTATTGGACGCTATAGAAATATTTCCATTGCTCCATGTTGCCAGATTACTGAGTAAACTAGAGAAACTCTTCCCATTAATCTTCTCCTTATTATGTTTCTCTTAGCTTTGTTCAATTTTTCTCATGATTCCTTCTGGTGCTGCATCACTATGAATTTTCAGTTTTCACACATGCATATTGCGCATTCGTATGCTGATTATAGATGCATGATATCTTGCATGATGGCAAATCCTAAGTCCTTTCGTTACTTTAAACATGGCATGACCCTAATTTGGTCTTTACTTATCCCTATACTCCTGTAAGTTCAGAACTTCAGATTATAACGTCTGATATTATAATATCCTCAGTGGAACAAATTCATTATCTTTCATGATGCCTAATGACTACTTGTCATGTGTATTGGATAGTTGAGCTGCTGTATCATATTATAAGGTTGAATATGTCCTCAACATCCCTTGAGCTTTGTATGGAAATTTTTTAGTGACAACAGTATCCTCTGTTTACTCATATTTTTTCATAGACTGCAAGATTAGTCCGTACTGATTTCTTTTGATTATACCATGAAAAGTGAAAATTTTCTCTGAAAATGTTCCAGAGTGGTGAAAAGCTGTCAAGTTTTATCATGTGGGCAATTTCCAGTGCTGTAGAAGCAGACTCTGCAACTATGCTTCATTCCAATGAATCTCATCAATGTTTCACTACTATTCCAGAGGAAAAAGAGGTGTATAAGAATTCTTTGATTTCAAAACTATTGCGTTGGCTAACTGCAACTGTAATTCTTGGGAAGCTTGACTGGACATTCAGTGACGTGGATCCTGAGTTCTCGAAAAGTTTGAATTTAAAAAGTTTGCACTCTTTAATAACTCATGCTGACAAGGCATGTGGAGAAAGGGGCCGAAGCAGATATGGTTGTGAAGAGATCTTGGCATCAGCAATTCTCTACCTTCAACAGCTCTCTGGAACAAATTACGAAATGCTACCATCTGTCAATGCCGCCCTTAGTCTTCTCCTTTCCAATGCCTCCATTTGTGCAGGTATCATACATTTGATTGATTATGCATTTGGCATCTGTCGGTTGAGTGTTTCAGTACAACATGGGGGAGTGGGGAGTTGGGTCCAGGAATGATTAGTTCCTGTCTTTTTATAAAAACTAGATTTTTATAAGGTCATGCACTTTACTTCAGAACCTAATGTTATCCAAATAGAAAAGATCAGGGAGTGTGGTCTCAGAGGCATGGTGTATGAACCATTTTCTTTACTGAATGTTTTACACGCACACACTCTGGTGCACGTGCATGACAACTAGATTTACACTTGACACACTACATGATTTTCTGGTTCAGGTTTCTTGCATGATAATGAAACTGTCCAATCACTTTGGCAGAACATACGTTGCCCTAATGAAGCTAATCCTGCCTGGAGATGGTAATATATGCTGTTGTTCAACCTGTTTTTCCTTTTTCTTTTTGGTATGTGAACATGGTCTAGTCACAAGGTGTTTGCTTACAATTACAGATATATATATATTTTTTAACATTTCTTAATGTCAAAGTTAAACAAGGCAGTACTTTTGTTGGACTTTTTCAGGACTCCTTGTAGGTCTAAGTAATAGAGGAAAGTGAATTTGACGGGAAAAAAAAAAATTGTTTGACCGTACTGACATTTGTTAAAGGGAATAGCAGATTCCTCACTGATTTTGGTGTCTGTAAACTAATGTTCTGGCCTATTTTGGTGTCTTGTAAAGTGTGTTTTATGTGCCCCTTGATACGATTAATAAAAACTAATGGTCTGGTGATACAATCTCTGCAGGTCATTTGACCAGCCATGGAAGGATCCGATGTTGGAAGTCAGTGATTCCCAGAAGATGGAGGAACTCCATGCTTGTGAATCACTTTTAGTTATATTTTCAAATCTGCTTGGAAAACAATCATCAGAATTTCAGGTTTCATCAACACAGGATATAGATAGATATGGTGTATTTGAGTGGGAAAAAAGTATCATAACATCTCAGAAATGCTAGACGGAAAGAAGCCAAAGGTTCATTTGACATATTCGGTCCAATGTAATCACCAATCATATATGTACAGTTTAAAAAGTTGTAGGAAACAATATGATTGTTTTGGAAAGCAATTGTCTTCAGTTTTTCTCCCTATCGCCTTTTTCCCTTTTACACACTGTTACCTTGTGAACTTGAACAGTATACAATACTGTCATGTCCAGATGATTTATAATACAAACCTGGAGGATCGGCTTGTTCTGTAAGTATGCTGGCATAAACGGGGTAGCCCCAGACAACATACTGACTTGAGATTGCTCACATCAAGAGCATTCAAATCGTTTCCAAATTTATATGATATGCAATGGTAATTATCCAATTCTCTGTTCTGGTACGGTTTAGTTAGTAAATTCCCCCCTCAACTGCTTCTTATAAACTCTATGGTTAGCCAATTACCTCTGTTTCTCAATGCATTTATTCATTTCTGTACAACATCATTGGTTTGATGCACTTAAATCTCTGCTACCTTCGAATTCTTGTATAGGCTCCCTGATTAGATGATTCCACTGCTGAGATATTGGATAGAAATTTTCTGTCAATGTTGGACAAGGATACTTTGACTTCTTTTTCTTCTGAGGAATTCTATGAGGAAGTGAAAATGGGTAAGTTTAATTGTATCCTACTGCTTTGTTTTCATTTTTTCTTATTTTAGAGGGCTCTATGGTATCTAACTGTTTTTGTTTTGTAACTGAAATGGCAGAAAATGCAAAAGAGAGATCAGGTTACAGGTCTTCACAGAAGGCTGCTATTAAGGCTTCCAAAAAACCAAAGAATTCTGATGCTGCACATCAGGTTAGTAATTCATTCTGTCACTTTTTATCTTTTTATTTTTGGTCTACTACAGTTGTATTTAACTGAAAATAGGAATGTGAAACAATGAAATCATTGAAATGCAGGGAGTTTGTAATTATTGTTACTGAGATATTTGGTAATGACTAATGAGTACTGCATAACTATGTGGCTTTATGACTTTGTGTTTCTTATTTGATAATCAAACTATAGTTGTGATCAATTGTCATTTTACCACAGATTGCGTCATTACTATTGTGTTATGTTGTTGCTAATGAACTTATGTGATTATGTTATTGGTTTTGAGATTGTGTAGGGAAGCAAACTTTTGTGCTTGTTAATTGATTGCTGGCTTGCTGTAAGTGAAATGGATAGCACAGTGCAATATGCTTGTAAAAGAGAAGAACTGAAGCAGTAATGAATTTGTGAAACAATGTTCAAATCTTCAACTTTTTTCCTTTTTCTATTTTCATTTCAGTGTAATATTCTTGAGACAATGAGAGTAGATTACTAGACAAATCATGTTATAATCTTTAATTCTTGCAGCAGAAGTTTGTCTCGCGACACTTTGGCATGGAACTTTGAAAGTTTCATGTTTTATAAACTTGACCAATTCAAATTTCTTTACTTATCTGATCTTTTATAAATTAGATTACATTTTCTCAAGTACAAATTCATGATTAATGGAAATAGAGGCTGCTCTTAACCATTTTGACCTTGTTGTTCGCGGTGGTTTTGCTCGGTCCATGAAAAAGCTGCTGGGCCGACCCCATGCCCTGCCTTAATGCTGCACTAGTTGTGCTCCATTCCGTAAGTAATGGGAGCTCTTTCCCCGCACAAGGAACGGATTTGAAGGCAGTCGAATTCCAAAGCCGAGGGTCATATCTTCCTCATTCTTAAAATCAACTGTTTAAAATCTGGGTTACAAAAATGTGTTAATTAAGAAGCAAATCCTTGACTCTGCTGATTGACGGGCATAACCATGGATGTTAAAGTTTATACTAACTGTTCATTTTGCTGAGATTGTAGATGCTTTACCAAAAGCATGGTAATAAAGTTGAAACAAATAATGCAAGATGCTTTACCAAAAGCATGGTTGGTAATAAAGTTGAAACAAATAATGCATACAAACTTATAAAGTCACAACACTAATGTAATAGTTTACAGCACCTAGTATCATGTTGTTTCCTTTTGTCTTCTTCACCAAGTGGAATCTGAGGTATATGAATTATCAGCATTATAGAAAGCCCAGGAAGAAAATGTATAAAATCTAGGGCTGTCACTCGGTCGGTTCGAATCGGTTATAAGTATTACCAACTTTAAAACCAAAGCTTTCGGTGTTAGCTCAGTGGTTAAAGCACCTACTACCTAAGATCAATGTCCAGGGTTCGAGTCACCATGGGGGGTAAGAGTGAAATCATTTGATTATCTTTTAATAAGAGAAAAGAACAAAAAAAAAAAAAAAAAAAACTTTCGGTTTCAAAATTGAGCTATCAATTACCAACCAAAATTTTCGGTTTTTAATCATAACTATCAAATTCGGTATTTCGGTTTTCGGTATTACCAACTTTAAAACAACTAATTCTTTGTAATTAAAATTAGAATGAACAAAACTAGGTTATTCAATTTTATAGTCATAAACTTTGTACTCATCTCCTAATTATAACTTTCTTTTGTATATATGACATCAAGTTTGAGTCATTTTCAATAAAAGTAGGTTATTTAACCATCTTTGACTAGGTTACTTAAAATACATGTACTATTAATGTGGTATATGTAGTGATGTTCATACTATTATGAAAAATTCAATGTTTATTTCTTAATATACATGTATGTGTATTGAAAATCATAGTATATAAAGCTAATATTTAGATAATCGGTAAATTCGGTATTTACCAAAACTAAACTAATTTTTTCAGTAATTTTTTATTTCTGTTTTATCGATCTTGGTTATCAAAAAATTGGTTTACTAAATTATACCAAACCAAGTATCAGCTCTAAATTAAAACCCATGACGACGGTCTAATTAGGAACTGAGTCCACAGATACCACGGGATTAAATATTCAATGAGCATGACTAATTTTCGCATCAGATGGGAGGAAACGCGTTGCTGTTATCTGTACTCATTTGGCTATATGCTTTCACATTTTCCACTAGTTGTGGGGTCTTTAGCCACTACGCATTCTGTAAATTTCCTTTGCTTTTCTCGAAAGTGAGACCGCCTCTTGCTTTTGCTCTTGTTGATTTGTATGTTTACTCAGCTCTCATTCCATTTGCAAAGGAGTAATAGGAACTTGGAGTAAACGGAGCAACATAGATCACAGGAAGCTTGCAAAGGCGATCATATCTGAAGCTTGTTTTGACAGGTACTACTGACAGTCTTGAAAATATGTTAAATCTAGTTCAAAATGAATGTTGAGAATCATTACTAATTAACGAACCACGTTTCTTTTCTGTCTAATCAGGAAACCATGGCTCTGGAAGTTGTGGGTGGAGCTTTTCTCTCTTCTTCTCTTGCTGTTCTGTTTGATAGGATGGCTTCCCGTCCGGTTGTTGACTTCATCCGAGGAAAGAAGACCACCGCTGGGCTGCTCCACAAGTTGAAGATGAAGTTGTTGTCGGTTAATAAGTTGCTTGATGATGCAGAGGAGAAGCAACTCAGAAACTCTAGAGTCAGGGATTGGCTTAGTGAGCTTAAAGATGTTCTCTATCATGCCGATGACCTGTTGGATGAAATCAAGACTGAAGCTCTGCGTTGCAAGATGGAAAGAGAGGATTCTGGAAGCATCAGCACAAATCAGGTACTGGAGTTTAGTTCTATTTCCATTCATGAACTTGACAAAAGTCTGGAACCCAGGATACAGGACATTCTTGACAGAATAGAACTTATTGTTAACGAAAAAGATGTGCTTGATTTGAAAGAGGGTGTTAAAGATAGAACACAAGGACGACTGCCCACAACTTCTTTGGTAGAAGAGTCTAGTGTATATGGAAGGGATGAAGAAAAGGAGGCCATTATCAAGTTATTGTTAGCGGATGCTATGACTGGAAATAAGACGGATGTGCTTCCAATTGTGGGCATGGGTGGGCTTGGAAAGACCACTCTTGCTCAACTCGTATACAACGATGACAGAGTCAAGCAACATTTTGTCCATCAATCATGGTCTTGTGTTTCAGTAGAATTTGATGTTTTCAAAATAACACAGACACTTTATGGGGCGGTCACTTCACAAACTTGTAATATCACAGACCTAAACATGCTTCAAGTTAAACTAAAGGAGACGTTGTCAGGGAAGAAATTTCTCTTTGTTCTTGATGATGTTTGGACTGTGACTAATGACGAGTGGGATCTCTTAAGCCGACCTTTTGAGAGTGGAGGTCATGGAAGTAAGATCATTGTCACAACACGTCATGAAGATGTTGCAGGCATTATAGGTACCCTTCAAAGTCAACATCTAATGCAACTATCTGAGGAAAACTGCTGGTCGTTGTTCTCAAAACATGCCTTCAAGAATGGAGGTGTTACTGCAGATCTGTCGCTTCAAGTGATTGGAAAACAGATTGCTCAAAAGTGTAAAGGACTCCCTTTAGCTGCAAAATCACTTGGGAGTCTTTTACGTTCTGAACCAAATATTGAGAAATGGGAAGAAGTGTTGAACAATGACATATGGGAGTTGCTAGATAAAAAGAATGGCATTTTGCCAGCTCTATGGTTGAGCTACCATTATCTACCTCCGCATCTGAAGCGTTGTTTTGCTTACTGTTCCATATTTCCTCAAGATTATCTGTTTCAGAAATCGGATCTGGTGTTGCTGTGGATGGCTGAAGATCTCTTACCGTCGAAATCGAAGACTACATTAGAACAAGTCGGAGAGAACTACTTTGATGATCTAGTGTCAAGGTCATTTTTTCAACATGTACCTTGTCACTTTGGTGGTGAGGCAGTTTTCACAATGCATGACCTTATCCATGACTTAGCAAACTTTGTCTCTGGAGAGTTCTGTGTTAGGTTGGAGAACAATGATGAGGTGTTGGAAAATATCAGCAAGAGTCGCCACTTTTGGTGTATGGATGCATCTGCCGCAATTGATCAATGGGACAGTTTGTGTGAAGCCAAGTATTTACGAACCTTTATAGTATCAAAATATGCGTACGTACGTCCCAACTTAGATTTTGATATATTCCTGAAGCTTCAGTGTTTAAGAGTGCTCAATTTATCAAGGCACAAAATTGGCGAGCTGCCTAGTTCAATTAGCAAGTTGAAGCATCTAAGGCACTTTGACTTGTCTGGCACATCAATTAAAAAGTTACCTGATGAAATGTGTACTTTATATAATTTACAGACGTTGTTGTTGTTCGCTTGTCAATCTCTAGTTGAGTTGCCAAATGACTTGGGAAGATTAATCAACTTGCGTCATCTGGATATTAGAGTCACAAAGATAGAAAAGATGCCACCAAGGATGGGCAAAATGAAAGATCTCCAAACAATAAGAGGAGGTGAGTTCGTCCTAGACAAAGACACTGGTGGTAACATTGTCGAGATTAAAGAGCTTCAGCAGTTGCGCGGAACACTAAGCATCTCGGGGCTTCGCAATATTGCGCATGTCACAGATGTCTTGGAGACCAATATGAGGAAGAAGAAGTATTTGGATGAATTAGTTTTGGAATGGGGAGGCAAGTCTGGTGACACCGACGATACGCAAAAAGATAGAGATGTCCTGGAGAACCTCCAACCTCATACAAACCTAAAAAAACTCGTGATTCGATCTTATGGCGGCACAAGATTTCCAGGTTGGTTGGAAGATCTTTCTAGTTTATCTAATCTGGTTCATCTTCGACTTCTGGATTGCGGAAATTGTTTGTCCTTGCCATCAGTTGAGCAGCTACCCTCCCTCCAAGAGCTTGAGATTGAAGGATTTAATGGAGTGGTGACTGTGGGTTCTAAGCCTTTTCCTAATCTTCGTGTGCTGAGTCTGAAATCTTGTCCCGAGGTAACCGGGGCTTTCATGTTAGCCTGCTTCCCAAAGCTTCAAATGCTCGATTTGGAGGATGTGAATGTAGAATCTCTTCATTCCACTACAGTACTCCTCTCCCATGTCGGACTCACAAAATCTTCATGCCCAAATTTTGTTTGTTTTCAAGATGGAGGACTGAATGCGCCCAACTTGGAGACCATAACAGTCGAAGCATGTCCCAAACTTCTCCCATCTCTCAGCTGGTTGTGGCTATCTGATTGTCCAGAACTGGAATCATTTCCCGAAGGGGGACTGCCGTCTATGTTGGAACACTTGTACATCTGGCGCTGCAAGAAACTCTTTGGAAACCGTATGCAGTGGGGTCTACCCACACTCACCTCTCTCCAATTCTTGAGCGTCGACTTTGAGGGATGTGAACAAGTTGTAGATTCATTTCCAGACGAGGGGCTGCTGCCCCCCACTCTCTTACAACTCGTTATCCGCAGTATTTCGAAGCTGGACGGCAAGGGGTTTACACAACTCACCTCTCTTAAACAGTTGGGAATTCACAATTGCCCTGAAGTCCGGTGCTTGCCTGATGAAGGGCTACCCAGTTCCCTTTCTTCTCTGGACATCAAGGATTGTCCTTTACTAGAACAACGTTGCCAGAGAGAGACAGGGGAAGATTGGCCCAAGATTGCTCACATCAAGGACATTCGTATCAATGGCAAACGTATATGACGTGCAATGGTAATTATCCAATTCTCTGTTCTGTCACGGTTTAGTTAGTAAATTCCCCTCTCAACTGCTTCTCATAAACTCTATGGTTAGCCAATAACCATATCATTTCTGAATGCATTTGTTCATTTCTACACAATATCATTATTTTGACCTCTACATTTGAATTCTTGTATAGGCTTAAGGTGCTTTGTAATTACCTAACCAGATGATTCCACTGCTGAGTCTCTGGATAGAAATTTCCTGTCGATGTTGGACAAGGTTAGTTAAAACTTCATTTTCGTCTGAACTTATGCTGTGGTTTTTATGCTGCTAAACAAAGCTTCCATCTCTCTCTCTCTCTCTCTGACTATTTACAAATGTTTGATCTAGTTCTATTGGACGTTATAGAAAATGGCCATTGCTCCATGTGGCCAGACTACTGAGTAAACTTGAGAAACTCTTCCCATTAATCTTCTCCTTATTCTGTTTCACTTAGCTTTGTTCAATTTTTCTCATTATTCATTCTGGTGCTGCATCTCTATGAATTTTGAGTTTTCACACATGCATGTTGCGCATTGGCATGCTGATTATAAGTGCATGTAGATGCATGATGTCTTGCATGATTGCAGATCCTAAGGCCTTTTGTTACTTTAAACTTGGCATGACCCTAATTTGGTTCGAATCTTTACTTACCCCTATACTCCTGTAAGTTCAGAACTTCAGATTATAACATCTGATATTATAATATTTATAATCTGATATTATAAATTTATAATATTCTCAGTGGAACAAATACATTATCCTTCATGATGCCTGATGACCACTCGTCATGTGTATTGGACAGTTGAGCTGCTGTATCATATTCATAAGGTTGAATATGTCCTCAACATCCCTCGTACTTTGTATGGAAATTTTTTAGTGACAACAGTATCCTCTATTTACTCATATTTGTTTATAGACTGCAAGATTAGTCTTTACTGGTTTCTTTTGATCATACTATGAAAATTGAATATTTCCTCTGAAAATATTCCAGAGTGGTGAAAAGCTGTCAATTTTTATCATGTGGGCAATTTTCCGGTGCTGTAGAAGCAGACTCTGCAACTATGCTTCATCCCAATGAATCTCATCAATGTTTCACTACTATTCCAGAGGAAAAAAAGGTGTACAAGAATTCTTTGATTTCAGAACTATTGCGTTGGCTAACTGCAACTGTAATTCTTGGGAAGCTTGACTGGACATCCAGTGACATGGATCCTGAGTTCTCAAAAAGTTTGAATTTAATAACTCATGCTGACAAGGCATGTGGAGAAAGGGGCTGAAACGGATATGGTTGTGAAGAGATCATGGCATCAGCAATTCTGTACCTTCAACAGCTCTCTGGAACAAATTACGAAATGCTACCATCTGTCACTGCCGCCCTTAGTCTTCTCCTTTCCAATGCCTCCATTTATGCAGGTATTATACATTTGATTGATTATGCATTTGGCATCTGTCGGTTGAGTGTTTCAGTAGAACATGGGGGAGTGGGGAGTTGGGTCCAGGAATGATTAGTTCCTGTCTTTTTATAAAAACTAGATGTTTATAAGGTCATGCACTTTACTTCGGAACCTGATGTTATCCAAATAGAAAAGATCAGGTAGTGTGGTCTCAGGGGCATGGTGTATGTTTTCTGTGGCTTTGTTGTAAATTTCCATGGAGAGAGTAGCAACTCAATTGCCTAGATGCTTAACAAATTCTACATTAGAACTATTCTTTTTAAGTTTAGATGGCTGCAGCCATTGCCGCTCGCGTTTTGTTGGGGTGCTGGGATGATTAACAAGATATGGCCAATCTTGTAGGAACCATTTTCTTGACTGAATGTTTTACATGCACACGCATGATTTACACTTGACACACTACATGATTTTCTGGTTCAGGTTTCTTGCATGATAATGAAACTGTCCAATCACTTTGGCGGAAGATACGTTGCCCTAATGAAGCTAATCCTGCCTGGAGATAGTAATATATACTGTTGTCCAACCTGTTTTTCTTTTTTCTTTTTGGTATGTGAACATGGTCTAGTCACAAGGTGTTTGCTTACAATTACAGATATATATTTTTTTAAACATTTCTTAATGTCAAAGTTAAACAATGCAGTACTTTTGTTGGACATTTTCCAGGACTCCTTGTAGGTCTAACTAGAGGAAAGTGAATTTGATGGGAAAAAAAAAAAATTGAAATTTTGTTCGACCGAACTGACATTTGTTAAAGGGAATAGCAGATTCCTCACTGATTTTGGTGTCTGTAAACTGAAGTTCTGGCCTATTTTGGTGTCTTGTAAATTGTGCTTTATGTGCCTCCTGATACCATTAATAAAGACTAATGGTCTGGTCATACAATCTGTGCTGGTCATTTGACCAGCCATGGGAGGATCCGATGTTAGAAGTCACTGATTCCCAGAAGATGGAGGAACTCCGCGATTCATTTAGTTATATTTTCATATCTGCTAGGAAATCAATCATCCGAATTTCATGTTTCATCAACACAGGATATAGATAGATTTGGTGTATTTGGGTGGGAAAAAACGTATCATAACGTATCATAGATTTGGTGTATCTCAGAAATGCTTGATGGAAAGCAGCTGAGGGTTCATTTGACATGGTCGGTCCAATGTAATCAACCAATCATATATGTACAGCTTAAAAAGTTGTAGCAAACAATATGATTCTTCTGGAAAGCAATTGTCTTCAGTTTTTCTCCTATAAGCCTTTTCCCTTTTACACACTCTTGCCTTGTGAACTTCAACAGTATATAATAATGTCATGTCCAGATGATTTATAATACAAACCTGAAGCATCGCCTTGTTCTGTAAGTAATACATGTAAGCACATTCTTGTGACCAACAATGCTGGCGTAAACGGCGTAGCCCCAGACAACATACTGACTTGAGATCTTAAAAACCTTACATCAGATCGATATGGAAGCTTCCAACATCTATTTCTTGGTTTCTAAGGCACAGCATTTAATAATAAATAAATAAATAAACCTCATAAGTAATAGTTACCCTCCACTAGGGTCATGTCAAAATCCACAAAATTCAACAACAGTAGAAAGAGTCTCCAATATAATCATGCTAAATTTCACAAATTCAAAAGAAGAAGAATAAAACTGGTCCATCTTTTTAAAAAATCGAAATATTTTTCAGGAGTAATCGCAAATAATTGTAATGGTGTTGTACTGTGGGTATAAAAGCCGTTCAATGTTGAGCTTGCATTGAATCATTGATCCTCATTGATGCGCTCAAAGCAAGCGCATAATTTAACCCTGAAATTATCGTTAGTAGTATAAGCAAATAGGGATCGTTCTATTCCGGGGATTGAGGGTACACCTGTCATTGTGTAACAAATAAAGAAAAGTATTATTTACAGAAATAAAATAAAGAATAAATATATACAAGAGAACAAAAATAAGGGGGGGGGGGGGTTTAAGAATTATAGAATTGAAAATTAAAATAAAGAAAATATAAAAACACATGTACAAGAATGAAACATAAGAAACAAAGATTAAACCCAAGTTTATCATTGAATTCGAATTAACCCTACATTGTTCTTACAAGTCATGTGAAACATTCAAAAGCAAACGATTTCCCATATTTTACTTTTCAATGCTAATTAATCTAAGTGAAAGCACATAGACTAATCCTATCAAACATGTAATCAAGCCCTAGAAAGCTAGTCAATCATGACATGTTCAACGCATGAAACACATAGAAAGGCTATCAACTCAAGTGTACAACTTAGTATGAATAAGTTCACCTAATTGCAATCCTCTTCAATTGAATTCGATTTTTGTCCAAAACCTTTACTACTTTTGATTTAAGTTCATAACACAAAAAGTTGAATCATGTTCTTAAATCTAGCACCATTCATATCAAAACCCTAAGTGTTTCGAACCACATAAGATTAAAATACAAAAGATATCTATAAAGCAAATTCAATCGAACAATCACACATAAGCAACTTTGGAATCACAACATAAGAATCAAAATTCTTTATTCAATCATAAAATTTCAGAATATAAACCTTGTTCAAACATAAATGTCAACTAAAAACAATTCTCACGAAACTAAGCAAGATTACAAAGAAAGAGGTTGAATTACACCGTGAGATGGAGATGGGGATGAAGGATGAAACGTTATGGATTCTTGAATCTCGAAAGCAAGCTTCAAGGTGAGGATGGATGATGATGCTCACGGCTCCTTCTTCTTCTTCTTCTCCCTTGCTTGAAACGTTGAATGCACTAGAGGATGGAGAGAAAATGGAAAGAAAATGGAGAGACAAAGAAGATGGAATGGATGAAGGAATTGGTGACTAAGGAAAATGGAGAGGAAATGGTGAGACAAGGAGATGAATGGATGAAGGAATGTGTTTTAGAATGAGAGGAGAAGGTGTTTATATAGGGAAGAAAAAGAAGAGTGAAATGATGAGTGGAAGAAAAATAATGAAAGTGGAGTATGAAAGTGATTTGTAGAATATGGAAAAGAAAGAGAAATGATGAAATGAAAGCAAAGCATGAAGGTGCAGCAACATGGAAGTGATGATATCTATTAAAGAGATTGTAGAAAAAATATATCCAAGGAAAAAGAGAAAAGCATCTAGCTTTCTTTATGTGGGTGGGAAACATGAATATGTGGTGTTGAGCTGTTTTCAGGTCAGTTTCTGCCCCTTTATTCTTCAATTATTTCTCCATCAAAACTTCATATTGGGCCTCCGATTTCTTCATATCAAATGTTCCTCTATGAGTGTAGATCATCCTGACAAATTTTCAGAGCTTCAATCCATGTGGTTGGGCCGGAAATGCTGCTGCACCTCTTACAGGTCCAGTTTTCCGGTTTTGCTTCTGTAGAAAATTGGGCTGATTGTTTGAAGGTCTTCCACTCATATTTTGCTCTGGCACTCTTCATAAGAAATGATCCTTTGGGTGTCTAGAATGGATCTGGAAGGTTTCAGCTCATTTGAAGTTCATTTGGTCAGGCGGCCGCTTCTTCTTCTTTGCTTGGCTTGGTTTCTCCTAGCCGGAGTAGGAATATGTGTAAAATTGATCTTTTAGTACATTTCCATTTTTCTCCATCATTTCCAGATAATTTTGGACCTAACGCTCATTTCACCTTCATCTACTCCAATGTACCTAAAAATAGAAATTGAATTAAAAATCGATTCAGTTAAGGAATTAACTAAGCAAAATGTGAGGAATTAACTATTAAAATATCACATTAAAATGCTCATATCAAATTCCCCCACACTTAGCTTTTGCTAGTCCCTTAGCAAAACAAAACAAAAAAAATCCAAAACAGAACAAAGACTTGACAAAAAAGCAAGTAAATGACTCTATTGCTCCTAACTGTTGTCTCAGAGACTCCAAACTCATGGCTTTCACGTTAAACACTTAATCAAAATCACAATTATAATTCCATGGTTAATAAACCTGTGACATTCATATGACTAAGCAAGATATGGAGAACTTAAGTTATACAGTGAATGATAGCATGTTTCGAACAAGTCCAATCCAAACTCACAGGGCATACTCTCGATTTTTCTCTCAGAAATGGCTATGCTTAAAAGCTTCACACTCAAGTATATGCAAGAGAACAAATTGTAAGGCAACAAACAGCTTGCATATTTCATCAATAAACACATTTTGTGAAGAATTTTTAAAGACCTCATGAAATGACTAAGTGCACAAATGAACCTAAACCATAAGCTCGACTGCGTAACTGACTCCACTAACCAAAGACTGCCCATCTCAAGGATCAAGTCAGCACTTAAAACAGGTTGTAATGGGGCTAAGCTAGGGTTTTCGAAATGAAGATTAAGGATACAAAAAAATCCTAAGGACCTAGCAGAGCATATAAAGACCACCTTATGTCATCATTTTTGTAGACCAAATATCATTGTTTTGGGCCAAACCTTCACTCTAACCAACATGGGAATGGACAAAGGCATAATTTTCAATTTTGAGCCTTCTACAAATTTGCAAGTCCAAAACCACACTTCAACATTTTCCCAAGAGTTTTCTTTTCAATTTTTCTTCTCTTTTGCTGCTTTTCTTTCTTTCTTTCTTTCTTTTTTTTTTCAAGGCAAAATTTTTTCTTTTTTTTTCTTCTTGGATTTTCCCCACCCCACACTTGTCTTTCATCGTCACCCCTACATACTATGTCATGCTCTACTAAGTCCTTAAGACAAGGGTAGAGATATCCTGTACTAAGCTCATGGTAGGGTAGTGAGGGTGATGAAAGAAAGGTTTTCAACGTAGGCTCAAAGGGGTTCATTCTAAGGAGTCCCACGACGGGCACAATTGGGGACACATGCTTGTTTGGCTATGGTGGTTACCCTAATGCCTTCTATCCTATCCAGGATCAGTGCATATTATGGCATACAAGTTTTGACAGTCACAACAGCCGAGTTCTAGTACTCTCTAGTCCATTAAAATCTATGGCACATGATCATTGGATTTCCAAAGAATGATGAGGTTTTGCAAATACAGCCACGAAATTCTAGAATTATCAATAAGCACTCGAAAAGAAAGTATTTTAGCACAAAACTCACTTTGGGTCAAATGAATCAGACTTAATCCTAGCATGCTTAATGAACCAAGTTACAATCCTATCTCAAATCTTCATACAAGCATCACAATGTCGATTAACCACAGAATTCAATTAAGTCCTATTTTGATTGTGAAAACCTTCAGCCATGAATTCGGAGACATGTTCATCCTAGACGTTAGGAGCATCCTAAGACTCAAACACACAAAAACACTCTAAAACCAACATTTTTTTTTTTTTTACAATTTAATTTAATTTCAACACTTAGGTACGGGAACAGGGAGTCTCGATGTGCAATGGGACTGAAACAGCTACCCTTTTTCAAGACTATGTTTAATCCAATATACCTTAGTGTATCACAACATCAATTAAAAACACAATAAAAACACAATCCAACATCAACTATTTTTCATTTTTTTTTTTATATACTAACTACTAAAAACACAATAAAGCAATAATCCTTCCCCCATACTTAATTCATGCATTGTCCTCAATGTATAAACAAATATAAATCATGCAAAGCATAAATCAAGCATAGAAGAGAAAGTTAACACAACGAAACCTAAAACAACTTAAAATTCATGAAAATAAAATAGAAGGAAGAGTTCAAGAAAGCAAATCTGCGTTTGATGTCTCCTCCACAGCTACAGTTGAAATGGGTTGCCTCCCATGCATCGCTTAATGTTTAAAGTCTTTCAGCCTAGACTTGTACCTCCATTTACTCCTTTGGAGGAGCAGTATGCGGGCGAGTGGCAGCCCTCTTGCTGGTTTCAGCTTCCTGAGGAGGGTCCTCATGGTGTGATGCAGTAGTGTCCTTGCGAGGAAACCCAGGAGGATAACTCTGCAAGTTATTGACTTCCTGAGCAAGCTTGTTTATTGCAGTGTGACAGCGGATCAAAGAGCAGTTCATCTCAGAGATGTAATCGATCATGCAATTGACTCTCCAATCTGTCACCATAATACCATCACGGAGAGAGGAGCGCAAATCATCAATCGAATCCGACAAGCTTTCCAGGGTGGCCACAGGCCGAGGAGCACGAGCAACTGGTGAGGAAGAGGACTCTCCGGGATGCAGTCTGGGAGAGCGACGAGGCAGAGGAGGGGAACTGCGGGTACGCTCACGGATAGGACGATGGTCCCATGGACGAGTAAGCCCAGCTCTAGTGGCCGCTTGACGACCTTCTTCCTCCAAAGAGAGAAGACGGCGTTGATTGACGCCCCTGCGAGGGGTTACCTTGGTTCGAGCCATGAGGAAGTAGAAGGATTTTGAAAAGGCACACGGTTTTAACAAAGCTTCTCCTGGAAGGAGAAGAGTTATGACAGTTCACGGCCCAAGAAACTCCCCCACGTGTAAATATTCCTTTCTTTTCCTGGATTTATGGCATGCTTTCGGCTATAGCTTGTCTGTCACAGCTCCTCAAGATTCGTTTGATCCCCCACGCGTCCTTTCTTTTCCTTGATTCACGGCAATTAAACCTGCTTTCGGCTGTAGCTTGTCTGTCACAGCTCCTCGAGATTCGTTTGGTTCCCCCACGTGTCCTCCACGCCAACAGCTTTTCCGTGTTTTCGGGTGACTTTAATCCAACGCGTAGATTTAATCTCAGAGATCGTCCATCCAACGATGGAGATCTGCTCACTCGTTCTATAAATAGGTGCATTCTGAGGGAGCGACTGTTCACTCCAAAAGAAAATTCTTCCGAGTTCCAGCCTTTCTCTCTCAACCCTTTAGCCTTTCTTTCGAAACTCAAGTCCTTTCTTCATCAACATGGAACCACAAACTCTGCAACTAATGGAGTTACAAACCCAGCAACAAATGGAATTACAAGCCCAGCAACCAATCGAGGAGGGAGGAAGCATCCAAGCAGCCGAGAGTAGTGCCAACACGCCTATCAGGCCGACCAATAACCGGTGGACTCCCACACCAGATCAACTAAGAATCCTCCAGGAGCTTTACTATGACAAGGTGCTTAAATCCCCAACTCCAGAGCAGATTCAAGAGATCTGCCTTCATCTGCAACAATATGGGCAGATCGAGGGCAAGAACGTCTTCTTTTGGTTCCAGAACCTCAAGGCTCGTGAGAGGCAGAAGTTGAGGGAATTTCGGAACGTTCGGGTTGGTGGATCTCTCGATCTCAATTTTGGATCCACTAGTTCTACTGATGATGGTAGGTCCATTGATCTAAACTTTGGTTCCACTGGTTCTACTAGTACTGACAGATCCATTGATCTAAATTTTGGGTCACGTGTCGGCTATGGTGTTGATGGATCGATCATGGAACAACGAGGAGAATATCACCAGGAGATTGAAACCCTTCCACTATTCCCCATGCATGGTGAGGACATCTTGGGCAACATGAAGACTACTTCCGAGGGAGGTAGCGGCTATGGCGGTGGCTCTCACATTTCCCTTGAGCTCAGCCTCAACTCCTACAGAGATGCAGACATGGCTTAGTATAGAGTATTATTATTATTATTATTATTTTTTATTTTATTTTATTTTATTTATTTTTTTTTGTAAATAGTTGAATTTAATAAGACTGAATGAATGCAGTTTTTTTTTTTATTATTATTATTTTTTTATAGGACTAAAAATTAAATGACAAAAATATATATAGGACTCAAAATGAAAGACAAAAATATAAATCCCTTCCTCCACACTTAAATATTGCATTATCTTCAATGTAATCAATTAAAAGCATGCAATGAAATAAGTAAGCATAGATAGAAGACATTTACGAAAATAAATCCTAAAATAAAAACAAAAGAGAAAAATTGAAAAATAAAAAGAAATAGGGAAAGAGAAAGCAAATCTGATTATATTCTGAATTGGGTTGCCTCCCAAGTAGCGCTTGTATTTTACGTCTTGCAGCCATACAGTACCTACATTAAATAAAGTTAGTAACTATAATTAACAAAGAAATACAAAATAAAAACAAGTATAACTATTAATTACAAACTACAAGTATAATTAACAAGTATATTGTACATAAGACACAAGTTAAGTACACAAGTGAGTATAAAACGTGAAAAGTATTTTTACAAGTTTAAAGTGTGAAACAACAAAATAATTTACACGTATAGAGTATTCACAAGTATTTCTTTTATTATAAACATTATTGATATCGAATCAAATTCCAAGCGGTAAATCAAGTGGACGTGCGGCCCAAGTATAGTCGCCTAGACACAAACTCCCTTTCAAATCGTTTGGGCAACCTTACTGAAATGGCCAGGTGGGGGAGGGCGAACACGAGAGGAAAAATCCATTTTGGCATGAGCTACTCCCACATAGTGGTTTAGGCCCATTTGCAAGCACTTCTGGATTCAAAAACCCGTCATGAACGTTGTCCCCTTCCTAGACACCATTTCACATAGGCTTTCTTACTAAGATGAAAAAGTTCATAAGTGTGAAGACAGTTCAACAAGTGTTAATAAAGGCCGCCCTCAACCTTAAGGGACCTGAACTAGGTACTGATGTCGCTTTTGCAAGCGCATAATTTAACCCTGAAAATATCGTTAGTAGTATAAGCAAATAGGGATCGTTCTATCCGGGGATTGAGGGTACACTTGTAATTGTGAAACAAATAAAGAAAAGAATTATTTACAAAAATAAAATAAAGAATATAAATATATACAATTGTATAAACAAATAAAGAATTAAAATAATAAAGTATTATTTACAAAAATAAAATAAAGAATAGAAATATATACAAGTAACAAAAATAAGGGGGGGATTAGGATTCTTAAAATTAAAATTAAAATAAATAAAATAAAGAAAACGTAAAAACATATATATAAGGGTGGAACGCAAGGAACAAAGATCAAAATCAATTCCATGTAATCAAATTCGATTCAAACCCTATAATTGTTCTTCCAAGTCATGAGAGAGGAGTTGATCATGTGAAACATTCGAAAGCAAATGATTTCCCATATTTTACTTTTCAATGCTAATTAACCTAAGCGAAAGCACCTAGATTAATCCTATCAAACATGCAATCAAGCCCTAGAAAGCTAGTCAATCATGACATGTTCAACGCAATAGACATAGAGAAAGGCTATCATCAACTCAAGTGTACAACTTAGTTATGGAAAAGTCCACCTAATTGCAATCCTCTTCAATTAAATTCGATTCTTGTCCAGAACTTTTACTACTTTTGATTCAAGTTACACAAAACGAAAAGTCGATTTCATGTTCTTAAACCTAGCACCAATTACATGCAAATCCTATAAGTGTCGACCCAAATAAGATAAACATATAAAAGTTTTCTGTAAAGCAAATTTAATCGAACAAACTCACATAAGCAACTTAGAATCACAATTATAGAATTCGAAAACTTTATTTAAACATAGAAATTGGGCTTAAACTTTGCCCTAAACATTATTGTTAACTAGAAACAAGTTCATATGAATTCAAACAAGGAAAACAAAAGATCATTACAAGGAAAAAGAATGAATTACACAGTGAGGGGAGATGGAGATGGAGAGCTAGATGGTTGGATCTTGAATCTTGGAAGCAAGCCTTCAAGGTGGATGATGGAGGATATGATCTTCACGGCTCCTTCTTCTTCTTCCTCTCCTTGCTTGAAAACGCAGAACTTTGCAACTAGAGAATGGAGAAGGAAAATGGAAAGGAAATGGAGAGACAAAGAAGATGGAATGGATGAAGGAATTGGTGATTGAGAGTGAGAGGAGAAGGTGTTTAAATAGGGAAGAAAAAGAAGAGTGAAATGATGAGATGAAGAAAAATAATGAAAGTGGAGTATGAGAGTGGTTTGTAAAATATGTAAAAGATGAGGTAATGATGAAAGCAAAGCATGAAGGTGAAGAAATGTGGAAGTGATGATGATCTTTTAGAGTAGAAAAAATGTATCCAAGGAAAAAGAAATGCTTTCTTCATATGGGTGGGAAACATGAATATGTGGTGTTGAGCTGTTTTCAGGTCAGTTTCTTCCCCTTTATTCCTTCAATTATTTCTCCATCAAAACTTCAGAATGAGCCTTCCACTTCTTCATAAAAAATGTTCCACTATGAGTGTAGATCATCCTGACAAATTTTCAGAGCTTTATTCCATGTGGTTGGGCCGGAAATGCTGCTGGACCTCTTACAGGTCTAGTTTTCCTGTTTTGCTTCTGTAGAAAATTGGGCTGATTGTTTGAAGGCCTTCCACTCATATTTTTCTCTGGCACTCTTCATAAGAAATGATCCTTTGGGTGTCTAGAATGGATCTGGAGAGTTTCAGCTCATTTCGAGTTCATTTGGTCAGGTGGCCGCTCCTTCTTCCTTGCTTGGCTCTAATTTCTCCTAGCCGGAGTAGGAATATGTGTAAAATTGATCTTTTAGTACATTTCCATTTTTCTACTCCAATGTACCTTCATCTTTGCTCCCCTTGGTGTTCGCAAGCTCCTCTTTCCATTTATGAGTTCATTTTCATATTTTAGCTCGGAGGTCCTGAAAATAGAAACTAATAAGAAAAATAGAAACTTTCCTAAATTGAAAAATAGAAACTACCGAAAATGGAAACTTACTAAAAATGATAAATAGAAACTATAAAAATAGAAACTTTCTACAAATAGGAACTTTCCCAATCAAAGAATGAAAACTTTCCTAAACAGGGTTTTAATAAGGAAATAACGCAAGAAATGTAGGGAAAAGCAAGTAAAACGTCGCATTAAAATGCTCCTATCAGGTACCAATAAGGGGTTTAGGCCAATATTAACAAAAGAGACTTCACCTATTCCTCTCAATTTACAACCTACAATTAAAATTCATGTTCAATAATATAAATAACATCCTAGTTAATTTAAACTAAGTTTCAAACAATTTTTAAACAACAAATATATACAATAAATGACACAATTTAGCAAGTGATTTTTCAATCCCCGGCAACGGCACCAAAAATTGATGCGCTCAAAGCAAGCGCATAATTTAACCCTGAAATTATCGTTAGTAGTATAAGCAAATAGGGATCGTTCTATTCCGGGGATTGAGGGTACACCTGTCATTGTGTAACAAATAAAGAAAATTATTATTTACAGAAATAAAATAAAGAATAAATATATACAAGAGAACAAAAATAAGGGGGGGGGGGGGGTTTTAAGAATTATAGAATTGAAAATTAAAATAAAGAAAATATAAAAACACATATACAAGAATGAAACATAAGAAACAAAGATTAAACCCAAGTTTATCATTGAATTCGAATTAACCCTACATTGTTCTTCCAAGTCATGTGAAAAGAGTTGATCATGTGAAACATTCGAAAGCAAACGATTTCCCATATTTTACTTTTCAATGCTAATTAATCTAAGTGAAAGCACATAGACTAATCCTATCAAACATGTAATCAAGCCCTAGAAAGCTAGTCAATCATGACATGTTCAACGCATAAAACACATAGAAAGGCTATCAACTCAAGTGTACAACTTAGTATGAATAAGTTCACCTAATTGCAATCCTCTTCAATTGAATTCGATTTTTGTCCAAAACCTTTATTACTTTTGATTTAAGTTCATAACACAAAAAGTTGAATCATGTTCTTAAATCTAGCACCATTCATATCAAAACCCTAAGTGTTTCGAACCACATAAGATTAAAATACAAAAGATATCTATAAAGCAAATTCAATCGAACAATCACACATAAGCAACTTTGGAATCACAACATAAGAATCAAAATTCTTTATTCAATCATAAAATTTCAGAATATAAACCTTGTTCAAACATAAATGTCAACTAAAAACAATTCTCACGAAACTAAGCAAGATTACAAAGAAAGAGGTTGAATTACACCGTGAGATGGAGATGGGGATGAAGGATGAAACGTTATGGATTCTTGAATCTCGAAAGCAAGCTTCAAGGTAGAGGATGGATGATGATGCTCACGGCTCCTTCTTCTTCTTCTTCTCCCTTGCTTGAAACGTTGAATTCACTAGAGGATGGAGAGAAAATGGAAAGGAAATGGAGAGACAAAGAAGATGGAATGGATGAAGGAATTGGTGACTAAGGAAAATGGAGAGGAAATGGTGAGACAAGGAGATGAAATGGATGAAGGAATGTGTTTTAGAATGAGAGGAGAAGGTGTTTATATAGGGAAGAAAAAGAAGAGTGAAATGATGAGTGGAAGAAAAATAATGAAAGTGGAGTATGAAAGTGATTTGTAGAATATGGAAAAGAAAGAGAAATGATGAAATGAAAGCAAAGCATGAAGGTGCAGCAACATGGAAGTGATGATGATCTATTAAAGAGATTGTAGAAAAAATATATCCAAGGAAAAAGAGAAAAGCATCTAGCTTTCTTTATGTGGGTGGGAAACATGAATATGTGGTGTTGAGCTGTTTTCAGGTCAGTTTCTGCCCCTTTATTCCTTCAATTATTTCTCCATCAAAACTTCATATTGGGCCTCCGATTTCTTCATATCAAATGTTCCTCTATGAGTGTAGATCATCCTGACAAATTTTCAGAGCTTCAATCCATGTGGTTGGGCCGGAAATGCTGCTGCACCTCTTACAGGTCCAGTTTTCCGGTTTTGCTTCTGTAGAAAATTGGGCTGATTGTTTGAAGGCCTTCCACTCATATTTTGCTCTGGCACTCTTCATAAGAAATGATCCTTTGGGTGTCTAGAATGGATCTGGAAGGTTTCAGCTCATTTGAAGTTCATTTGGTCAGGCGGCCGCTCCTTCTTCTTTGCTTGGCTTGGTTTCTCCTAGCCGGAGTAGGAATATGTGTAAAATTGATCTTTTAGTACATTTCCATTTTTCTCCATCATTTCCAGATAATTATGGACCTAACGCTCATTTCACCTTCATCTACTCCAATGTACCTAAAAATAGAAATTGAATTAAAAATTGATTCAGTTAAGGAATTAACTAAGCAAAATGTGAGGAATTAACTATTAAAATATCACATTAAAATGCTCATATCACTCATACGCATCAAAACATATCCTGGTAAGAGACAAGCGAGAAGGCCACCTGGAACAACCAAAGTAAATTGCTAAATAAATAGTCAATTAACCTCCTCAAAAAAGGTCAAAACAGTTGTTACCCCTGCCCTGTCAAAATAGATGTACCAAACAAACTAAAATCCAATGTCACGAAATCTTTCACATGACTCAAAGTATATTTGTTTTTTGTCGGTAGCAATGGTTGGGATAAAGTTCCAAACTTTAAAAAAAAGTTTGTCAGATTTAACTTCTAGATACACCCTCCCCAAGCAAGACCATGATTAAGATTTAGAGAAATAGGTTGTGAATCCGACATGGGTAATCTGGTCGTTCCACTATAACATTCCAAAAAGGAACATTAACAAAAAAAATTAAGAAAGCAAAGGTTCAGGGACTCTCTCTCTCTTAGAGCAAGTCCACCGGTTGCTTCTTGATCGGTCACCAGTTACGAAAAGCTGAGGTGGTGACCATGGAGGAGAAAAACGCAGCTCCACCGGTAGCTTTTTAACCGGGTAAAATCCTGACTTTCTTGACCGAATCCAAGAAATAAGCCAAAGACTTGACATTTTTCTTACCCAGCCAACCTATCTGCCAGCTCGGCCCAGCCCTGAACGTGGGTGACGTCAACACCAGAAAACTTCACAGTCGGAGAAGCGAAGCCCAGAAAGCCGGAGAAGTCGCCGGCAGCGAGGAATAGTAACGGACATAAAAAACCCAGAAACACATTCATCAAAACTCGATCGAATTGAAAAACTAATTATACAGACGTGTAGAGCATGACGAGGGGATGACTATCCATACCACATGCAAGCAAATCAATGACCGGAGTCGCCGGAAAATACCACAGAACCGCTGTAGCAGTCGTTGCTTCTCGTTGTCGATTCTCCGTTTCCGTTCAGTGCATGGATGATCCAAGGGCAAGGGGTTGCTGGCAACGGTGAGATGAAGACGATGGTGTCCGCGCGCCGCCGTGGAGTGGCCAGAGGAGATATTTCCGATCGAGTTTCCTGCCTGGTTGCTCTGCGTCTCGGGTCAGAGCACCGAGCTCTCTTTCTCTCTCTCGAATTTTCCTGTCTCTTCCCACAGTTAAAGTGAATAGATGTGTCCCATTAATGAATGATGGCTAGGATCAATCGGTGGGAAAAGGTGGATGGCTAGGATCACGCCACCTGTTTCTCTTTCTTAAATTAATTTCTCAAAATTCCAAAAATTCGGACAACCACGTAAAATAGCCCGGTGATCTGAATAATTCTCCGAAAATTTTCACAAACTCATCGTGACGTGCATATATTGGGTTGTAATGGCAAGAAAAAAATTAACAGTAAAAATTGATGAATAGTAAAAGTGAACAGTCTTGACCGATCAAGAAAAAAACGGGTGGAAACCCATGTCCAGTGGCAGTAAATAGTAACTTGACTGGTCGAATTCTTGACTTCTCGACTTTGCCTTTTCTTGACTACGGGTGAACTTGCTCTAATGGTTTGGCTGGAAAAGAAACAATGGAATCGAAGCTCTTTTTGTTGTTAGTCACGGTGGGCTTCACAGTCATCGCAGGCGAGTATGTCCGGCCTCAGCCTCGCAAAGACCTCCAATTCCCATGGGACGCAAAACCCCCTTCCCAACCCCAACAGGTGAGTTTACCCCTCACTGTTTCATTGTTCTGCTTCTTTTACTTTCTGGGTGTTTCATTTTCTGGCGAAACAAATATATTATAAGGTTTTTACTTTTTAACTTCATTTCTTGTGAACCCACAAAAATTTTGCTCTGTTTTATAGTTGGGTTATGCTGATTTTTCCGTAAAGGAGTTTCCTTTGTGTCTTATCTTTGGTGGTCTTGGTCCTGATGTTTGGTTTAGAATATTGAGCACCTGGATTTTTATATGAGCAAGTTAAATTCCAGGACGAAAAAAAGAAAAAAAAAAAGAAACCGGCTGGGGCGGGGGGTTCCTAATATCTGTTGTTATTCAATCTATTATGATTAAGAAGCAAATCCTTGACTTTGCTGATTGACTGGCATAACCATGGATGTTAAAGTTTATACTAACTGTTCATTTTGCTGAGATTGTAGATGCTTTACCAACAACATAGTTGGCAATAAAGTTGAAACAAATAATGAAATAAACTTATAAAGTCACAACAGCTAATGTAATAGTTCACAGCACCTAGTATCATGTTGTTTCCTTTTGTCTTCTTCACCAAGTGGAATCTGAGGTATATGCGTTATTAGCATTATAGAAAGTCCAGGGAGAAAATGTATAAAACCCATGACGACGGTCTAATTTGGAACTGAGTCCAGGTAGGGCTGGGCGTTTTGACCCAAAAACTCGAAAAATCGGGCCGGACCGGTCCGGACCGCCGGTTCGGGTTGGGCTTTGAGAAAAAAAAAAAGATGAAAATTTGAGGCCCGGACCGTTTAAGAATAAAACGGGCCGATCCCGGGCCTGGTATCTCTAATGCGTAAAAGCCCGGATTACAGCCCGTATAAGCCATTAGTCCTATTACTGCCATATGTCCCTCTGTGATATGTCATTTATTTGAGTATACCGTGAAATTGACCACAGGTGATCACAACCCCCACTTAGCTAAACGACCTCATCTCTCTTCGAACCCTCATCTCTCTCACTCTCTGCCTCTCTTTCTCTAAAATGAAGAAACCCCTAATTTCAGATTTCCAATCCCATTTCAGAACGACCTCATCTCTCTCACTCTCTGCCTCTCTTTTCTTTGAACCCTCATCTCTCTCACTATCTGCCTCTCTTTTCTCTAAAATGAAGGAACCCCTAATTTCAGATTTCCAATCCTACTCGTTTAGCAGCTATCACGACCTCATCTCTCTGCCTCTCTTTTCTTCGAACCCTAAAACGAGAAGTAAAACCCCCAATTTCAGATTTCCAATCCTTTTTTCCAATCCTAGCCTATTTCTAAAATCAAGCTTCGATCGGTTCGTTCTTGTTCGAAATGGCCACTTCTGGGAATCAGTTGGTGTTGGCGAATCCATCCACTGAGGGCGGTGCGGCGACTGGTGGCGGTGCGAAGACTGATGGCGGTGAGATGGCTTCAAGCCAGGCAGAGACAGCGGAGAGAAAGAGGGAGGCAGTGTGATTTGTTAAGTTGAATGTGATTTGTTATCAATTGTTAAGTTGGTTGGCTGTGTGATTTGTTAAGTTGAATGTGATTGTGATGGCTTATCTTTGATTGTTATGGCTTTTTCTGGAAGTTTTTACTGCTTTATGATTTGATTTAACTGTCCAAGTTTTGTTAAGAAACAAATTAGCAGGAAAACATACTTTGAATGCTTTTTTCCAGAAATTCATAGTTTTTCCAGAAATTCATAGTTGGGCCCTATTTTTCCAGATACCACCTTTTATGAGGATTAAATATTCAATAAGCATGACAAATATACTAAGGGTTACGCATCAGATGGGACAGGGCTGGGCTTAAACGGCCGAAAACCCGCAAACTCAGATCGGCCTGTCAAAGTCCGACCCGTTAGGGCTGGACTTTATTTTTTTCGTCGCCAAACGGTTCGGGTCGGGCCTTGTCTTTCAAAGTTGGAAAAACCTGTTGAGGCCCGTCTTAGTAAAAAAGAGACAGATGTCCATGTATTATTGGACCTAATATAAGGCTCAAAATCTCTACCATAGGATCAGATACACTGAATTGTTCCTCACTCAAATACCTAAAGTCCTAAACGACTAAACCTACAATCAATCTCAGCCATTTCTTCGCAAGAGTAGAGAGGCCGCCTCCTTCAGTCAATCAGTGCTTCCGAAACGCCCAGCCCTAGTTATGTGTGCTCAATTGGCTCATTTGGCTGCATGCTTTCACATTTTCCACTAGTGGGGTCTTTAGCCACTACGCATTCTGTAAATTTCCTTTGCTTTTCTCGAAAGTGAGACCGACTCTTGCTTTTGCTCTTGTTGATTTGTATGTTTACTCAGCTCTCATTCCATTTGCAAATGAGGAATAGGAACTTGGAGTAAACGGAGCAACATAGATCACAGGAAGCTTGCAAAGGCGATCTTATCTGAAGCTTGTTTTGATAGGTACTACTTGCAGTCTTGAAAATATGTTAAATCTAGTTCAAAATGAATGTTGAGAATCATTACTAATTAACGAACCACGTTGCTTTTCTGTCTAATCAGGAAACCATGGCTCTGGAAGTTGTGGGTGGAGCTTTTCTCTCTTCTTCTCTTGCTGTTCTGTTTGATAGGATGGCTTCTCGTCCGGTTGTTGACTTCATCCGAGGAAAGAAGACCGCCGCTGGGCTGCTCCACAAGTTGAAGATGAAGTTGTTGTCGGTTAATAAGTTGCTTGATGATGCAGAGGAGAAGCAACTCAGAAACTCTAGAGTCAGGGATTGGCTTACTGAGCTTAAAGATGTTCTCTATCATGCCGATGACCTTTTGGATGAAATCAAGACTGAAGCTCTGCGTTGCAAGATGGAAGGAGAGGATTCTGGAAGCAGCCGCACAAATCAGGTACTTGAGTTTAGTTCTATTTCCATTCATGAACTTGACAAAAGTCTGGAACCCAGGATACTGGACATTCTTGACAGATTAGAACTTATTGTCAACGAAAAAGATGTGCTTGATTTGAAAGAGGGTGTTAAAGATAGATCACAGGGAACACTGCCCACAACTTCTTTGGTAGAAGAGTCTAGTGTATATGGAAGGGATGAAGAAAAGGAGGCCATTATCGAGTTGTTGTTAGCGGATAGTGTGACTGGAAATAAGACGGATGTGTTTCCAATTGTGGGCATGGGTGGGCTTGGAAAGACCACTCTTGCTCAACTCGTATACAACGATGACAGAGTCAAGCAACATTTTGTCCTTCAATCATGGTCTTGTGTTTCACAAGAATTTGATGTTATCAAAATAACACAGACAATTTACGGGGCGGTCACTTCTCAAACTTGTAACATCACAGATCTGGACATGCTTCAAGTCGAACTAAAGAAGACGTTGACAGGGAAGAAATTTCTGTTTGTTCTTGATGATGTTTGGACTGTGAATTTAATGAAGTGGGATCTCTTAAGCCGACCCTTTGAGAGTGGAGGTCATGGAAGTAAGATCGTTGTCACAACACGTGATGAAGGTGTCGCATGCAGGATGGGTACCCTTCAAAGTAGACATCGAATGCAATTATCTGAGGAAAATTGCTGGTCGTTGTTCTCAAAGTATGCCTTCAAGAATGCAGGTGTTACTACAGATCCGTCGCTTGAAGTGATTGGAAAACAGATTGCTCAAAAGTGTAAAGGACTCCCTTTAGCTGCAAAATCACTTGGGGGTCTTTTACGCTCTGAACCAAATATTGAGAAATGGAAAGAAATATTGAACAATGACATATGGGAGTTGCGAGATCAAGCGAATGACATTTTACCTGCTCTATGGTTGAGCTACCATTATCTACCTGCACATCTGAAGCGTTGTTTTGCTTACTGTTCCATATTTCCTCAAGATCATTGGTTTCGGAAATCGGATCTGGTTTTGTTGTGGATGGCTGAAGATCTCCTACCACTGAAATCGAAGACTACGGTTGAAGAAGTCGGAGATAAGTACTTTGATGATCTAGTGTCAAGGTCATTTTTTCAACATCAACCAAGGGAGCATTTTGTTGTGCCAATTTTCACGATGCATGACTGTATCCATGACTTAGCAAACTTTGTCTCCGGAGAGTTTTGTTTTAGGTTGGAGAACAATGATGAGGTATTGGAAAATGTCAGCAAGACTCGCCACTTTTCGTGTATGGATGCATCTACCGTAATTGATCAATGGGACAGTTTGTTTGAGGCCAGGTATTTGCGAACCTTAGTATCAATATATCGGTACGCACTTGTACGTCCCAACTTAGATTTTTTTTTTTTTGGCTTTAAAGATACATGAAGACAACCAGGCTCAGAAGCCCAGAAAGAAACCAGAAAAAACAGCAAAAGCAAAGAAGAAGCAAAACTAAAAAAACATAGATTCAGTTCAAGGCGGAGGTCCTTGAGCATCAAAGAGAAGTATGCGCATTAGGGAGGAAGGAGGATTGGAAACCCAGTCCTCGGAGCACACCCTGCGCGATGCCATCGCCGCCACGAGATCTGCAGCTTGATTAGCATAGATTTTGATATATTCCTGAAGCTTCAGTGTTTAAGAGTGCTCAGATTATACGGGTACAATATTGGTGAGCTGCCTAGTTCAATTGGCAAGTTGAAGCATCTAAGGCACTTGAACTTGTCTGGCACATCAATTAAAAAGTTACCTGATGTGTACTTTATATAATTTACAGACGTTACTGTTGTCTTATTGTAGAATTCTAGTTGAGTTGCCAACTGATTTGGGAAGATTAATCAACTTGCGTCATCTTGATATTGAAGGCACAGAGATAGAAAAGATGCCGCCAAGGATGGGCAAAATGAAAGCTCTTCAAACAATAAGAGGCAAGTTTGTCCTAGACAAATACACTGGTGGTAACATTGTCGAGATTAAAGAGCTTCAGCAGTTGCGCGGAACACTATGCATCTCGGGGCTTCGCAATATTGTGCATGTCACAGATGCCATTATGAGAAAGAAGAAGCATCTGGATGAGTTAGTTTTGGAATGGGGAGGCAATTCTGGTGACACCGACGATACACAAAAAGATAGAGATGTGCTGGAGAGCCTCCAACCTCATACAAACCTAAAATATCTCAAGATTCGATCTTATGGGGGCACGAGATTTCCAGGTTGGTTGGAAGATCATTCTAGTTTATCTAATCTGGTTCTTCTTCAACTTCTGGAATGTGGAAATTGTTGGTCGTTGCCATCACTTGAGCAGCTACCTTCCCTACAAGAGCTTGAGATTGAAGGATTTAATGGAGTGGTGACTGGGGGTTCTAAGCCTTTTCCTAATCTTCGTAAGCTGAGTCTGAAATCTTGTCCCGAGGTAACCGGGACATTCATGTTAGCCTGCTTCCCAAAGCTTGAAAGCCTCACACTGGACAATGTCAATGTAGAATCTCTTCATTCCACTACACCCCTCTCCCTTGTCCATCTCACAATATTTTCATGCCCAAATTTTGTTTGTTTTCAAGATGTCAATTGAGAATCTCTTCATTCCACTACACTCCACTCCCTTGTCCATCTCACAATATTTTCATGCCCAAATTTTGTTTGTTTTCAAGATGGAGGGCTGAATGCGCCCAACTTGACGTCCATAAGAGTCCAGAAATGTCCGAAACTGAGGTCATTTTTTCCGCTACACATGCACAACCTTCTCCCATCTCTCAAGTGGTTGTTGCTATGTCTTTGTCCAGAACTGGAATCATTTCCCGAAGGGGGATTGCCGTCTAAGTTGGAATACTTGTACATCTGGTGCTGCAAGAAATTCATTGGAAACCGTATGCAGTGGGGTCTGCCAACACTCACCTCACTTGAATTCTTGAGCGTTGATTTGAGGGGATGTGAACAAGTTGTAGATTCTTTTCCAGACGAGGGGCTGCTGCCCCCCACTCTCTCACAACTCCATATCCACGGTATTTCGAAGCTGGACGGCAAGGGGTTTACACAACTCACCTCTCTTAAAAAGTTGGGAATTCACAATTGCCCAGAACTCCGGTGCTTGCCAGATGGAGGGCTACCCACTTCCCTTTCTGATCTGAAAATCGAGGATTGTCCTTTACTAGAACAACGTTGCCAGAGAGAGACAGGGGAAGATTGGCCCAAGATTGCTCACATCAACAGAATTGATATGCACTGGTAATTAACTAATTATCCAATTCTCTGTTCTGTCACGGTTTAGTTAGTAGATTCCCCTCTCAACTGCTTCTTATAAACTCTATGCTTAGCCAATTACCATATCATTTCAGCATTTCTCAATGCATTTGTTCATTTCTGTACAATATCATTATTTTGACCTCTACATTTGAATTCTTGGAATTACCTAATCAGATGATTCCACTGCTGAGTCTCTGGATAGAAATTTCCTGTCGATGTTGGACAAGGTTACTTAAAACTTCCTTTTCATCTGAACCTATGCTGCGGTTTTTATGCTGCTAGACCTGTTTGTGGTTTTATGCCTCTAAACAAAGCTTCCATCTCTTATGTGGTATCTCTCTCTCTCTCTCTCTCTCTCTCTCTCTCTCTCTCTCTGTGACTATTTACAAATGTTTGATCTAGTTCTCTTGGACACTATAGAAATCTGGCCATTGCTCCATGTTGCCAGACTACTGAGTAACTTGAGAAAATCTTCCCGTTAATCTTCTCCTTATTCTGTTTCACTTAGCTTTGTTCAATTTTTCTCAAAATTCCTTCTGGTGCTGCATCACTATGAACTTTCAGTTTTCACACATGCATGTTGCGCATTGGTATGCTGATTATAGATGCATGATGTCTTGCATGATGGCAAATCCTAAGTCCTTTCGTTACTTTAAACATGGCATGACCCTAATTTGGTCTTTACTTATCCCTATACTCCTGTAAGTTCAGAACTTCAGATTATAACATCTGATATTATAATATCCTCAGTGGAACAAATACATTATCTTTCATGATGCCTAATGACTACTTGTCATGTGTATTGGATAGTTGAGCTGCTGTATCATATTAATAAGGTTGAATATGTCCTCAACATCCCTTGTGCTTTGTATGGAAATTTTTTAGTGACAACAGTATCCTCCATTTTCTCATATTTTTTCATAGACTGCAAGATTAGTCCTTACTGATTTCTTTTGATTATACTATGAAAAGTGAAAATTTTCTCTGAAAATGTTCCAGAGTGGTGAAAAGCTGTCAAGTTTTATCATGTGGGCAATTTCCAGTGCTGTACAAGCAGACTCTGCAACTATGCTTCATTCCAATGAATCTCATCAATGTTTCACACTTTCACTACTATTCCAGAGGAAAAAGAGGTGTATAAGAATTCTTTGATTTCAAAACTATTGTGTTGGCTAACTGGAACTGTAATTCTTGGGAAGCTTGACTGGACAACCAAAGTAAATTGCTAAATAGTCAATTAACCTCCTCAGAAGTCAAAACAGTTGTTACCCCTGCCCTGCCAAACAAACAAACTCAAAGGCTTGATATTTGTTTTTTGTCGGTAGCATTGTTGGGATAAAGTTTTTTGAAAATTTTGTCAGATTTAACTTCCAGATACACCCTCCCCAAGGAAGACCACGATTAAGATTTAGAGAAATAGGTTGGGAATCCGACATGGGTAATCTGTTCCTTCCACTATAACATTCCAAAAAGGAACATTAATTAAGAAAGCAAAGGTTCAGGTACTCTCTCTCTCTCTCTCATTAATGGTTTGGCTGGGAAAGAAACAATGGAATCCAAGCTCTTTTTGTTGTTAATCACGGTGGGCCTCAGCCTCGCAAAGACCTCGAATTCCCATGGGACGCAAAACCCTCTTCCCAACCTCAACAGGTGAGTTTACCTCTCACTGTTTCATTGTTCTGCTTCTTTTACTTTCTGGGTGTTTCATTTTCTGCTGAAACAAATTTATTATAAGGTTTTTAACTTCATTTCTTGTGAACCCACAAAAATTTTGCTCTGTTTTATAGTTGGGTTATGCTGATTTTTCCATAAAGGAGGAGTTTCCTTTGTGTCTTATCTTTGGTCGTCTTGATGTTTGGTTTGGTGTATTGAGCAACTTGATTTTTATGCTCTATGCTCAAGTTAAATTCCAGGAAAAAAAAAAAAAAAAAAAAGGTTCCCAATATCTGTTGGTATTCAATCTATTATTTGTATTGCTGTTGTGGATTCTGTATTGGTGTAAGGTTAACAGCTGGGAGGAAAGTTTTGGCAATGGGGATGAAGGCTTTGTGTTGGTTTTCTCTGTGTGATGCTAGTTATCCTTTGTGCTAGTGTTGAATTTTGTGCTACTGTAGGCATAATAACTTTAAATTGTGTTTTCAGTCATGGAATGGATAGATTCTTTCTGTGTTAAACCAAAGAACATGTGTGTACTTGAAGCTAATTTGTGCATGAAAGTAGTTGCTACAATTTGAGTTTCAACGAATCCTCTTTTACTGGAAATAATGGGCATGGCAATTCCTGGATATTAATTTGATTAAAATCTGGACTTCCTGGATGTTATGAATGCTTTGTGAATGATGTATTTCTTATGTCAATGCAGTTATTTCTGGTGTCATGTTTTGATTTTCACGTGGGGCAAGTAAATTTAGGCACTTGGTCTTTGGCTTGATAGTTCTCTCTCTTGCTTCCTTTCATTGTCCGGGTTTTCATTTGGTATAATACATTACTGCAAAAATGGCTATTGCAGGTGCACATCTCTTTGGCAGGAGACAAGCACATGAGAGTGACGTCGGTCACTGGTGATTGATCTGCTCCTTCAATTGTTGAATATGGAACATCATGGGGGAAATACAGCTCCGTAGCTCAAGGAGAAAGCACTTCGTATATAAGTCTGGACTGATACACCACACTGTTATTGGTCCTCTTGAACATGATACAGTTTACTTCTACAAATGTGGAGGACAAGGTCCTGAGTTTCAGCTCAAGACCCCTGCAGCTCAGTTTCCAATTACTTTTGCTGTGGCAGGAGATCTTGGTCAAACTGGATGGACAAAGTCAACCCTAGACCACATCGAGCGCTGCAAGCCTGCAAGTATGTTGTCCATATCCTTCCTGGAGACTTTTCATATGCTGATTATTTGCAGCCTTGGTGGGATACCTTTGGTGAGCTGGTTCAGCCACTCGCAAGTGCAAGGCCATGGATGATAACCCAGGGAAACCATGAGAAGGGGAGGATACCATTCTTGAAGGATGGGTTTGAATCCTATAATTCTAGGTGGAAAATGCCGTATAAAGAGAGAGGATCGAGCTTGAATCTTTATTACTCCTTTGAAGTTGCAGGTGCTCATATTATCATGCTTGGCTCGTATACTGATTATGATGAATATTCAGATCAATACAAGTGGTTGAAGGTTAGTTGCTTCTGCTTTCTTGTCAGAAGGAATCCTATTTATCTGCTACATTAATTTATAAAGACATTAATAAACAAACTTCGATTCATATTCTTGCTTCGCATTCATCAATGATATCTTCTATATTATAGATGTTTAGGTTGTGTCACGTACTCATATAAATCCTGACCGCGCTGCTCTGCTTTTTTAGTGTAGTAGCATTGCCTAGATCTGTTGATTGTGCTGGATAACATGTGCATATGGTGTACCCTTTCACATATAACCTATGTTGATCTTACCTTTCTGAAAACTCAAAGAAGTTGTAGACTTGGTAGTATGTATCCACATATACTAAAGCAAGTAAACTCATTCCAATAAAGATAAGAAGCATGGTAGTGAAAAGCTTTGCAGCCTGAACTGCGGAAATAATCAGACACATATAAAAAAGGAAATATATGAACATTAATCCATTTTGGGAGTTGGTCCAAGTGTAGCCCTTTAGCACAGCAGCTTCAACCTTATTTCCTTGGTTATAAGTAAGAAGTTCTCGATGTTAATCAGAGAGCAAGCCTTGAGAAATGATAGTGCACATTTGAATATAACAGTGAGGAATGAGCTTCAACAGTAATATCTGAAGGGCATTCTACTTCATCTTTCATAGTTTTCATTCCTTAACTTTACCATCTATCTATGCTGTTGTCTTTTCATTTTTTACTCTTGCATCTTTGAGTTATTTTCTTCTTCATTTACTTCTCATGACATCAATCCTTTTCAATCAAGGGGTTGTTTAGGTACACATGTAACAGAAATTTTTTGTCATTCTTCTTAAACTGCAGGCTGATCTGTCAAAGTTAGACCGACAAAAGACACCTTGGTTGCTTGTAGTATTTCATGTTCCCTGGTATAATAATAACAAGGCTCATCAAGGTGAAGGGGACAGCATGATGGCAGCAATGGAGCCATTGTTTATGCTGCTTGTTCTGATATAGTGTTTGCTGGTCATGTTCACACTTATGAACGCTCGGTATAGCTATGCTCGAATCTCTAAACTATAAATTCATGGAAGTCAGTTTTTAATCCATAATGGTTTCTTTGACAGAACCGTGTTAACAGTGGAAAATCAAATACATGCTGTGCAGTCCACATTACCATTGGTGATGGAGGAAATAGAGAAAGTTTAGCTCAAAGGTATCACTGTGCTCAAAAGATGATCCAATTTTCAATGTGGGAAGTTAAAACGTTTAGTAAGAATATTTGATTGAGAGTTATAGTTCTGGTTTTCAATCGTCCTTATCGCAGTGATTATTTTTCTATCTGCAAGAAGTACCATCTGCATTGAATAGTAACTGCATGAATTTTACAAGGGTATAATAATTTTGTTTGCTTGACACTAGATGGATTCCATTCAAATGGGGTGGGTGCTTGTAACTGTTGTAAGAACTTGGAATACTTCCACTCTTAATCCAAAATGAGGGTTTCCATTAGCCTTTTATTTTATTTTTTTCAATAATTACAATATCTCAGCTAAAAACTTGTGCAAGGCTGTTTTATTTCTTGACCATTTGCAATTACTTCTCATGAATTCACAGGTATGAGCACCCGTCACCTGAGTGGTCAGTTTTCCGGGAAGCAAGTTTTGGTCACGGTGAGCTAGAGATAATCAATTCAACCCATGCCTTTTGGACCTGGCATAGGAATGATGATGATGAGCCTGTAAGGTCTGATCAGGTATGGATGACCTCCTTGGTCAGTTCGGGATGTGTTGCTGAAAAGAGACATGAGCTGAGGAAGATACTAATGTCACCATAGTACATCTGTTGCCTAGCTTCACCTGACTCACATGAAGGGGAACTTCTTGATCAACATCATGATATCTTAATCGAATCATTCCTAGCAGCTTGAGATAGTAGAACGCGCTGATCCTTGAGGTGCTATATGATCTCTGTCAACTAGTTGGTGTGTGAGGAACAGCGGTGTTTTTAGCAATTTGGATGTGCAAGCATTTCTACATATTTTTGAACTTTATCTCTAGAACATACATATTGTTTGGCTCCAAAACCAGCTGGTGTGCAAACAGTCTCTTTTGAGCGAGTGGTTGCGCAGGCGTGCCAGCACCGCGGGGTGCAGTCGTTGGGGTAGTCTCGTGACCTGACTTCTTCTTCAAGCGCTGTGGACGAGGAGAGCACCAACCTCGTCACAGGGTTCTTTTCCTGCCTTTCGGGAAAGGACTTTTTGCCTTACGCGGGTAAGGGCTTTGGTTGTGGTCTCTTTGCGTTCACCGTATCGATACTCAACGTTGAAGGCTGAGCAGAGCAATCACTGGGAAGTTAAGAGAAGCACGGGTTTGCTAAAGCGTGACTTTAGCTTCGCTGGGTTGCGAGGGCGTTACCCTTGCTTCGCTAGAAGTAACAGTGGCGGTTGTGCTCGCAGTCGGCTCCTGGGGAGACTGGGACTGGAAGTACGGTCGCCGGGTTGATCTGGTGAGGCTAACAGTCGGCTCGCGAGGAGACTAGGACTGGCGGACGGTCACTGGGTTTCAACGAGGTTGAAGGTTTGCTCCGAGGAGGCTTTGTAATTGCTGGGATTGATTGATTCGAGAGAGGTCATTTCTGTATCGTCTTTAGCCTCTATATATAGGCTGCTGCAGATTCACTTTCCAAATATGAATGAAATACTATATTTTAGGCCACAGTTATTGGCCTTGAATCAAATCAAAACTCTTAATAGTTTTTGTTTAAGTATAATGTATTTGAGAGAGATGTGTTCTTATTATTGAGAATAGGAGCCCTATATATAGGGATTACAAAGTGCTAGTTCTAATGTTACAAGGAATACCAATCCGTGTAGGATTGGGAAATCTAGAACCTTCTCTCCTATTCCTATTCCTAGTTTGATAAGGCACACTAAACTTGATTTTCCTTCAACACTCCCCCTTGTGCCGCTCAAACTTGGTGGTGACGCTTCATCCGTTGCCTCGTTAAAAACCTTGCCAGGTAACAAAAACCCTGTGGGACAAAAATAATCCTGGTCGAAGGACAAAAAGAGCACAACACGTCCTTCACTCTTCGAGATCGAACATGTAGACATCATAACTCCCCCTGATGTCGATATCTCCCCCTGATTGCTACAATCGTGGGAGTTCGGATAACTTTCTCAATCCGATGCTCTTCACATGTTTCTCGAAGGTGGATTTAGGTAACGACTTAGTGAATAAGTCCGCTACATTATCCTCTGATCGGATTTGTTTCACTTCAATCTTTAGAAGTGATTGTTGTTGCTGATTATAAAAGAACTTGGGCGATATATGCTTGGTGTTGTCGCCCTTGATGAAACCTAACTTCATTTGTTCAATACAAGCTGCATTATCCTCATAAATGCATGTAGGTTCATCTGTGGTAGACTTCAAACCACAACTTCCTTGAATATGTCGAATCACAGACCTTAGCCATATACATTCACAAACGGCTTCATGTAGAGCAATAATCTCTGCATGATTCGAGGAAGTAGCAACAAGGGTCTGTTTCGTAGACCTCCAAGATATCGCAGTGCTTCCCATGGTAAAGACATAACCGTTTGGGAGCGACCTTTGTGAGGGTCAGAGAGGTACCCTGCATCAGCAAAACCCATCAAACATCATTGTCGTTTTGATGGAGGGGAGTAGGGTGAGGCCGGCCACCCTTGGTGTGGTGGCGGCGTCGGCGGCAATGGCCGGCCACTTTGTCATGGTGGACGGTGGCTCCATGCCTAATGGGGTCCGATCCCAATTTTCTGTCATTCCTCTTCTCTCTGTAGGGATAAAATAGGCCCATATCAATCGTACCTCTTAGGTATCGAAAGATTGTCTTTACACCAATCCAATGGCGGTGTGTTGGCGCAGAGCTATGTCGAGCTAACAAGTTCACTGCGAATGAGATGTCCGGTCTTGTGCATTGAGCTAAGTACAATAATGCGCCTATTGCACTTAAATAGGGCACTTCGGCCTCTAAGGTTCTTCGTCCTCATCCCTTGGACGAAACGGATCTTTTCCGGGCTCAAGACTACGGCCGATCATGGGAGTACTCGCAGGCTTTGCTTTATCTTCATTAAAGCGCCTTAGAATTTTCTGAGTATATGCAGACTGATGGATCAAAATCCCATCACTACGGTGCTCGAGTTCTAAACCGAGACAAAACCGTGTTTCCCAAGATCTTTCATCTCAAATTCGGATTTCAAGTAATTAGCAGTTTCCTTTAACTCATCTAGAGTTCCAATTAGGTTCATGTCATCGACATAAACTGCTACGATTGCAAATCCGGAACTTGTTCTTTTAATGAACACGCATGGGCATATTTCATTGTTAATATATCCCTTCCCAATCAAGTAGTCACTTAGACGGTTATACCACATCCGTCCGGATTGTTTTAATCCATATAGTGAGCGTTTTAATCTTATTGAAAACGCGCTCCGTGGTTTAGAGCCACTTGATTTGGGTAATTGAAGTCCATCTGGAACCTTCATATATATCTCTGAATCTAGATCCCCATAGAGATATGTTGTAACCACATCCATAAGCTGCATGTCAAGTTTTTCGGAAACTACCAAACTGACAAGGTAGCGGAACGTTATAACGTCCATTACGGGAGAATATGTCTCCTCGTAGTCGATTCCAGGGCGTTGTGAGAAACCTTGCGCCACAAGGCGGGCTTTATATCTTACCACCTCATTTTTCTCATTACGCTTTCTAACAAAGACCCATTTATGGCCAACAGGCTTTACACTTGGGGGTGTCTGCGTTACAGGCCCAAATACCTGTCTCTTTGTTAGTGAATCCAATTCAACCTGGATCGCATCTTTCCATTTAGGCCAATCTGCTCTTCGTTGACATTCTTCAACAGAGCGAGGTTCGATATCATCATATTCTATAATCCCTTTCGCAATATGATATGCAAATGCATCATCAATCGCCATAGAATTTCTATCCATCATCTCATGTACACTAGTGTAATTTATGGAGATCTCTCTATTCTCTGGAGTTGGTTCTGACATTGGAGCGTCCCCCAATGATGTCTCTTGGACATAACCATAATCCGGAATATTCTCATGAGATGGATTATTTACATCGATGATTAATGGATTATTTTGTGCCAAACTCGCTTTCTTTCTTGGGCGAGAATCCATCGAACCTATGGGCCTCCCGCGCTTCCTGGCAGGAGCCGTGGGCCTAGCCATAACGTCACCATCATTGAGAGATGGGACGTTGGCGCCATGCTCATGCATTCTTGAGTTGGCGTCATGTCCTCTACTTTTAGGGACATCAATCCTTGCAGGCACGTTTGCAGCAGGTATGTGTGATCTCGTCACTTTAGCGATATCAGAAAACGCATCAGGCATCGATTCTGCTACGTTCTGAAGATCGAGAATTCTCCGCACTTCAATTTCGGACTGTGCGGTTCGGGGATCAAGATGAGACAGAGTGGGGACAGACCACGACAATTCCGGTCGTTCCTGTTGAACATTGATGTTCTTATCTCCCCCTAACGATGGGAAGACTGTCTCATCGAAGTGACAATCCGCAAATCTTGCGGTAAAGAGATCGCCTGTCAAGGGTTCTATGTAGCGGATAATCGTTGGAGAATCATAACCAACGTAAACGCCTAATCGTCGTTGAGGACCCATTTTGGTGCGCTGTGGAGGCGCAATTGGCACATAAACTGCACACCCAAATATGCGTAAGTGTGAGACATTGGGCTCATACCCAGTCACCATCTGGGACGCAGAAAAGGGTTGAGTGGCAGTGGCCTCAGACGAATAAGCACAGCTGCATGCAATATTGCATAGCCCCAAGCAGAAATAGGGAGATTGGTGCGCATTACCAATGCCCTAGCGACCATTTGTAGTCGTTTAATGGCGGCTTCTGCGAGACCATTTTGGGTGTGAACATGAGGAACAGGATGTTCAACATCAATCCCAATGGACATGCAATAATCATCAAAAGTCTTTGATGTAAACTCTCCAGCATTGTCTAATCTTATAGACTTAATAGGATGATCAGGGTGGTGAGCCCTTAACTTAATTATTTGTGCTAGGAGTTTAGCAAATGCAGCGTTCCTTGTGGACAATAGCATGACATGTGACCAGCGTGTCGATGCATCAACCAATACCATAAAATATCGAAATGGTCCGCATGATGGTTGAATAGGTCCACAAATATCACCTTGGATTCTTTGCAAGAATGGTATATTTTCTTTAGTGTCCTTTGCATAGGATGGTCTCGATCCTAACTTTGCTAAAGAGCAGGCTTTGCAGAACGAATGATGGGCTTTATAAATAACCAATGAGGATTTTGGTTGAGCCATGAAGTCACATTTGACTTTAGAAGCAGAAATTGGAGTCAGGGGCAGAGGTGGCGTCAAAGCCACCCTGGAGCCGCAGGGGGATGGCGGCGCCGGCTAGTGGTGGCCGGACTTGAAGGGGGAAGGCGCCGTGAGGCGCAGGTGCTCCTCCTTGATCCAAATTTCGAGTTTTACTTCCTTTCGTTCTGAAAAAGGGATGTCCGTGTGAAGTCTTTAATATACGGATCATCATGTCACGACCTGGGTGTCCCAAATGGTCGTGCCAAAGCCTATATGTGTCGGAATCCCATAAATCATCTCTCATGACATGGTTGGATTCAATGACTCGAATAGTGGTTGCATACAACCCACTAGAGCGACACATAAGTTTCTCTAAGACTCGTTTATGTCCGTAGTCATTAGAGGTGATGCAAAGGAACCTTGTCCATTCTCACAATGTGTTTCCACATGAAAACCATTGGCTCTTACATCTTGAAGTAATAAAGTCGAAAAGATATCCATGACATGAGATAAAAAAATCGACTTTATTAATAATAGCCAATGAGTACATCAAAGTTTCTTGACCAAAATCTAATCCAACATAAAAATCAAACCGTAGACAAATCGTAGTCACTCAATCCGTTCGGTAATTTCAATTTAGTTGTGACCAGGTAAGGTAAGGCGAGATTTTGGTGGAGCGTTGCTCACTTTTAAAACCGTTCTCTCAGATCAAACCTTGCCTAGACATCACAAGTACTCTTGAGTACGCCTAGAGGGAAAAGTGAATACAATAAGTCATTTTATTGATTTAAGGCATAATTGCCATTACATGATTCTTGGAAATAATAAAGACTATAAAAATCTGCGGCATTTTGTCTTCATCGCCAGATTTAAATTCTTTGTGAACTCGATGTCTTGATCACCATGATGCGACTACCTTCGTAGGTACATTGCAAATTCAGGTCCATTGATCAGACGTTCCATATCAGAAATAGACACCATAAAGAGGATTCTCCCTTGATTGAGGCGCATTGGCGCAATATGCATAGTCCTAGGACTGGTGGCGTTGGAAAGTGGTGCCCATGGCCAACGTTGGCTCCATGGTTTCCAACCCTATTTCCCTCAAAATCACGCCTCCTACGGTCGTGTGATTGTCGCCTTGAGCGATTACCTTCTTGAGCATTTCGATCGTATGGATCATGACGTCGATGGTGACTTTCTCTATCCATAGGACGATGCTCTTGATGCTCTCTTGAAGCCTATCAAATTCTCTTTTCACAAGTTCATTGCCATGTCTTTCAGCAGTGGCCATAGCTTCAATAAGCTGTTGGAAACTTGTGATCCGTCTTGCATTTACATGAGTCCGGAATAAGTCAGAGGACCTCATAGCACAGGCGGGGAAGGTATTGAGGGTTTTCTCAATCAACTGGTCTTCTGTGATCATCTTTCCACAGAGACGCATCATTGCTCTGATGCTGAGAGCTTCCGAATAAAATTGCATGACAGTGTCAAATTCAGAGAAGCGAAGATCTTTCCATTCTGCTTCTGTATTCGGAAGTATGGAGTCACGAACATTGCCATATCGTTCGCGAAGCGCATGCCAAAGCTTTATGGCGCTATCCTCATTTATGAACTCAAACTGTAGGTCACTATCCATGTGACGTTTCATGAAGGCAAGTGCCTTGGAATTATCTTTCTCAGTTTGAGGGTCTGGAGCTGTTTCTATAGGACAAAGCTCTTGGATAGTATGCAATAAATCCCGGGCAATAAGGTGGGTCTCGACATCAGTGACCCAAATAAGTACATTTTGCCTGCATAATCCAATGGAACAAAATCGAGTTTGTTCATGTTTGACATCCTGAAAGATGAAACAAGAACAAGTTAGTTTCGGAGTCAATGCTTCCACGAAAACTAATATAAATAAGATTTCCGAGCTATGCTACCAAGAAATCGATTTCCAAGAATAATTGGATTAGACCGAAACAATGATGTTTGAATGGTCAAAATAGATGCTCACGAACGCTCTTAGTCCGTAGCATATGAACGCTCTTAGTTCGTTAAATCGATGCTTACGGACGCTCTTAGTCCGAAGTCTTACGAACGCTCTTAGTTCGTTAATTGCGTGAATCCCCACGATTCCGCTTTTCAAGAATCGAACCCACGTTATAAGAAAGGTGGGATGAAGAAGAAGGGAGGTTTTTAAGTCCCCGAGAAAAAAAGAAGAAATCTTTAAATTTCAAATTAGGAACTTCAAAACTTACTCTTGAATACTTACTTGGTGAAAATTCGGAGCAGATTCTGTTCTGAACAGCTTGTACCTCGATTGGTGTACAGATCTCAATATGACTCCGATAAGGCTGAAATTCGGAGGTTAGATGGAAGAGACAGAGACGAACAACTTTGATGAAGAAAGTTTTTCGATCTGAGCTTCCGATCTAGACGTTTCGAGGCTTGCAAGAAGACGGATGTGCACAGGAGCGGAAAAAAGATGCAGTGGGTGTGCGTTGGCTTGTTTGCGCAGCAGGGATGCTTCGGTGGCAGCAGGCTGGAACGCAGGGCTGCAGGAAGGGGGCAGCAGGGGCTGCTGTGCAAGGTTGCAAGCACACGGGCGCTCGGGCTGCAGCGAAGGCTCGGCTAGCTCGGGCTAGGGGCTGCTTTGTGAATGAGTTTTGGTTTTCTGTTTTGTGGTTAGAGTCGTGCTGATAACGTGTTTAAGTATAATGTATTTGAGAGAGATGTGTTCTTATTATTGAGAATAGGAGCCCTATATATAGGGATTACAAAGTGCTAGTTCTAATGTTACAAGGAATACCAATCCGTGTAGGATTGGGAAATCTAGAACCTTCTCTCCTATTCCTATTCCTAGTTTGATAAGGCACACTAAACTTGATTTTCCTTCAACAGTTTTGATATTATCGTAGGCGATAATTAATATTAACTCTGTTGCCGCTAGAATATAGGCAAAGATTAATTGCCTCTTGGATGTTGTAGGATATGCATTAATTGCATATATATCTCTTCGCGGCTTCGCAAAGAGTCCTCGCGGGGACTCTACAATCATTAATTGCATGGGCAAGTATTTGGTCGCTTACATATGATTGGCTGATGAATGATGGCCCACCATGCTATTCTTTAATTGTCTTACCATGCAAAGGTATATACATACCTTAATCAATAAGAGTTCATACTTGCACGTCCCCTTTTTTTTTTTTTGGTGGCCTTAGCTCAGCTAAGGAAGAAAAACTGAATTAAGTAATAACAGAATCTTGCATAGGGGGGGACATAGAACCTGAACCCCGTACACTAGTACTACAATGATAAAAACAGTGAGAATAATCCTCGTAGAGAACATCCTGAATAATAGCAGGAGTCTCATCTAACCAAACATCATCAATGACAAACCTGCTAGCAAGGTGTGCAAGTCTAAGTGCAACACCGTTTGCTTCACGGTAGATGTGTCAAATTTTAACTGACTGAAAATCACACAGGTAATCCTTGCAGTCATCTAAAACCCGACCAATCTCCGACAAATTCTTCTCCTCACTTTGGAGAGCCGCAAATAAAAGGGTGGAGTCACTTTCAATATCAATTTCAGACCATCGTTGGTGAATACCAAGAAGAAGACCAGCTCTACACGCCTCAGCTTCCATATTCAGAGCTGAGTGTGCATGTACAAATGGTCTAGCAATAGCCGCAATGCCCCTACCCAAATCATCTCTAACAACCACTCCAATGCCTCCACTACCACTTTCCGGTCTGAAGGCCCCATTAATATTAATTTTCAATCTACCTGCTGGGGGGTTCTCCCACTTTGTAATTGATCTCTTCTTCTGCTTTCCCCTTTTGGGTTGAACCTGCTGGAAATCTTGTAGCCGCTTAACACTCCATTGAATCAAATGCATGGGTTGGAAAGAACTATTCTTCCAAAGAATATTATTTCTCTCTGTCCAAATGGACCAAAGAGAGATAAAAAATAGCTCCACAAGCTCACTAGATAGTACGTCCATCATATCAAACAGCCACTCATTCAACATGTGTGATGGGTGCTCTTTAGCTTTCAGCTTTAAGGGGCCCAAAAACCAAATGCAATGCAAAGCTTTACAGTTTTTAAACACATGAATATCAGTCTCATCAGCATGACCACACAACAAACAGGAATAATCAGGGAGCAGAACCTTACGAGTCCTCAGCGCCGCACGAGTAGGTAGAATGCCTCTTGCCAACTTCCAGATAAAAAGTCAAACTTTAGGAGGCACTCTAGCCTTCCAAATCTTGTTCCACAACTTGCGCATCATCCCTTCCTCACCGGCAGCGGAAGTCGAAGCTTTATCTAACATGTTGACTGAATTCTAGTACACATAGTAGCCACTTTTCACATTATATATACCTTTGTTGTCAAAGTGCCACACTAGTCTATCTTCAGCTGGCCTCAGACTCAAAGGGATCGAAGCAATTCTTCTGACTTCTTCCTCTGAAAAAAAAAGCTCGCTAACCACCTCCAACAACCACTCTTTGTTGTTCTCGTCAATTATATCTGCCACTAGCCATTCCTCCGTCCCTTCCATGATGGGTGAGAAAGGTCTAAACAAATGCGGGACTGGCAACCACGGATCTCTCCACACAGAAATATTCATCCCATCGCCAACTTGGAAGCGTAAGCCTTTCTGTAAAACAGCTCTGCCCGCAATGATACTTCTCCAAGTATAAGATGCCCCACTTTTGATATTAGCCTCCATAAAAGAACTACTCGGAAAATACTTAGCTTTCAGAAGACGGGCAATTAAGGAATCCGGCTTTTGTATTAACCGCCAACCCTGCTTGGCTAGCAACGCTAAGTTGAAAGCATGCATGTTTCGAAAACCCATTCCACCTTCACTCTTTGGGCAGCACATCTTCTCCCAAGATAACCAATGGATCTTCCTTCTAATCTCCACATCACCCCACCAAAACCCCGCCATTAGTTGGTGCATCACATGACATAAATGCTTCGGAATCTCAAAACACCCCATGACATAAGAAGGGATAGCTTGGGCTACTGCTTTAATTAACACTTCCTTCCCGGCAATGCTAAGAGTTAGCTCTCTCCATCCTTGAGTTCTAGCACGTACCCTTTCATTTAGAAACGCAAAAGCCTCCACCTTTGAATAGCTAATCTCCGTTGGTAAACCAAGATACTTGTCATGCTTTTCGACTCTATTAACCCCCAGCGTTTCTGCTAGCTCCTCTTGGAATTCAAACTCAACATTTTTACTGAAAGCAACACAGCTCTTTTGATAATTAACTTGTTGCCCAGAAGCACTTTCATAATCCTGCAAGATACCTTTCAACGTAATGCAATCCTCCTTTGTTGCTTGGAAAAAAATGAATGAGTCATCAGCAAAGAATAAATGACTCACACTAGGAGCACCAAGACAAATCTTAATACCATGCAGCCTACCAGCCCCTTCAGCATGTTGTATCAATCGTGACAGGGCCTTAGCACAAAATAGAAACAAATATGGTGAGATAGCATCACCTTGTCTCAACCCTCTAGTCGGAACCACTCTACCCCTTGGCACCCCATTGACAATAAATGAGTGAGAAACTGTGCGCACACAGCCCATAATCCACTGAACCCATTCCATGCAGAAGCCCATCCTTATCATAACCGCTTCTAGGAAGCCCCACTCGACCCTGTCATAAGCCTTACTCATATCAAGCTTCAATGCACCATAGCCTATCTTACCACTTCTTCGCCTTTTCAAGCAGTGTGAAATTTCAAAAGCAACCAGAGAGTTATCCGATATCAACCTCCCAGGGACAAAAGCGCTCTGAAACGGGGAAATCATCCCATCAAGAAAAGGTTTCAACCGGTTTGCTAGCACTTTCGACCCAATCTTGTACAGAACATTGCACAAACTAATTGGCCGCAGCTCACCCATATGTTGTGGAACTTTGACTTTCGGAATCAAGGACACAACAGTATTATTAATAATCTTGAGTCGCTTCTCCGAGCCGATAAGACTTCGAACAGCTGCAATGACATCCACACCAACCAGATCCCAGAAGGTTTGATAAAAGCTTGGGGAAAAACCATCTGGACCAGGGGACTTGGAGGGATGCATACTCTTAATGGCTGCGTAAATTTCCCCCTCTCCAAGCTCCTTCGTCAGTTCCCCATTGTCAGCATCAGAAATGACCTGAGGAAGGGCTTCTAGAACATTCTGGAAATTATCCGGGAGTGAAGAGGAGAACAATCCATGAAAGTAAGAAAGGACAATATTTTCCAAGTCATTGTCATCCGTACACCAAATACCTTCATCATTATATAAGCCTGAAATCCAGTTCTTCTTCCTTCTGTTACGGACCCTTTGGTGGAAAAATCTTGTATTTAGATCACCATCAGACAACCAAAAGGCTTTTGCACGCTGTTTCCAGAAGTCTTGCTCCCGCCGTAACAACTCATTCAGCCTAGCTTCCAATGTTGACCTATCTACATCCCCCGCCACAACTAAAGAGGAATCATAAAAAAAGGCAAGCTGAGCTCTTATCATTTCAATTTCTTGCTTCACCTTCCCAAATAGCTCGACGCTCCAGGTTTCAAGTTCCCTTCTTGTGTTCTTTATTTTATTCCAAATGTTGAGGAAGGGATCAGGTCCAGCTGCATTAGTCCATCCTTGCTTGACAACTTCTCTGCAAGACTCTTCCCTAAGCCAAAACTCTTCAAATTTGAACCTTTTTTTTCTCCTTTTTTTCCGCTTCCTTTTCTCTCTGACCTCTAAAAGGATAGGCAAGTGATCAGAAGTCGTGGGATTAAGATGACGTACAGAAGAAGCCACAAACAGATTCCTCCAGCTAACAGTACCCACAAACTTATCCAACCGGATTTTAATCTCCTGCGCTCCTCTAATTCCTGTCCATGTAAACTTTGGACCCAAAAACTTCATCTCCTCTAACTCACAAAATTGTAACATCTCTTGCATCCCAGCCATCTGTCTTGCACTTCTCAAAGGACCCCCGACCTTATCAGCCAATAAGGAAATCTCGTTAAAATCTCCTCCTACAACCCACGGGAGGTTGCCTTGTAGGCTAAGCTGTCGTAACAAGTTCCAAGTCTTATGTCTATTTTCAACCCTAGGTTGACCATACAAACCTGTGAACCGCCATTGCTTAGGGCTACCAATCTCCCCAACAACCACATCAATATGACTTTCAGAAAAGGATTGGAGAGCCACCTTCGTATCATCATCCCACAGTAAACAAAGGCCACCCGAGCGACTAACACCCTTGCTTTTCTTTTTTTTAACAAATTTACAGTCCACCGCCACTGAATGCTTCCAGCCTACCTGCCTCCTAATTCCGACCATCTCCCCCGCCGTACACCGAGTTTCACTAAGAAAAATTAAATTGGGATGGTTGAGGGCTACCAGCCCTTTGAGCCCCGTAACTGTCCAGGGGTTCCCAATACCCTGACAGTTCCAACATAAAATATTCATTGTTCGTGATGGGCCAAAACCGGACCCATCACGGTAGGACGCTTTTGAGCACGCCCGGAACTTGGTTTCGGAACCTTAGCCACCACGAGGCTGTTTTGTCGACCAACTGCATACCCTTTTTTTGTAAAGGAGTTCCCCAGCGCACGCGACAGCCCCTCCCCATGCAAGCTTGTGTGAGTGTCCCCCACTTTGCTTAATTTATTCCCATGCGCATGCGGTAAACCTTCCCCATGAATCTTCAAACTTTTCCCATGCTCACTAGACAGCCCCACCTCATGTAGGCATGTGTCTCCCCCCTTTAAACTTTTTAAACTTTTCCCAGACGCACTAGCCATTTCTTTCCCATGCATGCATGAACTATTCACTCTTTTTGAACTCATCCCATGCTCATAAGACACCTCAACCTCTTGCATGTATGTATCACCCATCTTTAAAGAATTCAACCCATGCGCACAAGCCAACTCCTTCCCATGCATGCACGTACCACCCAACTTAAATGAACACATCCCATGCTCACAAGCCAACCCCTTCCCATGCATGCACGTAACACCCAACTGTAATGAACTCATCCCATGCTCACAAGACAGCCATTCCCATACATGTACGTATCACCCATTTTTAATGAATTCATCCCATGCTCACAAGACAGCCCCTCCCCTTGCTCAGACGACATCCCCTCTGTATGCATGGATGAATCCCGTTCAAGAGGCCTGTCTAGCCCGGAGTTCAGAACGGCCCGCTTCTGACTCCCCACTTGATTTTTTAACTTAGCTTTCTGCGTCGGACTTGCACGTCCCCTTAATTGCATGGGAATCTTGGCTTCTTCCTCAATTGGCCCACCGTTGGACCTACCATGCATGGTGGACTATGTATGCATATATAATCATACTTGCAATCAAGATGATTGATTCCTACCCAAATTGCTCGCGCTCTTGATGGCTTGCATAATCTTCGCACAGTCTTGACAACAAAGTAAATCACCATTAATTATCAAATCTCTTGATAATTCAATGAATATTCAGATTTGCTTCGAGATTGCCAGCCTCTAAACAATATATTTCGAACTTGTCAAAAATATATAGCTTGGGCCACAGATATTGGCCCAGTTTTTCGTCGAGTCCCCCATATCGGGAAAAAATGTTATTTTGGGCTCAAACACATATACTAATATTCCGCCTTTATATGCTAAATATAAATATATATACACGAATATTAATATTCTTTTATCATCTTGGTAGCTATTGGCTATTGCTATGGCATGCTTGTTTCATTAGATTCCAGTTCCTCGTGAATATGTTTTTTAGCATTTGGATTGAGTCAAAAAAAATTAGGCTGCCGTCGGTATTTTAATTTGGAATACCTTTTTTTTTTTTTTTCCGTGAGAAGCTAACTCTCACAGCTTCACTGGTTGGAGCTACGCGTGCTCGTGAGTTTCTCCTCTCTTAAATTGAAGAAGATAAACTGAAAGTTCTACAGTGGTCTTGGGTACTGAAATTCTATTACCGGAGACAATGTACATGAATGGTACTTTTTTTCCTTCGCTACTTGGCCACAAATTTTAGGTACAAGGATAGGGAACAAATGTACATTCCTTGCAATCTGCCAAATATAGTATTTTAACAAAAAAAAATTGTGGAATATAGGACTTGCATTCGCAGAGGAGATTTTCTTAAAATTGAGTACCAACTCGACCACCTTATGCATACGTGGACTTTCCATTTCTATGATCTCTCAATGCACTTGGAGCCTTGTTCTTGATCTTGTTTCCCCCTCCACAGTATAATCTGCTCATCTTTGAACAAAATGGGGATGCAAGGTGCAAGGTCCTGAATACATGGAATACACAGAAATCAGAGAACATAAAATTGGAGTAGAACCCCAAAAAGAAAATTCGAAGTTAATTTCAATTACAAGCCATACCCTCAATTCGAAGTTGGTACTAACTGTTCATTTTGCTGAGACTGTAGATGTTTTACCAAAAGCATAGTTGGTAATGAAGTTGAAACAAATAATGCATACAAACTTATAAAGTCACAACAACTAATGTAATAGTTCACAGTACCTAGTATCATGTTGTTTCCTTTTGTCTTCTTCACCAAGTGGAATATGAGGTATATGCGTTATCAACATTATAGAAAGTCCAGGGAGAAAATGTATAAAACCCTTGACGACGGTCAAATTACGAAATAGGAACTGAGTCAATATAAATATTCAATGAGCATGACAAATATACTAATTTATGTATCAGATGTTAGATTCAATATGAAACATAAACATATAACTCAATTATACTATCTCAAATGTTAAATCAATGTTATGAAATAAAATCATAAAACTGACTTGGTGGATTGCTGCCGTTATCCATCTGATGATCTGCTGCCGTTATCTATCTGATCTTCTCCTAGATACACACCGTATCTCTCTTTATTGCTTGATGGGACAAACTTAATGAGAGTGTTTTTATGTTATAGCAGGGATCAAATACAAATACCATTCTATATATAAAGCTGTTGAACACAGCAGTTACATGGCAGTTCCTTCCATCAAGGAACTGTCAAAATAACTTCCTATCCTAATAGATTTGTCTGGATAACCACACATTTGAATTTCAAATTCTTTAACAGATATTCTAATATATAAACTAAATTCGATTACTTAATAAGTTTATATATATTGGTTAATGTATTGATATTTGAATTCAAAACAGCTTATTTACATTAACTGATGCATACATAATATAATAGCTAGTTCATATCTATTGCTGTGCAATAGGTATGATCTTACAATCTCCCACTGAACTAGATATTATATGATGTATGCCATGTAAATAATCTATTTCTTAATTGTGCACTTGAATTCAAAAATACTATCTGTTTTACAAAACCCTGTCAATTAAGAATTACTAAGCTGAATCATAGAAGAGAATGACAAATTAGCAAGTTGCCAGTCTTTTATAATCACATCATAGTAATAATCAAAATTACATGGATTACCTCAAGTGTGATCATGCTTGTTATGTAGTGATCGACTTTCACAAGCATTGGTGATCCTGATGGAGTTATTCAAACTGCATATTTGCTGATGAGAAATCAGCAACGTCTGAATGTATATACACGCTAAATTATGCAGTACTATATTTGAATAAAACAATTTCATTCAAAATTATATGAATGAACTTGACAATGACTGAGATGATTAATAACAATGCATTACTAAATAGTTGCAATACATACAAGTAACTTAGTGAAATACATAACAAACCATCAATTCTGCCTAAAACTCCCATATTTTCCACATGTCTGATGAACATAGAAACCGGCAATGCTTTGGTCAATGGATCTGCAAGTTGGTCTTTTGTACCTATTTTGGTCACCTCTACTTCATTGTCTCTCACACTTTCTCTCACAGAGAAATACTTAACATCAATGCTTCTAGATCCAGAAGTCCTTTTGTTGTTCTTTGAAAAGAACACAGCAGCTTCAATTGAATCCACCACTTTCATTCTTGAAATAAAATTTCTCAACCACAAAGCATGTGCAGTAGCTTCAAATATTGCAATGTATTCTGCTTGAAAGGTTGAAGTAGCAGTTAATGATTGCTTATTAGTCTTCCATGAGATAGCTCCGCCAGCAAACATGAAAATATATCCAGATGTTGATTTCAAGTCATCCAAGTCCTGTTTGTATGAAGCATCTGTATAACATTCCACTTTCAATTCTTGATCTTCAATCCTTTTGTATACCAGCATGTGATCTATGGTAGATTTCAAATATCTCAAAACTTTCTTTCTAGCAACCCAATGTTCATGTCCAGCATTTGATTGATATCTGGACAACATATTGACAGCAAAACTTATATCTGGCCTGGTACAAACCTGTGCATACATGAGACTTCCAACCAATCTAGCATAAGGTACATTCTCCATGGTTTTTCTCTCTAGAACATTTTGAGGACATTGCCCTTTGTGCAGCTTATCACCTTTAGAAACAGGAGCACTCCCTGATCTGCATTTTTCTAGACCAAATCTCAGCAGCATCTTATCTATGTAATTCTTTTGTGATAACCCCAACATGCATTGATTTCTGTTTCTGCTGATTTCTATTCCAAGTACATAGTGAGCTTCCCCCATACCCTTCATGTCAAAGTTCTTCATCAAAAATTCTTTTGTGTCTTTCAGCAAACCAATATTGCTGCTGGCTAATAAGATATCATCCACATCTAAAATTAGAAATATGAAATGACTCCCACTAACCTTGCAGTACACACACTCATCTAATTTATTTTCTTCAAAGCCAAAATCTGAAATCACAGCAGCAAATTTTAAGTACCATTGTCTGGATGCCTGCTTGAATCCATAGATGGACTTGTTGAGTTTGCAGATTTTCTTTTCATCCTCAATGAACCCTTCTGGTTGAAGCATGTAGATGTTTTCTTGCAAGTCTCCATTTAAAAATGCTGTCTTAACATCCATCTGATGCAATTCTAGATTGTAATGTGCAACCAAAGCCATTATAACTCTGAAGGCATCTTTAGTTGAGACTGGTGAAAAAGTCTCATTGTAATCTATACCCTCCTTCTGATTGTATCCTTTTGCCACAAGCCTAGCTTTGTATCTTTCAATCTTGCCATTTGCATCCCTTTTTGTTTTATAAACCCATTTGCAGCCAATTGGTTTCAAATCTGCAGTTCTATCTACTAAAGTCCAAACTCCATTCTGTGACATGCTTTGAAGTTCATCTTCCATTGCTAACTTCCATTTGTGGCTGTTATTAGATTGCATAGCTTCTTTCAATGAAACAGGATCGTTTTCTTCCCCCAAATCAAACTCAATTGCAATCAAATGTAGATGATAATCACTGGATATTGCAGATTTTCTTGATCTTACTGATCTTCTCAAGACTTCATGTGCTTCCGTTGCTGGGATTTCTGCATTTTCACTATTCTGAACATCATCGTTTGGATCATTTTGATTTCCAAAATTGACTGCTTGAGATTGATTTTCAACTTGTGCTGCTGGTATAAATGCTTCACCTTGTGCTGCTGGTAAAAGTTCTTCCCCTTGTGCTGCTGGTAAAAGTTCTTCACTAATCATCTTTGTTTCAGGTGGCACAAATTCTGGAAAAATGAACCAATCATCCATGTTGTTATACATTTGATCAACACTGGTCCCCTCACTTACATCTTCATTTTGATCAAACATTTCATCATAGAAGGTTGCTCTATGTATCTCAAAAATTCTGTTGGTTCTTGAACGGCAGTAAAATTTGAATCCTTTTGACTTCTCTGAATAACCAATAAAATATGAAGTTATTGATTTTGAGTCAAGCTTGTCATTTTCTCCATTGTATACTCTTGCCTCTGCCTTGCAACCCCAAACATGTAGATGATTTAGGCTTGGTTTATAGCCACACCAATTTTCAAATGGGGTATTCTTAATTGCTTTGCTTGGTGTTCTATTGCAAATGTAATTTGCAGTTTTCAAAGCCTCCCCCCATAGAAATCTTGGTAAACCTGATCTGGAAAACAAGCTTCTAACCATGTTCATCAAAGTTCTGTTTCTTCTTTCAGAAACACCATTTTGCCGAGGTGTGTATGGAGTAGTATATTGAGCAACAATGCCACATTGTTCCAAATATGTAGCAAACGGTCCTTTATGTTGCCCTTTCTCTGAATATTTTCCATAGTACTCCCCTCCTCTGTCTGACCTGATTACTTTAATAAGCTTTTCAGTTTGTCTCTCTATTTCAGTTTTGAAAATTTTGAAAACATCTAAAACTTGTGACTTGTCAAAAATCAGATACATAAAACAATACCTTGAAAAATCGTCAATAAAAGTCACAAAGTAAGAATTTTCACAAATAGTGTTTACTGGGAATGGACCACAAACATCTGTATGGATTAGCTCAAGCAATGATTCACTTCTTTTGGAACTGAAATTTCTCAAATTTGTCATTTTTCCATTCAAGCAATCCACACAAGTTTCAAAATCACTAAAATCCAATGCAGGAAGAATATTTTGTTTGACTAACTCATGCAATCTTTGTTTAGAAATATGTCCTAGCCTTTTGTGCCAAAGAAAAGAAGATATATGCTGCTGGTTTTTCCTTTTAACACCAGAAGATTTGGACACGTTGAAAATATCATGATTTTGTACTTGAGTAACAGCAGCAATGTTAGAACAATTAACACACCAGTAGCCATCGATTAATGTTGCATCACCAAAACAAGACATATTTTTAAAGAAAAACATAGCCTTATTATTACTGGAGAAACTAAAACCATCATTCATTACAAATTGAGAACCAGATATTAGGTTTCTCTTTATTGAAGGAATACAATACACATTTTCTAGTACTAATACGAACTGATTTTTGAAAACTAATTTAACAATTCCTACAGCTTGAACTTCCACCCTTTGGCCACTTGCAGTGCATACCCTTGTTTCATTCTTGTTTGGAATTGTTAGGCTTGATAATCCCTGTAATGAATTAACAATATGAATGGGTGAGCCAGTATCAAACCACCAAGAATTATCATCAACAAATGCATGTGACTCTAAGTTAAAAACTGATTTTTTTAAAAATGTACCTTTCTTGTTCAACCAGTTTTTGAATCCCTCACAATCCTTCTTGAAATGACCTGTTTTCTTGCAAAAGAAACATTTCATTGGACCACTTGTTTTGAGAGACTTATTCTTATTCAGGTCATTTTTCACAGCAGCAGATTTAGATGAACTTTTGGCTTTGCAACATAATTGATGTTGACTGTTTTTCCCCTCTTGATCATTTCATCTTCGTCCTGCACACAAATGGAAATCAATTCATTTAGGCTCCATTTTTCTTTCTGTGTGTTGTAAAGGATTTTCAAGTGACTGTATTGATCTGGGAAAGAGTTCAGCAACATGTGCACCAGAAAAAGGATCATCAATATTCATGTTTAGGCCTTTCAATTTTCCAGCAATATCTATCCCTTTCATTATATACTCCCTTATACTTCCATGTCCAGTGAACTTCATTCCCGTCAGTGCATTCATCAGGGCTTCAGCTTTGTCAGAAACTTTGTACTTCTCAGCAATGGAATTGAAATAAGCTTTTGCAAATTCAGAATCTAGAATGCCTCCCTTCACAGCATCAGTCATGCTCTTTTTCATACAGATCAGTGCCATCCTGTTGTGCCTATGCCACTGTGAATACCTGTCTTTGGCTTCCTTAGATGTATTAGCAGTCAGTTCTGCTGGTGGATCCTCTCTCAACACATGGTCAAAGTCTAGTATGCCTAGGTTGAGTTCTATGTCTCCCTTCCACTTCTTGAAATTCAATCCATTGAGCAATTCAATTTGATTAATGCTCATTGAAAAATGCATGGCTGGAATGAAATTAATTTAAATAAGTCATTCAACATATATTCTAGTTTGACTATATACTAGAATCATATGCATATCCCAAATGTTAATTCATATAGAATAAACATTTTTAAATGAATCACATACAGATAGATAAATAAACATATATCATGTTCAAGATGCTGGTATCATTTGTGATACACTTATCTCTAACGATATATTTATGAATGTTCATTATCATACATATGTTATACCAGAAAGCCTAATCTTGATATCCAACTGCTTTGGAAGTTAGATTGTAATTTAAACTTTCAAGTTTTCTTCATGTTTTCTTCTGTGAATGTATGTTCATACATATACATTACAGCTATTTTGATAGCATTGAATACATATGCAGAACACATTCAAAAGAAAATTTCATTTAGCCTATTGCATATATCAGTATAATCATGGCTACTTTGGCAACAATATGAATCTACATGAAATATGAAGTAGTTTCTGAAATTAGATACAATTTTCACATGTTATATATAACAAATAATCATTATATAATTCAATAAAAACAATACTCAGTTTATACAGATAACAACAGTAAAAGTCACTATCGCTTTGTATTTAATTGATATGCAGACATATTTATATAAACAACAGCATGTCATCATCAAGTCCCAGGATATATATAAATTTGCCTTATCATAAACATTGATCTAAATCTGAGCATAGTTGCTCTGATACCAATTGTTAGATTCAATATGAAACATAAACATATAACTCAAGTATACTATCTCAAATGTTAAATCAATGTCATGAAATAAAATCATAAAACTGACTTGGTGGATTGCTGCCGTTATCCATCTGGTGATCTGCTACCGTTATCTATCTGATCTTCTCCTAGATACACACCGTATATCTCTTTATTGCTTGATGGGACAAACTTAATGAGAGCGCTTTTATGTTCTAGCAGGGATCAAATACAAATACCATTCTATATATAAAGCTGTTGAACACAGCAGTTACATGGCAGTTCCTTCCATCAAGGAACTGTCAAAATAACTTCCTATCCTAATAGATTTGTCTGAATAACCACACATTTGAATTTCAAATTCTTTAACAGATATTCTAATATATAAACTAAATTCGATTACTTAATAAGTTTATATATATTGGTTAATGTATTGATATTTGAATTCAAAACATCTTATTTACATTAACTGATGCATACAGAATATAAATAGCTAGTTCATATCTATTGTTGTGCAATAGGTATGATCTTACATCAGATGGTACCGGACTTAAACGCCCAGTCTGAAAAACCGCAAATCCGGACTGGCTTGTCAAAGTCCGACCCATTTGGGCTGGGCCCTATTTTTTTTTTTTTTTTTGCCAAAATGGTTCGGGCCAGGCTTGGATTTACAAAGTTACGGTTTGGGCCTGTGGCCTTGCTTTTCAAAGTTGGAAAAGCTCATTTAGGCCCGTCATAGTTAAAAGAGACAGATATCCATGTATTATTGGACCTAATGTAAGGCTCAAAATCTCTACCATAGGATCAGATACACTGAATTTTTCCACACTCAAATACCTAAACGTCCTAAACGACTAAACCTATAATCAATCTCAGCCATTTCTTCGCAAGAGTAGAGAGGCCGCCTCCTTCAGTCAATGAGTGCTCAATTGGCTACATGCTTTCACATTTTCCACTATTAGAGAGGTCTTTAACCAGTACGCATTCCGTAAATTTCCTCTGCTTTTCTCGAAAGTGAGACCGACTCTTGCTTTTGCCCTTGTTGATTTGTATGTTTACTTAGCTCTCATTCCATTTGCAAAGGGGAGATAGGAACTTGGAGTAAACGGAGCAACATAGATCACAGGAAGCTTGCAAAGGCGATCTTATCTGAAGCTTGTTTTGATAGGTACTACTTGCAGTCTTGAAAATATGTTAAATCTAGTTCAAAATGAATGTTGAGAATCATTACTAATTAACGAACCATATTGCTTTTCTGTCTAATCAGGAAATCATGGCTCTGGAAGTTGTGGGTGGAGCTTTTCTCTCTTCTGCTCTTGCTGTTCTGTTTGATAGGATGGCTTCCCGTCCGGTTGTTGACTTCATCCGAGGAAAGAAGACTACCGCTGGGCTGCTCCACAAGTTGAAGATTAAGTTGTTGTCGGTTAACAAGTTGCTGGATGATGCAGAGGAGAAGCAACTCAGAAACTCTAGAGTCAGGGATTGGCTTACTGAGCTTAAAGACGTTCTCTATCATGCCGATGACCTGTTGGATGAAATCAAGACTGAAACTCTGCGTTGCAAGATGGAGGGAGAGGATTCTGGAAGCAGCCGCAGAAATTAGGTACTGGAGTTTAGTTCTATTTCCATTCATGAACTTGACAAAAGTCTGGAACCCAGGATACAGGACATTCTTGACAGAATAGAACTTATTTTTTTTTTTTTTTTGGATATATGGGGGCCAAAAGGCCCAAAGAACAAACACAAAGAAAACAATCAGGAAGTAACAACTACATTCCTAGTTCTAACAGTTTCACACAAGTCATCAAGAGCAAGGTTCACAACTTGTGGAGGAGGTTGCTGAAAGTACTGCACTCCAAACTCAGACCCCAATCTGGACTTGGAGAGAATATCAGCCACCATATTGATCTCTCTAAACACATGTGAGACTTCACACGAAGAGAGTTTATTCTGCAGAAACTTACACCTACTTATCACACTATGCAAAGGATGAAGATCATCCACCCCTTGATTTAGCATTTGAACTAAAATTTCAGAATCAGATTCAATGCGAACATAAACACACTTAAGGGAGCAGGTAAGCCTTAAACCCAGCAGGAGACCCCAAGCTTCTGCCTCAAGAACAGAACCACTCCCTAAGCAAGCAGAGAAACCAGATATCCAATTACCATCACAATCTCTAATAACCCCCCCAGCTCCAATACTTCCATTTTGAGTTCTAGCACCATCAACATTCAATTTCACCCATCCAGGAGGAGGCTTAGTCCATTTAACAGTCACAGCAACTTTTTCAGTGACACGAGTGTCACAGGTATGAGCACGACCCCATTCAGTCACAGTATCCAAAATAACAGTAACAGGGTCAAAAGGGCACCGGAACTCACTATCAAAAATTCTCTTGCATCTCCATTTCCAAATAAACCAACATGTGAAAATAAAGATATTTACCCACATCAGACCACCATAACAACGAAGTTTGCAATGAGTGTTAGCATGCAACCAGCCATTCCAATCTAGGTTCCAAGTCCTAGCAATTGAGTCAGAGCACATAATCTTATTCCATATACGTTGAGCCATGGGGCAATCTCTAAGCAAGTGTAGCAAAGTTTCTGGACAATTAGGACAGCAAGAACAACTTGGATCAACAGTAAGATGTCTCTTAGCCCTTTCAACATTAGATAGCAGCTTACCATGACAAACCAACCAAAAGAAAGTCCGTAATTTGGGAGGAATAGATAATCGCCAAATATACTCCCAAGGAAATAAAGCAAAGTTTTCATGTCGAATTAAGCAGAGATAAGCAGATTTCACTGAAAATTTCCCATTGGAATTAGCTCCCCAAATCATTTTATCAACCCCGCCGCCATCAAAATTAACAGGAATTCTAACAATTTCATTGATGGTATTTTCATCAAGAACTGAACTTAAGAAGTTCATGTCCCATCCCACATCATTCCAGCAATCATTGACCTTAAGATGAACATCAATAGCAGAGGCATTTGAAATTTTCTAAATTAGGGGTCCTATTCCTAACCAATTGTCATACCAGAAATTAATGAGAGAACCATCACCAACCTTCCAACAAAGGCCTTGAGTAAGCAATTTAGCCCCATAAACAATTCCCCTCCAGGTACTAGAACAGCTGGAAGGACAAGAGTAATTAGAGTGGAAAAGAGATTGAGATTTCACATACTTTTTGTTGAGAACATCGCACCAAAGCCCGTTATCTTTCTGAAACATTCTCCAACCAATCTTTGCTAACATAGCCTGATTCATATGAACAGTTTTCTTCAAACCCAAACCACCATTAGATTTAGGCCTGCAAACAAGGTCCCAATTTATCATATGAACTTTCTTTTTTTCATCACAGTCACCCCATAAAAAATCTCTAGACAGTTTATCCAGGGAATTGCACACAGAAATAGGGAGTTTAGCCGTTTGCATTGCATAAATAGGCATGGTAGATGATACAGCTTGAACCAAGGTGAGTCTCCCAGCAAAACTAAGAGCTTTACTCTTCCACCCTGTAAGTTTACTCTGAACTTTTTCAACAATAGGACGATACGTTTGCTTCGTCACATAAGAGTGAATAAGGGGCATCCCAAGATAATTACCCAAGTTGGTAGTAAGAACAGAACCACAAATTTTGCTAATTTTCCGAGTAAGCTTCTTGCGGGTATTAGGAGAGCAGAACAAAAGAGATTTATTGAAGCTTACCTCCTGCCCAGATAGGTTACAAAAGATATCCAAACACCTCTTCATAACTTTGGCTTGAGAACAACTTGCTTCAGAGAAAAGAATCAAATCATCTGCAAAAAATAGATGTGAAATGAGAGGTCCCGATCTAGAGGCTTTCACAGGTTTCCATTTCCCTACATTAACAGCTGAGCAAATTAGGTGAGACAACTTCTCCATACAAAGAACAAAGAGATAGGGGGAGAGAGGATCTCCCTGTCTTATTCCTCTACTAGCTTTAAAACAAGAAGAAAGTTCACCATTCACACAAACCTGGAAGCTGGTAGTAGTTACACAATTCATGATCAATTTGGTAAGCTTATCAGGAAATTGGGCTTCAACTAAAACTGATTCAATAAAACTCCAATGCAATCTGTCATAGGCCTTGGACAGATCAATTTTCCAGGCCATAAAACCTTTGGAGCCATGAGAGTGTTGAAACTTATAAAGGACTTCTTGAGCAATGATAATATTATCAGAAATTTGCCTCCCTGGAACAAAACTAACTTGATTGGGGCCTATGAGATTAGAAAGGTAGGGGCGAATCCTAGCCACCAAAACTTTGGATATAGTCTTATAAAGAGTACAACAAAGGCTAATCGGTCTAAACAACGACATATCTTGTGGGCTTATCACTTTAGGAACAAGAGTAATGAGGGTGTGATTGAGGCCGTCAGGAATTTTCCCATGAGTAAAGGCATCAGTCACCAAACTAACAATCTCAGCAGATAAAAGATTCCAATGCTTCTGGTAGAAAAGGGCAGGGAACCCGTCGACACCAGGAGCCTTTAGACTTCCAATACTAAATAAGGCACTTTGCACTTCCCCAACAGAAATTGATCTACTCATCCAATTGAGACATCAATATCCAAACTAGGAAAAAGGTAAGGAATGACAAACCTGATGTCTTCAGAGGGATTATGAGTGAACAGAGCTTGAAAGAAAGCAGCAGCAATGTTTTTCATAGTAGGAAGATCAGTGCAAAGCTCACCAGATTGATTAAGCAACCCTTCAATTTTATTTCTTCGTCTTCTCACCATAGTGGAAAGGTGAAAGAACTTTGTATTTCTGTCTCCATTTTGAAGCCAAGTAACTCTGGATTTTTGTTGCCAGTACACAGCTTCTTGATCTCTAATTTGCTCATATTCCCTAATGAGATCTTCCTCCAGATTGACAAGAAAAGGATTATGCTTTTTACAAAGGCTCTTTTGAATACCAGTAATTCTAGCTAAGAGTTTTCTTTTCTTTCTAAAGATATTACCAACAACATTGGTATTCCACTCTTGAAGATCCGAAGCAAGCATATTCACTTTATTGATAATATCTCCATTATAACTCTGCCATTTTCTCTTAACAAGCTCAGGGTAAGTCTCCTGCTGGAACCACATAGCTTCGAAGCGAAACGGTTTATTAGTACCATGAGAATCAACATTAGAAGAGAACTGTAACAGTAAAGGGCAGTGATCTGATTTCATACGAGGAAGGTGTTGAATGAAAGCTTCAGGGAAAGCAAACCTCCACTCATCAGTACAAAAACCCCTATCCAACCTTTCTTTAACTCTTTTATCAGTCCAAGTGAAATCTGGCCCCTGAAAACCAACATCAATCAAACCAAAGCTATCAACCCAAGTTTTCATACCACCAAACTTACCAATCAAGGATCCTCCATTTTTGTCTACACTACTATAAAGTTCATTGAAATCTCCAATAATCAACCAGGGTAATTGAATATTAGAAGAAAAAGTAGATAAGTAACTCCAAAGAGAATTCCTCACCGAATGAGTAGGACTAGCATATAAAGCAGTAAGGATCCATTCTTGTCTATTCACCACCACCTTAACAGTGACAGACTGAGAATTACTATCAACAAAAGAAACAGAAACTTTATTTTTATCATATAAGAAATGCCACCAGAGAAACCCCTTGCTTCCTCAACCTCGGCATCAGGGAAACCATGTCTTCTAAGAAACCTTTTAACACGAGCATAGGGCACACGAGGTTCACATATAACAAGAATATCCATCTTATGTAAATTAATAAGATCAGAAATTGCTGATCGAAATTTCTTACCTCCAGCACCTCTCACATTCCAACATAGTAGTTTAAACATTGAGAAGGCAAAGAAGTAAAGGGCAGACACCCAATTAAGCATCAGTCATACCTTCCCCAACTTGAGAAGGCAGACTATCATTATTAGTCAACATGCTAATATCAGCAACTGTTTGTTCAACAAAGTTCTCAGATGCCTCTGACTTAGACAAATATTTTCCGGAATCCACCAAAGTCTCCTCTGGGGGACAATGCCCAAAGATCGCTGAGATTCCATTACCAAGGACATTAGCATCCACATTTTCAAAAGAGAGCTTTTTGAAAACATGGGGTTGCTGTTTGGCAACGGATGAAATCAACCCTTTTGCCTTCCTCTGGTACTGCATAGCAGCTTTGGAACCACTACTACTCCCAATATTAGAGACATCTTTCATAGGAAGTCGAGAAGAACTTTTAGCATGCAATGTAGAAGAAGAATTCTCTTTCAACACAGATTTATGATTACCATGCCCAAAAGAAGATTGTTTACCCGGAGAATTGGTGTTCTTCAAAGTGGTAGTAGAGGTAGTAGTACTCTTGGTCTTAGCAGCCAATGTAGAATTCTTCTTCTTCTCTTGGAAACTCTGCCATAATTTCACAATAGGGGGGTTATTGTCAGTAGGAGTGTCATTCATGGTCGGCTCAAGCTCCACAGAGTCAATACCACCCTCCTCTTGCAGAATAGCAAACCTAGAGCCATTTGTAGCATTCTTCTTAGATCCTCCATTTTCTCCAACTCTCTTTTTGTTTCTGTAACTCATTAACATCCAGGGTCCCATATCCTCCTTGATTATAGCATTCTGAGATTGGGGAGTCAAAGGTGACTTGTGGGAAGCATCCACCACCTGCTGGGCATCAATCATATTGTTTTCGGTGGAGTCATTAACGTCACCAATCACAGTAGCAATAGGAGCTTGGGGTTGAGCTGAATCACTAAGATTAGAATGAAGTGTGGGACATTTATCCTTAGAGTGACCAAAACAACCACATTCAAAACAGATTAGTGAGATTCCCTCATAAACCACATTATAAGCAACAGATTCAACTTCAACAAATGGACGTAGAGGTTTGTTTAGGTCCACTTCAATGCAAACACGAGCAAATTTCCCTCTTGACTGGCCAAGAGTAAGCTTATCAACCTTAACGACATCACCGAGAATTTTACCAATTTTGGCCACAGTATAATCCTTAAAGTATTTGACAGGCAACCCAAATATTCGAACCCACAGAGCCATTTTACCAATGAATTCAGTCATGGGGTCAAAATCAGGCCTCCATTTTCTAACAATTAGGGTCTGCCCGGCCAAAATCCAAGGTCCACCACAGAGAGCAGTGTTCATATCTTCTTCCAAGTTGAATTTGACAATGAAAAAATCTTTGGGGAGGTCAATGAGATGCCAACCCCCCTTGACCTGCCACTTCCTTTTCAGACCTCTCAACATAAACTCAAAAGAATTGGTAGAGTTTGGCCTTCCCATAAGCTTAACAATCACAGCACATCTCCAATCATAGTCCAATTTATTATGCACTTTTTCAGAGAATGAAACATTTTGACCATGCTTACCATGAGAATAGATGCAGTCCTCATCAGTGAATTCAAACTCCTCCGTCATGGTTTTTCGATATCGATCCACCGAATTCTTAAGCGTACTTGCATAGCTCAACGGGGGTTGCTGGGTAGGAGCAGAATGAACACTAGAATCAAGATCCTCCATCTGAAGAGCTTCCAAATCAGAAGTGATATCACCACCATTCTTCACACGTTTTCGTTGCATCACCGTTGAAACACAATCTCCGCCGCTTCCCGGTGGAAGGGCGGAGAAGACAAACGCCGGCGTAGCCACCAGTCCCCTTAGACAACCCAACGATTGCCAAGAAGAAGGGATCAGCGGAGGCCAATCGGAATCGGAAATTGGGAACAACTAGGTTACGGGAGAAAAAGAAGTAGGCGCGTGAGGCGCGTTCTTTTTCTCAGTTTTTTATGGCAATTTACAGAATAGAACTTATTGTCAACGAAAAAGATGTGCTTGATTTGAAAGAGGGTGTTAAAGATAGAACACAAGGACGACTGCCCACAACTTCTTTGGTAGAAGAGTCTAGTGTATATGGAAGGGATGAAGAAAAGGAGGCCATTATCAAGTTGTTGTTAGCGGATGGTGTGAATGGAAATAAGACGGATGTGCTTCCAATTGTGGGCATGGGTGGGCTTGGAAAGACCACTCTTGCTCAACTCGTATACAACGATGACAGAGTCAAGCAACATTTTGTCCATCAATCATGGTCTTGTGTTTCAGTAGAATTTGATGTTATCAAAATAACACAGACACTTTATGAGGCGGTCACTTCACAAACTTGTAATATCACAGACCTAAACATGCTTCAAGTTAAACTAAAGGAGACGTTGTCAGGGAAGAAATTTCTCTTTGTTCTTGATGATGTTTGGACTGTGACTAATGACGAGTGGGATCTCTTAAGCCGACCCTTTGAGAGTGGAGGTCATGGAAGTAAGATCATTGTTACAACACGTCATGAAGATGTTGCAGGCATTATAGGTACCCTTCAAAGTCAACATCTAATGCAACTATCTGAGGAAAACTGCTGGTCGTTGTTCTCAAAACATGCCTTCAAGAATGCTGGTGTTACTGCAGATCTGTCGCTTCAAGTGATTGGAAAACAGATTGCTCAAAAGTGTAAAGGACTCCCTTTAGCTGCAAAATCACTTGGGAGTCTTTTACGTTCTGAACCAAATATTGAGAAATGGGAAGAAGTGTTGAACAATGACATATGGGAGTTGCTAGATAAAAAGAATGGCATTTTGCCAGCTCTATGGTTGAGCTACCATTATCTACCTCCGAATCTGAAGCGTTGTTTTGCTTACTGTTCCATATTTCCTCAAGATTATCAGTTTCACAAACCGGATCTGGTGTTGCTGTGGATGGCTGAAGATCTCTTACCGTGGAAATCGAAGACTACATTAGAACAAGTCGGAGAGAACTACTTTGATGATCTAGTGTCAAGGTCTTTTTTTCAACATGGACCACAGCAATATTTTGGTGAGCCAACTTTCATAATGCATGACCTTATCCATGACTTAGCAAACTTTGTCTCTGGAGAGTTCTGTGTTAGGTTGGAGAACAATGATGAGGTGTTGGAAAATGTCAGCAAGACTCGCCACTTTTGGTGTATAAATGCATCTGCCGCAATTGATGAATGGGACAGTTTGTGTGAAGCCAAGTATTTGCGAACCTTTCTAGTACTGACAAAATATCCGTACGTACATCCCAACTTAGATTTTGATATATTCCTGAAGCTTCAGTGTTTAAGAGTGCTCCATTTATCACGGTACGAAATTGGTGAGCTGCCTAGTTCAATTAGCAAGTTGAAGCATCTAAGGCACTTTGACTTGTCTCGCACATCAATTAAAAAGTTACCTGATGAAATGTGTACTTTATATAATTTACAGACGTTGTTGTTGTTCGCTTGTGAATCTCTAGTTGAGTTGCCAACTGATTTGGGAAGATTAATCAGCTTGCGTCATCTTGATATTAGAGGCACAAAGATAGAAAAGATGCCCCCAAGGATGGGCAAAATGAAAGATCTCCAAACAATAAGAGGAGGTAAGTTTGTCCTAGACAAAGACACTGGTGGTAACATTGTCGAGATTAAAGAGCTTCAGCAGTTGCGCGGAACACTATGCATCTCGGGGCTTCGCAATGTTGCGCATGTCACAGATGCCTTGGAGACCAATATGAGGAAGAAGAAGTATTTGGATGAATTAGTTTTGGAATGGGGAGGCAAGTCTGGTGACACCGACGATACGCAAAAAGATAGAGATGTGCTGGAGAACCTCCAACCTCATACAAACCTAAAAAGACTCGAGATTCGATCTTATGGCGGCACAAGATTTCCAGGTTGGTTGGAAGATCTTTCTAGTTTATCTAATCTGGTTCGTCTTCGACTTCTGGATTGCGGAAATTGTTTGTCCTTGCCACCAGTTGAGCAGCTACCCTCCCTCCAAAAGCTTGAGATTGAAGGATTTAATGGAGTGGTGACTGTGGGTTCTAAGCCTTTTCCTAATCTTCGTAATCTTCGTCTGAGGTCTTGTCCCGAGGTAACCGGGGCATTCATGTTAGCCTGCTTCCCAAAGCTTGAAAGACTCGATTTGGAGGATGTGAATGTAGAATCTCTTCATTCCACTACAGTACTTGAAGACCATGAATCTCTTCACTCCCTTGTCCGACTCACAATATCTTCATGCCCAAATTTTGTTTGTTTTCAAGATGGAGGGCTGGATGCGCCCAACTTGAAGACCATGAAAATCGAGAACTGTCCGAAACTGAGGTCATTGCCGCAACAGATGCACAACCTTCTCCCATCTCTCAGCTCCTTGTCCCTAAATGATTGTCCAGAATTGGAATCATTTCCCGAAGGGGGACTGCAGTCTAAGTTGAAAAACTTGGACATCTGGTGCTGCAAGAAACTCATTGGAAACCGTATGCAGTGGGGTCTACCAACACTCACCTCTCTTGAGTTCTTGTGGGTCGACTTGAGGGGATGTGAACAAGTTGTAGATTCATTTCCAGACGAGGGGCTGCTGCCCCCCACTCTCTCACAACTCCGTATCTACGGTATTTCGAAGCTGGACGGCAAGGGGTTTACACAACTCACCTGTCTTAAAAAGTTGTGGATTTGCAATTGCCCTGAACTCCGGTGCTTGCCAGATGAAGGGCTACCCACTTCCCTTTCTTATCTGCTCATCAAGGATTGTCCTTTACTAGAACAACGTTGCCAGAGAGAGACAGGGGAAGATTGGCCCAAGATTGCTCACATCAAGACCATTAAAATCAATTTCAAAGATCGAAAATTCTTCCACCCACCTGGGTGGGTGGTCACCTGATGTGCTGTCAAGCGATCTGTGGCTCCTTACGCGACTAGCCAATGTACACCATTGGATCAGTCGTTAGTTAATAGACGGACACACGGTTTCAAATAGTGTTGGCCAAAAAACTCTTCAATCAATGAGGTAAAAAACAAAATGGATGGGTCGTGTCTCTATTTCTTCGTCCTTGTTTTTCATCCTCTTCGTATTTTGGGCGAATCCAAGCGTGAGCACTGAGCAGCGAAAGCTACAAAAGAACCCAAGAGAGAGCCGCCTGCATGGTGAAGTGTCTGAGGCCAACCGATGCGGTGATCCTCCTCCATGGTCGCTAAGCCGGCCGCAAGGTCGCTCATCGTCGAGGTCGTCGACTACACTGCCTCATCGCTGGAATCAAGAAGTAGCCGAACAAGAAACAGATCGTGTTTGAATACATGGGTTTAGGAAGTAAATTTCGATCGTGTTAATTGATGGGGAAGTCGGCATATAATCACCATTGCTGCCTGCAAATTTTTGGTTTCTTGTGCAGCCAAGCAGTTTAGCTTTTCAAACTTTCAATCATCAATTAGATTAGATTCAACTGTTTCGAATTTGTCTGCACCTAATTAGATGAGATTGACCTGGAAGTTATAGTTATTCAACTCCTTTTTCAGTCATAATCCCAAGGTGGAATTGATTCTCTGTTGTTGTTGTTTGATTACTTAACACTGGAGTACTGGACACTGGTCTTCTGCTTGATGTGAATTTGTATGGCGTGGAAAAATGGAAATCCAGTCATAATTGCTTGGTGCTCTAGACTTTAAATCTCTTTTTCTTTAGTATTAATAAGCCTTTCCCAAAACCAGATTCAACTCAAATCACAACGATTTTTGGTTTTGATTTTGAGGGAGAAAATGAGAAGAGTTTTATTTGGGTCTGAGAATGAGAAGAGCTGCAGAGAGGGGAACAGAGACAAGGCGATAGGAAATAAATGGTGAGAGAAATAATTAGCTGATGGGCTTTACTGCTTGTTTCAATTCATTTCGATTGCTGTATCTACGAAAAGTAAAGAAATAGAAGAAAGCGTGGCCGTTACCGGAGCACAAGAGCACCGCCAATGGTGACCGAGTCGCAGGAAAATTGAATGAGGGAGATACAGTTGGGTCACAGTCGTTGCTTCGCGGGTCAAGAGAACGGGTCGAGAGGCCCGAGGCTTACTTGGCTCTTCGATCTAAATTGGGTATATACATATATTATATTTTGATCAACGGCTCAGGTCAAGGGGTGGGTTTACAGACGGCTCAGATTGCACTGTGTTAATTTCCTTTTCTTTGAAAACTTTTATATAATTTCAGAAAATCGTAATAAATAGCTCAAGTGTCCAAATAAATTTTCAGGAAATTCTCACGGACTTGCCACGTCGCATGCTTTATTATCGAATCAATAAAATGGAGATTTTACATCAAGAAAAATTCAGAAAATATTTCCGAGATCTCTAAACAATCACCAAGACCATAGACTCAATTTCTAATAATTCCTCTTTAATTCCTTAAATTTTTTTCAAGTAGTAATATGTACCCATGTATTTGACATTTACTAATATTTGATATTACCTTACTCATGTATTCCACTATAATTCCTTAAATTTTTCCTAGTAGTAGTAATAAACTTTTTGTTAAATTTATCGATTTCAATTTTATTCTTAAAAAAATGAATTTAATAGATTTGACATTATCTATATATTTATAACATATTAATAGGTACTGTACGTGTACAAAATTAACCCGATCCACATTTATTTCGACATCAAATAAAGCGGTCAACTATTTATACACTTATACTTCCCTAAGGGAAGCAATATCACAAGGAGATAAACTTCCCGAAATTTTTACACTGGTTGATATAGCTCATAACCAAGAGAGTGTGAGAGTTGGCAGATCGAAAAAAGAAATTACGAATGACCGGTTAGTTTTATATGGTATTTAGGGTTTAGGGTTGACCTAATAGATTGAAACCCAAGCGAAAAAGAAAATAGTTGAAATTTTGACCATAACCACTTTTTCTTATCATGATAACATCCAACGGTTGATTTTAATAAATTCTACTTCCTCCACCTTGTTGCTTATGGAATGTTTATTTTTTTATACACCTAATAAACAAGTTAATCTACATTAGTAGACATATCAGGATTTTGTGCGATCCAAAAATTCGAACTTGAAAATCGATAAATTTGAAATTACACATCTATCTAGCGTATTAATATTAAACAACGACAAACGTGGCCCGTGATCCATCATTATATAGATACTATCCCAATTTAACCACCCGATAGGTCTAGGCTAGGGTTTTAATCACGTACAAAAGGCCTCGGTACAATTGAGTTTTAATCAAGACCCAAACGATGACAAAAATAGCTAAAATTTTTACCATATCCATATCTTCTTATCATGATAAAATTCGACTGTCAATTTTGATAAATTCTATTTCCTCCACCTTGTTGCTTATGAAAGGTTTATATTTTTATAGACCTAATAAACAAGTTAGACCACATTAGTAGACATATAAGGATTTTGTGCAATCCCAAAAATTGAAACTAGCAATTGATAAATGTGACATTACCCATCTATTTATAGCATATCAATAGGTTATGTGTAAAAAAATTAACCCAATCCACCATCATTTCGATCTAAAACAAAGCAGTCAACTCTTTGCACACTTATACATCCCTAAGGGGAGCTATACCACGAGGAGATAAACTATTCGAAATTTTTACATTGGTTGATATAGCTCATACCCATGAGAGTGTGGGAGCTAACAGATCAAAGAAAGAAATTGCGAATGACCGGTTATGAGCATATTAGTTTTATGTGGTATTTAGGATTTAGGGTTGACCTAGTAGATCGAGACCCAAACGATGACGAAAATGGCTGAAATTTTGACCATATCAATTTCTTCTTATCATGATAAAATCTGACGGTCGATTTTGATAAATTATGTTTCCTCCACCCTCTTGCTTATGAAAGATTTATATTTTTATACACCTAATAAACAAGTTAGATCACATTAGTAGGCATATAAGAATTTTGTGCGATCCAAACAATCGAAACTAGAAATCAATAAATGTGACACTACCCATCTATTTATAGCGTATCAATAGGTACTGAGTAGAAAAAATTAACCCGATCCACCATCATTGCGACCTAAAACAAAGCGGTCAACTCTTTACACACTTATACATCCCTAAGGGGAGCTATACCACGAGGAGATAAACTTTCTGAAAGTTTTACATTGGTTGATATATCTCACATCCACGAGAGTGTGAAAGCTGACAGATCGAAAAAAAAAAATTGTGAATGGCCGGTTATGAGCATATTAGTTTTATGTAGTATTTAGGGTTTAGAGTTGACCTAGTAGATCGAGATCCAAACGATGAAGAAAATGGCTGAAATTTTGACCACAATTTCTTCTTATCATAGTAATATCCAATCGTCGATTTTGATAATTACTATTTACTCCAACTTATTGCTCAAGGAAGGTTTACTTCTCAATATAACTACTAAACAAGTTGGATCATATTAGTATGCATATAAGGATTTTGTGCAATCTATATAATCGAAATTGGGAATCAAAAAAATATAATCCACTCATCCAACGGTTGGCTTCTCCAAATTAAGTTTTCACTAGGTAGTTGCTTTTGAAAGTCCACATATTTCCATATGTAATGAACAAGTTATACAATACTACTAGGAATATTGATATTATTGTCTAATAACCAAATCCAAATTGTTAAAGTTTGTTTTCGACCCTTTAGATGTATCCACTGAGTAGATAGATATGTCGTGTGAAATTAGTGGCATAGTTGTTAGTGGATACTAATCAATCAACCTAATAGTTACAAAACTAACATCGGTTACAAAACAAATAGTGGCATCTTAAATTTTTCAAAATTTTTATTGAGGAGAAATCTCAAATTTAAAAGTTTGAAAATAAATTACATGATGAGTTCATGGAAATTTTTGGAAATTTTTTTGTTGTATTTATTATGAATTTATGAAACTTAAAATTATAAAAATTCATTTAAAAAATAGGAAATTGAGCTCGGGACATTTTTTTTTAGAAATTTATTAAATGAGAATGTCAGAACTCGATAATAAAATATGTGTTGCGACTAAATTTCGTGAAATTTTTCAGACGTCAAATTTCTTTATTATGTATTTCAGAAGTTTTATTTAAAAAAAAAATTCAGAAGTTTTAAAATAAATCTATTATCACTGTCACTTTAGATAACTTAATTTCACAATCTTTTCAACCTTTTTTTTTTGTCATTTTAATTTTACGTCGTTATTTATTTAGAATAACGAACAAATTTGAGAGAATAAAGTATAGTTTATTAAAATATACTATCACAAAACAATTCATAAAAAATAAAAATACGTACATCGGAAAAATTTGAGAGAATAAAGTATAGTTTAAATATACTATCACAAAACAATTCATAAAATATAAAAATACGTACATTCGAGAGTACCCATACCGATATAAATTATTTTTAGGTTTTCTTTTTGGGTAGAATACTCATATCACTTTATTTCTAAATTTTATTTATTTTTATTTTTAAAATTTTTAAATTTTTTTTGCAATCCAGAACTGATTTTATGATTCTGATAAAAAAAAAAAAAATTAAGTTTATGATTAAAAAAAAAAACTTTTTGACGCAAACTTTCATATTCATCTTCATGGTCATCTTCATCTTCTGGGTATCTATCCCAGATCTTCAATCTTCAATAAGGTTGGCAATCTGGCATTACCCGCACACCCATACCCAGTCTTAGTTTTCGCAGGTATTTCCCTACCCACCAACCCGCTAAATGGGTACCCAAGTACCAATCTTCTGTGCCTCAACCCTCATCCCCATGGATGCTAAAGAATGCAGAAGATCATCGATCTATTGAACATTGATCTTACAGAAAAATGACGCTAGAATTGTGACCTTGATTCGGGTATTCAAATTGGATTATTGTTGTTTGGCTTTTGATTCCAGTATTCGGATTGGATCTCGAAAAATGAGTTGGGGGCGGTGGAGGATCGAGATGCAGCAGAAGATGCGAGATCGGAGAACGATGACGTAGCGGCGGAGTGTTGGAAGTGTGGAAATCGAAGGAGGAAGTGTGGGTAATCCAAATTGAGAATTCAATCACAATATCTGATATTATACCAGATATCAACCAATCTACCATTCAACTTGTATGGATGTTCCCGTCGTTGACATCGAAGCCTGGAGAAATCACCACCAAGATCGCGTCCTAGTAGTAACAACGCGGGCTGCGGAGGCCTTCTTGGGATTCTCGAAGGTCGCCTAGAACACCGACATTCATATTGGCGCTTAGTCGATGACGGAGACCTCTGCTCATGTAAGAGATCCGATGTCAATATTCCAAAATTGAATTGGAATGTTGACATCGGATCTCTTATATGAGACCACCTGCGGATCTCTCCTCCTGCGTATGCGACCTAGGTAAACATTGGATTGGGGATTTCTCCCATTTTTTCAGTTGTATAGCACGTGCAGACTATTTGATTCAAGTAAATCTGATTTTACTGAGGTCAACATTTTTTTGGTGGTTCCTTACCAAACGCCCAAACGATTAACGGAAACACAAGTCTTAACAGAGCGTGTATACACGCGCTGATAAACACCCCAGGTGAGCACCCACTTGGGTGGGTGGAAGAAGCTCCGTTCAAAGATATATGATGTGCAGTGGTAATTATCCAATTCTCTGTTCTGTCTTGGTTTAGTTAGTGAATTCCCCTCTCAACTGCTTCTTATAAACTCTATGGGTTAGCCAATTACCATATCATTTCTTAATGCATCTGTTCATTTCTGTACAATATCATTATTTTGACCTCTACATTTGAATTCTTGGAATTACCTAATCAGATGATTCCACTGCTGAGTCTCTGGATAGAAATTTACTGTCGATGTTGGACAAGGTTACTTAAAACTTCCTTTTCATCTGAACCTATGCTGCGGTTTTTATGCTGCTAGACCTGTTGTGGTTTTATGCCGCTAAACAAAGCTTCCATCTCTTATGTGGTATCTCTCTCTCTCTCTCTCTCTGTGACTATTTACAAATGTTTGATCTAGTTCTCTTGGACGCTATAGAAATCTGGCCATTGCTCCATGTTGCCAGACTACTGAGTAAACTTGAGAAACTCTTCCCATTAATCTTCTCCTTATTCTGTTTCACTTAGCTTTGTTCAATTTTTCTCAAAATTCCTTCTGGTGCTGCATCACTATGAACTTTCAGTTTTCACATATGCATGTTGCGCATTGGTATGCTGATTATAGGTGCACGTAGATGCATGATGTCTTGCATGATGGCAAATCCTAAGGCCTTTCGTTTATTTAAACATGGCATGACCCTAATTTGGTCTTTACTTATCCCTATACTCCTGTAAGTTCAGAACTTCAGATTATAACATCTGATATTATAATATTCTCAGTGGAACAAATACATTATCCTTCATGATGCCTAATGACCACTTGTCATATGTATTGGATAGTTGAGCTGCTCTATCGTATTCATAAGGTTGAATATGTCCTCAACATCCCTCTTACTTTGTATGGAAATTTTTTAGTGACAACAGTATCCTCTATTTACTCATATTTGTTCATAGACTGCAAGATTAGTCTTTACTGGTCTCTTTTGATCATACTATGAAATTTGAATATTTTCTCTGAAAATGTTCCAGAGTGGTGAAAAGTTGTCAAGTTTTATCATGTGGGAAATTTCCAGTGCTGTCGAAGCAGACTCTACAACTATGCTTCATTCCAATGAATCTCATCAATGTTTCACTACTATTACAGAGGAAAAAGAGGTGTATAAGAATTCTTTGATTTCAAAACTATTGTGTTGGGTAACTGGAACTGTAATTCTTGGGAAGCTTGACTGGACATCCAGTGACGTGGATCCTGAGTTCTCGAAAAGTTTGCAGTCTTTAATAACTCATGCTGACAAGGCATGTGGAGAAAGGGGCCGAAACGGATATGGTTGTTAAGAGATCTTGGCATCAGCAATTCTCTACCTTCAACAGCTCTCTGGAACAAATTACGAAATGCTACCATCTGTCACTGCCGCCCTTAGTCTTGTCCTTTCCAATGCCTCCATTTATGCAGGTATCATACATTTGATTGATTATGCATTTGGCATCTTTTGGTTGATTGTTTCAGTAGAACATGGGGGAGTGGGGAGTTGGGTCCAGGAATGATTTGTTCCTGCCTTTTTATAAAAACTAGATTTTTATAAAAACCTAATGTCGTGCAAATAGAAAAGATCAAGGAGTGTGGTCTCAGAGGCATGGTGTATGTTTTCTGTGGCTTTGTTGTAAATTTCCATGGAGAGAGTAGCAACTCAATTGCCTAGATGCTTAACAAATTAGATATTAGGACTATTCTTTTGAAGTTTAGATGGCTGCAGCCATTGCTGCTCGCGTTTTGTTGGGATGCTGGGATGATTAACAAGAGAGATGGCTAACCTTGAAGGAACAATTTTCTTGACTGAATGTTTTACACGCGCACACTGAGGTGCACGTGCATGACAACTAGATTTACACTTGACACACTACATGATTTTCTGGTTCAGGTTTCTTGCATGATAATGAACCTGTCCAATCACTTTGGTGGAAGATACGTTGCCCTAATGAAGCTAATCCTGCCACGAGATGGTAATATATACTGTTGTCCAACCTGTTTTTCTTTTTTCTTTTTGGTATGTGAACATGGTCTAGTCACAAGGTGTTTGCTTACAATTACCGATATATATTTTCTATAACATTTCTTAATGTCAAAGTTAAACAAGGCAGTACTTTTGTTGGACTTTTTCAGGACTTCTTGTAGGTCTAACTAATAGAGGAAAGTGAATTTGATGGAAAAAAAAAAAAAAATTGTTCGACCGTACTGACATTTGTTATAGGGAATAGCAGATTCCTCACTGATTTTGGTGTCTGTAAACTAATGTGCTGGCCTATTTTGGTGTTTTGTAAAGTGTGTTTTATGTGCTCCTTGATACCATTAATAAACACTAATGGTCTGGTCATACAATCTCTGCAGGTCATTTGATCAGCCATGGAAGGATCCGATGTTGGAAAGTCACTGATTCCCAGAAGATGGAGGAACTCAATGCTTGTGAATCACTTTTAGTTATATTTTCAAATCTGCTAGGAAAACAATAATCAGAATTTCATGTTTCATCAGCACAGGATTAGATAGATTTGGTGTATTTGAGTGGGAAAAAAGTATCATAACGTCTCGGAAATGCTTGACGGAAAGCAGCTGAGGGTTCATTTGACATATTCGGTCCAATGTAATCACCAGTCATATATGTACAGCTAAAAAAGTTGTAGCAAACAAATATGATTGTTTTGGAAAGCAATTGTCTTCAGTTTTTCTCCTATAGCCTTTTTGCCCACTGTTACCTTGTGAACTTCAACAGTATACAAAACTGTCATGTCCAGATGATTTATAATACAAACCTGGAGCATCGCCTTGTTCTGAAAGTAACACACGAAATCACATTCTTGTGACCCAACAATGCCGGCGTGGACGGGGTAGCCCCAGACTGTCACTGACTTGAGATCTTAAGAAACCTGACATCAGATCAATATCGAAGCTTCCAACATCTATGTCTTGGTCTCTAAGGCACAGCATTAGAGAAAGGAAAAAAAAAAAAAAAACTCATGAATAATAGTGACCCTCCATTAGGATCATGTCAGAAGCCACAAAAGCCAAACAACAGTTGAAAAAGTCTCCAATATGATCATGCCAACTTTCACAAATTCAAAAGAATGAAGAATAAAATAGCTCCATTCATGTCTTCTCAAGTCTTTTAAAAAATAGAAATATCTTTCAGGTGTATTCACAAATAATTGTAACATTGTGGCCATAAACGCTTTGAGCTTGCATTGAATCATTGATCCTCATAAGCATCGAAACATAAGCTCATTTGGAGCATCCTGGTAAGGCCACCTGGAACAACCAAAGTAAATTGCTAAATAGTCAATTAACCTCCTCAGAAGTCAAAACAGTTGTTACCCCAGCCCTGCCAAAATAGATGTACCAAACAAACTAAAATCCAATGTCACGGAATCTTTCACATTACTCAAAGTCTTGATATTTGTTTTTTGTCGGTAGCATTGTTGGGATAAAGTTCAAAACTTTAAAAAAAGTTTGTCCAGATTTAACTTCCAGATACACCCTCCCCAAGGAAGACCATGATTAAGATTTAGAGAAATAGGTTGTGAACCCGACATGGGTAATCTGGTCGTTCCACTATAACATTCCAAAAAGGAACATTAATTAAGAAAGCAAAGGTTCAGGTACTCTCTCTCTCTCATTAATGGTTTAGCTGGGAAAGAAACAATGGAATCCAAGCTCTTTTTGTTGTTCATCACGGTGGGCTTCACAGTCATCGCAGGCGAGTATGTCCGGCCTCAGCCTCGCAAAGACCTCCAATTCCCATGGGACGCAAAACCCTCTTCCCAACCCCAACAGGTGAGTTTACCTTTCACTGTTTCATTCTTCTGCTTCTTTTCACTTTCTGGGTGTTTCATTTTCTGGGGAAACAAATATATTATAAGGTTTTTACTTTTTAACTTCATTTCTTGTTAACCCACAAAAATTTTGCTCTGTTGTATAGTTGGGTTATGCTGATTTTGCCATAATTGGGAGGAAAGTTTTGGCAATGGGGATGAAGGCTTTGTGTTGGTTTTCTCAGTGTAATGCTAGTTTTCCTTTGTGCTACTGTTGAATTTTGTGCCACTGTAGGCATAACAATTATAACTTGTGTTTTCAGTCATGGAATGGATAGGTTCTTTGCGTGTTAAACCGAAGAACATGCGTGTATTTAAAGCTTATTTGTGCACAAAAGTAGTTCCTACAATTTGAATTTCAACAAATCCTCTTTCATTGGAAGTTATAATGGGCATGGCGATTCCTGGATATTAATTTGATTAAAATTTGAACTTTCTGGATGTTGTGAATGCTTTGTAAATGATGTATTTCTTATGTCAATGCAGTTATTTCGGGTAATGACTTAATAATCTGTTTTGATTTTCACGTGGGGCAAGTAAATTTAGGCACTTGGTCTTTGGCTTGATAGTTCTCTTTCTTGCTTCCTTTCATTGTCCGGGTTTTCATTTGGTATAATACATTACTGCACAAATGGCTATTGCAGGTGCACATCTCTTTGGCAGGAGACAAGCACATGAGAGTGACGTCGGTCACTGGTGATTGATCTGCTCCTTCAATTGTTGAATATGGAACATCATCGGGGAAATACAGCTCCGTTGCTCAAGGAGAAAGCACTTCGTATAGTTATATGATCTATAAGTCTGGACTGATACACCACACTGTTATTGGTCCTCTTGAACATGATACAGTTTACTTCTACAAATGTGGGGGACAAGGTCCTGAGTTTCAGCTCAAGACCCCTGCAGCTCAGTTTCCAATTACTTTTGCTGTGGCAGGAGTTCTTGGTCAAACTGGATGGACAAAGTCAACCCTAGACCACACCGAGCGCTGTAAGTATGATGTCCATATCCTTCCTGGAGACTTTTCATATGCTGATTATTTGCAGCCTTGGTGGGATACCTTTGGTGAGCTGGTTCAGCCACTCGCAAGTGCAAGGCCATGGATGATAACCCAGGGAAACCATGAGAAGGAGAGGATACCATTCTTGAAGGATGGGTTTGAATCCTATAATTCTAGGTGGAAAATGAAAGAGAGTGGATCGAGCTCGAATCTTTATTACTCCTTTGAAGTTGCAGGTGCTCATATTATCATGCTTGGCTCGTATACTGATTATGATGAATATTCAGATCAATACAAGTGGTTGAAGGTTAGTTGCTTCTACTTTCTTGTCAGAAGGAATCCTATTTATCTGCTACATTAATTTATAGAGACATTAATAAACAAACTTCGATTCATATTCTTGCTTAGCATTCATCAATGATATCTTCTATATTATAGATGTTTAGGTTATGTCACGTATTCATATAAATCCTGACGGCGCTGCTCTGCTTTTTTAGTGTAGTAGCATTGCCTAGATCTGTTGATTGTGCTGGATAACATGTGCATATGGTGTACCCTTTCACATATAACCTATGTTGATCTTCCCTTTCTGAAAACTCAAAGAAGTTGTAGACTTGGTAGTATGTATCCACATATACTAAAGCAAGTAAACTCATTCCAATAAAGATAAGAAGCATGGTAGTGAAAAGCTTTGCAGCCAGAACTGCGGAAATAATCAGACACATATAAAAAAGGAAATATATGAACATTAATCCATTTTGGGAGTTGGTCCAAGTGTAGCCCTTTAGCACAGCAGCTTCAACCTTATTTCCTTGGTTATAAGTAAGAAGTTCTCGATGTTAATCAGAGAGCAAGCCTTGAGAAATGAGAGTGCACATTTGAATATAAAAGTGAGGAATGAGCTTCAACAGTAATATCTGAAGGGCATTCTACTTCATCTTTCATAGTTTTCATTCCTTAATGTTACCATCTATCTATGCTGTTTTCTTTTCATTTTTTACTCATGCATCTTTGTTGGACTTTTACTCATGCTCGAATCTCTAAACTATAAATTCATGGAAGTCAGTTTTTAATCCATAATGGTTTCTTTGACAGAACCGTGTTAACAGTGGAAAATCAAATACATGCGGTGCAGTCCACATTACCATTGGTGATGGAGGAAATAGAGAAGGTTTAGCTCAAAGGTATCACTGTGCTCAAAAGATGATCCAATTTTCAATGTGGGAAGTTAAAACGTTTAGTAAGAATCGATTTGATTGAGAGTTATAGTTCTGGTTTTCAATCGTCCTTATCGCAGTGATTATTTTTCTATCTGCAAGAAGTACCATCTGCATTGAATAGTTACTGCATGAATTTTACAAGGGTATAATAATTTTGTTTGCTTGACACTAGATGGATTCCATTCAAATGGGGTGGGTGCTTGTAACTGTTGTAAGAACTTGGAATACTTCCACTCTTCATCCAAAATGAGGGTTTCCATTAGCCTTTTATTTTATTTTTTTCAATAATTACAATATCTCAGCTAAAAACTTGTGCAAGGCTGTTATATTTCTTGACCATTTGTAATTACTTCTCATGAATTCACAGGTATGAGCACCCGTCACCTGAGTGGTCAGTTTTCCGGGAAGCAAGTTTTGGTCACGGTGATCTAGAGATAGTCAATTCAACCCATGCCTTTTGGACCTGGCATAGGAATGATGATGATGAGCCTGTAAGGTCTGATCAGGTATGGATGAACTCCTTGGTCAGTTCGGGATGTGTTGCTGAAAAGAGACATGAGCTGAGGAAGATACTAATGTCACCATAGTACATCTGTTGCCTAGGTTCACCTGACTCACATGAAGGGGAACTTCTTGATCAACATCATGATATCTTAATCGAATCATTCCTAGCAGCTTGAGATAGTAGAACGCGCTGATCCTTGAGGTGCTATATGATCTCTGTCAACTAGTGTGAGGAACAGCGGTGTTTTTAGCAATTTGGATGTGCAAGCATTTCTACATATTTTTGAACTTTATCTCTAGAACATACATATACTAATATTCCGCCTTTATATGCTAAATATAAATATATATACACGAATATTAATATTCTTTTATCATCTTGGTAGCTGTTGGCTATTCCTATGGCATGCTTGTTTCATTAGATTCCAGTTCCTCGTGTTGGATTGAGTCAAAAAATTAGGCTGCCGTCGGTATTTTAATTTGTAATACCTTTTTTTTTCTTTTTTTCCGTGAGAAGCTTACTCTCACAGCTTCACTGGTTGGAGCCATGCGTGCTCGTGAGTTGCTTCTCTCTTAAATTGAAGAAGATAAACTGAAAGTTCTACAGTGGTTTTGGGTACTGAAATTCTATTACCGGTGACAATGTACATGAATGGTACTTTTTTTCCTTCGCTACTTGGCCACAAATTTTAGGTACAAGGATAGGGAACAAATGTACATTCCTTGCAATCTGCCAAATTGTTGAAGGATATCGACATAATGTGTGCCTCTACAAACTAGGGTTTAGAGTTGTAATAGGAATGTGTTTTAGGTATTCAATTGTAATCGGATTCTATTACCTTTTGGGTACCTTGTAACTCCCTATTTAAAGGGTTCATATTATCAATGATAACACACAATTCTATTCTCCTACAATACGTTATCAGCACGAGTTCTAACTCTAGCTTCAAAAAAAAAAAAAAAAAAAAAAAAAAAACCCTAAGCAGCCTCACTGCAGCAAAGCCTGCAGCCTCCTCTGCCGCCCTAGCCTCCTGCCACGCTTCCAGCTAGCTTCAACGCAGCCACAACCCAACCTCACTGCAGCACTCACGCACCCAGCTCCCCGCAGCAGCCCACACACGCCTACGTCCCCTGTCCAGTTCGCCTCCCCGCTGCCCAGCCGCACTCGGCCTCGCCTCCCTCCAGCCCGCGCTGCACACCGCTCCAGCCACCTCCTGCACACCAGCCCGCCTGCAGCCCTGCGCTCTAGCTCGCAGCCCAGTGTCCCTGCGTGCCGCGCCACTGCACCAGTGCCCCCGAAGCTGCTGTTGCAGTCTCTGCCCCGCCACCTGCAGAAAGAAGAAGAAGAAGAAGAAGAACAGAGGAAAAGAAAGAAAAAGAAGAGGGGACCCGGCTGGGCCCGGAAAGAAAAAAAAAGAAGAAGAAGAAGAAAAAAAAGAGAAGGAGAAGGGCTGGGCCCAGAAAGAAAAAAAAAAAAAAGGGAAGAAGAAAAAAAAAAGGGGAAGGGAGAAGGGCAGCCACCAACTGTCAATTTCCGACCAGATTCCAACTACACGCCTGCATCAACACGCGCGTGTCTTCAAGCCAAGAACAATCACGTAAGTTTTTATAATTAAGGTTGCTGCTTTCTTGTATTTAAATTCCTTTTATTTTATGCAAATATTGGAATATATGTTGCCAAATGAGTTTGATATTTAACAAAGCGGAATTGTGGGGATTCACGCTTAACGAACTAAGAGTGTTCGTATGAACTAAGAGCGTTCACAATGCTTGGACTAAGAGCGTCCGTAAGCATCAAATTGTGACCATATTAAAACATCATTGTTGGTCTAATCCAAAAAGAGATTCTTGGAAATTGATTTCTTGGTAGCATAGCTGGGAAATCTTATTGTTTTAGTTTTCATGGAAGTTTAACTCCGAAACTAATATATCTTCTCTTCTTATTTTCAGGATGTCGAATGAACCTAGACTCGACTTTCCCATGCTTGACTCAACAGGCTCGGATTACCACAGTTGGGTAACCGATGTTGAGAATCATCTCACTTCCAAGGGAATATTACCCGTAATCCAGGCACCTAACCCGGATATTGTGTTCAACCGAACATCTACAAAGCATGCTCAAGCAGTTATCTTGATGCGACACCATATGGACAAGGCACTCAGATTGGAGTATATGTCGATCAAGGATGCAAGAGAGCTATGGGTAGTGCTAGAAGAGCGCTTTGGCAATGTCCAAGATTCCCTCCTCCCTGACTTGAAGGTTCAATAGAACAATCTGCGCTTTGCTGACTTCAAGTCTGTTGCTGAATATAATTCAGAAGCTCTTCGCATACAGTCCATGTTGAGGTTTTGTGGACAACCTGTCACAGAGCAAGAGCTAATTGAGAAAACTCTCTCCACCTTCCCCGTTTCAGCCATTGTGGTATCAAAGCAATACCGTACTGAAGTCAATGCTGGACGGATCACGAGGTTTCATCAGCTTATCAATATTATATCTGTAGCCGAGAAACATGATAACATACTCGTGAGGAATTATAATTCAAAGCCCATTGGGACTAAGAGCGTTCATGAGGCGAATTATAATGCACCCAAAGGAGGGCGCAAGGAGCGGTACCCTAAGAATGGGGGACATGAGGGACGTATGGGCCCATATAACCGCCCTAATCAGGAAGGAAACCGCAAGTTTGGTGTGGATACACGTGGTGGTAACGCCACACGTGGGAGAGGGGGTCGTGGTATCCCTAGCCGTAATGGTGGCTCAATGGGTCGTGGTGGTGGCACCAACCCTCCTAGGGAACGCCCGCAACGTGCACCTCAATTAAAGGGAGGCAACCGCAATGATGAGTGTCATCGATGTGGATCAATTGAGCATTGGTTCAAGCAATGCAAGGCAAGTGAGGAACTAGCTGCAAGATACAGGGCATATAGGGACCTGAGAGAGCAAGAAGTGTACCTTGCAGAAGAAGACACTACTACAAAAAGTGCATCACACAACACCCATCAGACAAGAGAATAAAAGTTTACCGTCGTCTGATAACGTGAACTTCATTGTACAACGCTATTAATTAAGTTCTGTTGTGGGAATGCTACGAAATTTAGAACTTTTTCTTCAGAGTTCTATCACACAACACAATTAAGATAGTTCTGTTGTATAAATGACACAAAACTTTGTGGCAGATATCCCGCCATCATTGAACTCAAAATTCCCTCCGAAGGCAGTTCACCAATTTTATCACACAACAGAATTATGTATGTTCTGTTGTGAGAATGTTGCAAGCTACAACAGTCTAGTTACTTCCGTTGTATGACAATTTGACAATTTCTATTAGGTGTACCTAGTGCAAGATGCAAAATCTTGTACAACAGGTATTGTCATTCTGTTGTCTGAATGAGGAACTATATGTTTTCATTTTGGCTCAAATCGATTTGAATTCCTCCTATCAAACCTAAGCAGGCGGTAAACTTCCCTCCCTCCTCTGGCACATATCTTTTGATATATACTCTCCTACAACAGTTTTTTAATTATCTGTTGTGGGAGACATGCCACTAAGTGACCAAACCATACATCCGAAAGAAAAAAAAGAAGAGTGACCTAAACCTATTCTTTCCCCTCTCTCTCTCTCGGTAAAAACTCTAAGCCCAAGCCTCCCTCGACAAAAGCTATTCTCAGTCCCAGACTCCCAACTCCTTTGTTTCTCCCCCGAAATCCAAGTTGTCTTCATCACTGTCCTTTGTTGCTTATGTTCTTTCTCCCCTGAAATCCAAATCCACTTCGGCGACGGAGGAGATAAAGTGCCCCAGATCTACTTTCTCTCTCCTTCTCGTCTTCAAACTAGAGTTAATTGAAGAGATGCAGAAGACGAAGGTGCGCGAGACAGTGAAGGTGAACGTATTGTGCTGCGTCGAAGAGGCGGCGCTGTGCTGGGCTGCATCGCCATCGCCTTCACTGACAAGCTCTCTCTCTTCTCTCTCTGCAAAGCATAAACATTTTCAGCAAAGCAAACTCAAACAAGTGTCCTTCTCTTCAAGATTTAGGGTTTCAAAACTCCCAAATCCAATGCCCATCCCTTCCGTCACCGTTAGGGTTCCGGCGATTCAAATTCTAGATTGATTCGCCCAAATGGCCTCCTTTATCTCCCTCATCATCCGCTTCGAACCGGGGCGACTCCTCACCTGAGGACGTTGCCGTTTTGTCCTCCACTAGGGCTTTTGCGCAGGATGCCTACCCAAGGTATTTAAATAAATAAATAAATATTACAAATGGTATCGGAGCGGTGGTTAGAGTATGTTGAATTTCATGATCTCAGATTCATAGTAATAGTTGTTATTGAATTTGATGAACCTGTGATGTTTCTTAAGTTCATATTTGGCATTTGTCAATGGTATGATTGTTTGTATGGATTGATAAACATGTTGTCTGTTTAAATTCGTAATCTGCACGAGGGATTTGAGTTGCATGATTATTATAAATGTCGACATAATTGAATAAGCTCAGTTTGACATGATAGAAACTCTTGTTGATTATGAATTCAGTTTTATTTTTAGTTCATTATTGTCTCCATAATACAATAGAGTTCTTCTTTAGTTGTATAGTTCCTTAAGTGAGTTCTACCTAGCTCCTTGAATTTACTGATGAAAACATCTAATCAGTTTCTGGGTAGGGAATTTGCTGTACCATTGGTTCTCTTAATCAGTCTTTTATTTTGGCTGTAATTTTAATTTTCTTGATTTAATTATACGTGGACTGGCATTCCAAGGTAAAGAGTTGTTTGGTTTTAGAGTTTCATCACATGTATTATATATATACTGCAAACAATCAGTCCCTTGATTGTTTAATCATGAAGAATGTATGCTACTGGTCTTGTGACTCCAATGAATATTTATAGGATTTCAGGTTAACTTCCTTGTTCTCTTTTAGCAAGCAAATAGCATTTAGAGTTTAGCAACTACCTCATACAGATGATTCTTTAGTGATGATCTATATTTTCTTTTCTTTGATATTTACAGTGTCTAGGTTTACTGACTGAATATTAAGTATAAGTATGTTCAACTTCAAATATTGGTGACAGCACAATTGCCATTTATTCTAATATTTTGATAATAATTTTGTGGTTTCTAAATTTTGAGTTGACAGCAAAGGGCCAAAGATATATAGGAACTTTTTTGGGAGCTTTATGACTTGGAGAGTACATTTCAGGTATTAACTAGGTTTATATGGGTTACCTTGTCATCCTGTTGAGATTATATTTATCATTCAAGTTATTTGTTTATACTTCAGTCTTGAAGCTGCTTTCAGTGCTTTGTCCTCAATCATTTGTGTACTCTTCAGTTTGATGGTAATGTTGTTAGTTATCATTATAATTGATATACTTTGATTTATTAATTAGCCTCTGTAATACAAGGATGATAACAGGCAAGATACACTTGAGACAAAAGGTCTTGCAAGCCTTATTAAGTTTTATAGTGGTTGGTATGATTGGGATCATTGGATTTCTGCACAAGACATTTTTTTAGCTGGGTACTTAACACTTTTTCTTTCATACATGGCCGGATAATTTTATTTGGTAACTAATCTTTTTTGGTTCAGTGGGATGCAGCATACATTCCTCATCTTATTGAATATATTGGTTTTGTTTCCTGTGTTTTTACTTTAATATTAGTATTTATGAAGAGATGAGTTTGCAGTCTCTAATATAAATCATTTCATTATGTAGGAGGAAGAGAAAGTAGAAGAAGTACCTGAAATAACCCATAGAGTATACCTGGATATTGATATTGAGGAACAACGCTTAGGTACAGTTTCATGCCAATACTTTCATGTGAACTACCTCCTGCTGATTGCCTATTAATTTCTTATTCACTGATAATTTCCTATTACAGATCTCCGACTCTGGCGAATATTACTCAAATCGAGGGCGAGATCATCAGGAAGCCTTAGGACTCACTATCGTTACAGGACTCACCATCGTCATACGCGGAGGTGAGCACCACCGGTGCCACCAGCAAGCTCAACGAGGTCGACATCTAGTCCGGTGAGGTCTTGTACCCTGGCCTCAGTAAAGGCGAGAAAGCATCACACCTCTTCTCCATTCAATTGACAGTGCCGTAATTCTCCGATTTGTTCGATGGAGGAGGAGGAAGCACTTGTCAGGGAGGCCATGGCAGCGGTTTAGGCCATAACCTTTCACTTCTGACCTCAAACCCTAAAAACTGATTGATGGGTTCAAATTGGGCAGACTTACTCTTCACTTCTCCAAACTGGTGGTGCGATGCAAACTCTAATAAAAGGTAAAGAGAAAAAGTATCTTTGTTGTTACTGATTTAATATGCTTATTAAGGTTAGCGTTTCCTTTATCTCTGAATTTGAAAGTTGGGGTTGAAATTGGATTCTATTTCGTTAATTTTTCGTATATTTTGTTTGTGTTGAATTGAACTAGTTTATTCCACATGTTGTTTTACTTTTCAGGAAGCTAACAAGCGTAGCAACAATTGGCTACCACCTTCTTGGGCTATTCTTGCCTTGGTTGTCCTTGGATTTAATGAATTCAGAAATCATGACAGTCTTAAGGTATATACTTTTCTTGTACCAAGGATACATGAAGTTGTTGGTGTTTATCTATACTTATCTATTTTTGTACTTTAATGACAGAAATCCTTTGTATCTGCTGGTCATCTTTGTTGGCTTTTTACCCTTTAAAGCACTATGGGTGCAGCTAGACATCTTGGCCGAATTCCGCAATGGCGCTGTGAGTGTCAAACTCTGTTCTAATTGTTTATTGTTCTTGTCCTATCTAATCTATTTGGTTTGCTTACAGGATGGTTTCAAAATAGAAGTTAGATATTCAGTTTTGGTCCATCATAAGCTATCTAAATATACAAAATTGCACTTTTAGAGTGGAAATGTCTTAGAAAGAAGAAAATTATAGTTGGATTATGAGAGTGCTAGTCACTTATATAGATCTAGTCTAACAACAAAAATCAGTTATGAAAGAGTTGTTGCCTAATGCAGTATTGAAAGTTTTAATTTGTCATATAGTTTGAACTTTGAAGAGTGTCTAGGCCAAAAACTTTCCTGGTACTAAAGGATATAATTCTTAAGTTTACGCTTTGTGTTATTGAATCAATAGTCACTTTTGCTTATGCACTCTGCAGGGATGCATGAGACATGGCTGCTGAGATATGCCTTTCTTAGCTTCCATTGTTGGTTGAGGATGCTAATGCTGACTTTCAGGTGTGCTTCATGTCATGTGCAAGTTTCATATTCTTTGATCATGTATGAGAATGGCTATATGCAGATTGATCCATTTCAATAGTGCCATAATTTGTATTTGCGTGATATGCCTATCAATTTGCCTGTGGATTTCTTGATCAGTGGTGTTTATCCTATTGACTTGACTTCCATTATTATTTTTCGCTCAATGCCAGCCAAGTCCATTTTTCACTGAGCAGTTGACTGCTTTTGAGGTATGGCCTGACCACGGGTCTGAACACAAGAAACCACCAGAGCAGTTGCCTATTGTTCTTCAGGTCCGATGCTCTACTTTTTCATTCAAACTAGTTTGGGTTGACTAAAAGCTTGTGGGATTAACATTTAAAAACACTGTAATTAGTCATGTTATTAGTTTTGAGGTTCGGTTGTTATAGTGGGTTGACTAGAGTCATGAAATGTTACTATGCCAGTTGCCTAGTTGGTATTATCAAGCTAGTATCCTATGTGAGGCATTTGATAGAAATTTGGTGTAATAATTGTGTAGTTGGCAATAGTGTATATTATATGTATGCATAACACATTCATTATAGCCAGCCGTAAATTTAAGTGGGCAGAATGACACGGTAGTCATAGGAAGTATTGGTTGAGATGTATGTTAATTCTCATGTATCATCTATGTTTTAGATCTTAGTCAATGTTATCGGTTTCGAGCTCTGGTTCTCCTCGGGAGATTCCTTGATATGGGACCCTGGGCTGTACATCTGGTATTTTTTTTTTAATTTTGTTTGCATTTCCATCCTGTATTCTATCCGATGTTTTTGAGTAATAACTAATAAGAGATTTTTTATTTGGAATCACGTTTGTGTTTTATAGGCAATGTCTGTTGGAATATTTCCATATGTACTGAAGCTGTTGCAAACGATGACACCTGAACTATGACAGATTCTTGTATTCATTTGGACAAAACGTCTTGCACTGGATAAGGTATATCTAGGTTTCTTCAGAACATTCCTTGTTCAGATATTAATATCGATGATATGTATATCAGAATGTGCAACTTACTGTATGTCATGGTGTTACTATTCTGACTTACTCTGGTCTTAGTCATCCATGTCTACATATTATTATCTTGATATGCAAGGCATTTCGCTTTATACCTTAGTGATGATTATATCTTAGCCTGAACCGTAAACAAGTACTTAACAATTCCATTTGATTGCAGGGAAATAAGGGAATTTGGCTTAAGCTACTGGTAGAACGAGCTGAGCTTGTTCCAGTTGCTGTTGAGGTAACTTCTCTATGTATACTTCAGGCTATGAAACTATTCTTTCTTGAGATGACAATCAGTAGATGCATTCGTTGGGTTTTACTAATTAAACTAGATCTGAATTGAGTGTTTTTATTTTCAATTTTGTTAAATACGATGCCAAGTTGCAAGAGTGTAGAGGGGTTAAGTGGAATGATTCTTTGTTTGTTGTCAGTGCTCTCTCTTTATTTCTTGCTTGTCGAAGTATGATATATTTGGAAGAATAGGATGCTTGTAAGTATTTTTAGACATTCTTTTTCTATAAGCATCAATTTAGCATCAGGCTCGGATTGTAGATTATCTTTGTTCATTTTTAATTACTTTTAGAGTCTTAACAATTATCTTGAGTATTAGATATAAGTATTCTGATATTTAGTTTGATATAAGTTTATGATTTCTAAATGTTTTAGTTGCCTGCAGGGAGGTTGCAGGGAGAGACAGCGGTAGCAGCTATGGGTTGCAGGGAGAGACAGTGATGGTGCAGCTGCATTAGTGCTAGCGAGTGGGAAGAAGGCACTTGAATGCAATAGTGCCAGCATGTGTATTTTTTGGAATAATGATATTGTATCAGCTTTTGCTATCTTTCATTGTAATTAGCTAGGATGCAGCAGCCATCAAGCTAGCTAGAATGTCTTCTTTTTGGTTTTATGGTATGGATGGATACATGAATGCTACCTCTTTTGGTACATTGGATGGTTGAATTAGAGTATTTCAATGCCTAAATCTTATATTGTGCATTATTTTTGAGCAAATATTTCAGGTAAAAAACAAAAAATAATCAAATAACAATCAATTATATTACGTAGTATGAATACGCATACATCGTATCACACAACAAATCAATTTTAATCACACAACGGTACCGGTAAAATTTTGTCGTCTCATTGATACTCACACAACAGAACAAATAGATATCAGTTGTCCAATGTTAAATCACACAACGGTCCCTATAAAATTTTGTTGTCTCATTAGTACTCACAAAACATGTTCATATTTTTCTGTTGTATGGTAAGTTAACCAACAACAGTATGATATTAATTTCGTTGTCTGAGTGTTATTTTTCTGTTGTGTGAGAAGTTAACCAACAACGGTCCCTACTTACTTCTGTTGTTTGACCACATCGACACAACAATTGAATGCGCCGCATCCAATTTCTGGCATTGGCATGCGTAGAATTGGTGCAACAGTTTTAAGCATTGCGTTGTGTCTATGATATTTACACAACGGTGAAACACCGTTGTGTGAGTGTGCTCATCACACAACATCGAGATAGACGACAGACATGGTCCACATCACACAACAGATTTCCACCGTTGTGTGATGCAATTTTTGTAGTAGTGAGAAGAAGATGGTGGAGATGTCAATCTCACCAAAGAGGACTTCAAAGCTGAAGATGAAGTGCACATGGATGCAACAGATTTTGATTAGATTAGTCATTTTTATTTTTCCAAGAACTTTTGTAATGGCAATTTGCCTTAGTCAATAAATGACAATTGTCTTAACTCTTTCTTATGTGGCGGACCCAATAAAATGTGATGTCTAGGAAATTCATTGAGATTATTGGTACTTAAGAGAGCCTCGCTCCACCAACATCTCTCTCTACTTTCCTGGTCATATTTGATTGGAGTTACCAAATGGATAGAGTGACTACAATGTGTCTTACTTTGATTTTATTTTGGATTAGATTTTGGAAACTTTGATGTAATCATTGGCTATTAATAAAGTGTCAATTCTTTTACTTAATGTCTTGGACATACCTTAATTCGAACTTTATTATAAGAGCCAATGGTTTTCATGTGGAAACACATTATGAGAATGGACAGAGTTCCTTTGCATCACCTCTAATGACTACGGACGTGAACGAGTATTAGAGAAACTTATGTGTCGCTCTAGTGGGTTGTATGCAACCACTATTTGAGTTATTGAATCCAACCATGTCATGAGAGACGACTTATGGGATTTTGACACATATAGGCTTTGACATGATAATCCGTGTATTAAAGACTTTACACGGACATCCATTTTCAGAACGAAGAAAAGTAAGAACCACGAATTGGTTAGAAGAGATGCACATGCGCCTCATGGCGCCATGATTGTGCAAAGACCGGCCATACATGGTCGGCGCCGCCTACCCCCTGCGGCAAATACATGGCATTGACGCCATGAACTCCTCTCTCTACTTCTCAAGTCTATTGTGACACTATGGCTTCACCAAAACCTTCATTGGTTGATTATAAAGCCCAAGTTTCGTTCTGTAAAGCCTGTTATTTAGGATTGAGACCATCCTATGCAAAGGAGATTGAGGAAATAATTCCATTCTCACAAAGAATCTAAGGGAATTCTATGGATTTGATCAACCAACTTGCGGACCATATAGATGTTTTATGGTGTTGGCTGATACGCAAACACGCTGGTCACGTGTTGTGCCATTATCTACTCATAATGATGCTTATACTACACTCCTAGCACATAATATATGGCTACGGGCTCACTACCCAGATCATCCCATTCAGTCAATTTGACTTGATAATGCTAGAGAGTTTACATCGAAAATTTTCGATGACTATTGCATATCATTGGGTATTGATATCAAGTATCATATTTCCATGTACACACCCAATTGGTCTCGCGGAAAAGCCACCATTAAACGACTACGATGGTAGCCCGGACATTGGTAATGCGCACCAATATTTCCGCTTGGGTTATGCAATATTGCATGCAGCTATGCTAATTCGTCTACGACTCATAGCAGCCACTCAACTTTTATTTGCGTTACAGCTAGTGACTGGGTTCAAGTTTAATATTTCGTATTTATGCATATTTCAGTGTGCGGTTCATGTGCCAATTGCGTCGCCACAACACATCAACATGAGTCATTGCAACGAATGAATATATATATATATATATTTGTTGGACATGAGTCTCCAACTATAAGTCCGCTATGTAGAACCCTTGACAGGCGATCTCTATTTCGCTTGATTAGCGAATTGTCACTTTGATGAGACAGTCTTCCCGTCGTTAGGGGGAGATTAGAACGTCAATGTTCAACAGGAACGACAGGAATTGTCGTGGTCTATCCCCACTATGTCTCATCTTGATCCCCTAAAAGTGACGAGATCATATATACCTGCTGCAAACATGCCTGCAAGGATTGATGTCCCCACAAGAGGACATGGTGCCACCCAGAGAAGATGGGTACTGCACCACTACCATGGATGGTAGTATGGTGACGCCACAAAGGTGGCATAATGGCGTCATAGGCCATGGGTTCCGCTAGAGAGAGTAGGAGACCCATAGGTTCGATGGATTCTCGCCCTAAGAAGAGAGCGAGTTTGGCACAACTTGATCCATTGATCATTGATACTCATAATCTGTCTCATGAGAATATTTTGGAGTGTGGTTATGTCCAAGAGACATCGTTGGGGGACGCCTCAATGTTAGAACCAATTCCTAAGAATATAGAGATCTCTACGAACTACACTAGTGTACATGAGGACGTGGAATTATTGAGACCAATGACATCGAACCTTACTCCGTTGAAGAATGCCAACGTAGAGAAAATTGGCTTAAATGGAAAGATGCGATCCAGGTTGAATTGGATTCACTAACAAAGAGGAATGATTTAGGGCCTGAGATGCCAACACATTCTAACATAAAACCTATTGACATTAATAGGTCTTCGTTAGATAGCGTGATGAGAAAAAGAGATGGTAATCTCGCCTTATGGCGCAAGGTTTCTCACAACGCCCTGGAATCGACTACGAGAACACATATTCTCTAGTAATGGATGTCATTGCACTCCACTACCTTGTCAGTTTGATAGCTTCCAAATAACTGAACATGCAGCTTACGAATGTGGTCACTACGTATCTCTATGGGGATCTAGATACGGAATATAATGAAGGTTCTTGTGGACTCCATTTACCCAAGTCAAGTGACCCTAGACCACGGAGCGTATTTACAACGAGGTTGAAATGCTCACTAAAATGACTACTTGATTAGGAAGGGATATGATGAACTATGCCCACGCGTTTCCACGACAAGTTCTGGATTTGCAATTGTCGCGGTTTATGTTGATAAACATAATTGGAACCCTTGAGAGTTAAGGGAAACCGCTGAACACCTGAAATCCGAGTTTGAGATGAATGACCTTGGGAGAACACGGTTTTGTCTAAATTCAGAATTTGTATACCATGTCAAGAGACATTTTTGATAAAGTCAAAAATGCACTCCCATGGTCGTCCGTAGTCTTGGCCCTAAAAGGGATCCGTTTCGTCCCAGGGATGATGACGAAGACGTGTTAATAGCAGAAGTGCTTACTTATGTACAATAGGCGCTTTATTGCACTTAGCACAATACAAGACCGGACACCTCAATTATTATGAACTTGTTGGCTAGACATAGCCCCGCGCCAACGCAACGCCATTAGATTGGTATAAAGACAATCTTTTGATATTTGAGAGGTACGATTGATATCGGCTTGTTTTATCCCTCCAGAGAAAAGAGATGACGGAAGTCTGGGATCGGACCCCACAAGGCAGAATGCCACCTTCCGTGCTCCTCCTCCCCTCCATCAAATTGACAACAAGCACTTCTAAATACTGAAGTGAACCATATCCGATCAGAGGATAATGTAGCGGACTTATTTACTAAGTCGTTACCAAAATCCACATTCGAGAAACATGTGAAGAGCATCGGATTGAGAAAGTTATCCGAACTCCCATGATTGTAGCAATCAGGGGGAGATATTGACATCAGGGGGAGGCATGATGTCTACATGTTCGATCTCGAAGAGTGAAGGACGTGTTGTGCTCTTTTTGTCCTTCGACCAGGGTTATTTTTGTCCCACATGGTTTTTGTTACCTGGCAAGGTTTTTAACGAGGCAACAATCAAAGCGTCATCATCAAGTTTGAGCGGCACAAGGGGGAGTGTTGAAGGATATCGACATAATGTGTGCCTCTACAAACTAGGGTTTAGAGTTGTAATAGGAATGTGTTTTAGGTATTCAATTGTAATCGGATTCTATTACCTTTTGGGTACCTTGTAACTCCCTATTTAAAGGGCTCCTATTATCAATGATAACACACAATTCTATTATCTTACAACACAAATATAGTATTTTGACAAAAAAAAATTTGCAGGATGTAGGACTTGCATTCGCAGAGGAGATTTTCTTCAAATTGAGTACCAACTCGACCACCTTAAGCATACGTGGACTTTCCATTTCTATGATCTCTCAATGCACTTGGAGCCTTGTTCTTGATCTTGTTTCCCCCTCCACAGTATAATCTGCTCATCTTTGAACAAATTGGGGATGCAAGGTGCAAGGTCCTGAATACATGGAATACACAGAAATCAGAAAACATAAAATTGGAGTAGAACCCCAAAAAGAAAATTCGAAGTTAATTTCAATTACAAGCCATACCCTCAATTCGAAGTTGGTACTAACTGTTCATTTTGCTGAGACTGTAGATGTTTTACCAAAAGCATAGTTGGTAATGAAGTTGAAACAAATAATGCATACAAACTTATAAAGTCACAACAACTAATGTAATAGTTCATAGTACCTAGTATCATGTTGTTTCCTTTTGTCTTCTTCACCAAGTGGAATATGAGGTATATGCGTTATCAGCATTATAGAAAGTCGAGGGAGAAAATGTATAAAACCCTTGACGACGGTCTAATTAGGAAATAGGAACTGAGTCAGTTCCTACAGATTCCACCTTTTAACTTATAAATATTCAATGAGCATGACAAATATACTAATTTATGTATCAGATGTTAGATTCAATATGAAACATAAACATATAACTCCAGTATACTATCTCAAATGTTAAATCAATGTTATGAAATAAAATCATAAAACTGACTTGGTGGATTGCTGCCGTTATCCATCTGGTGATCTGCTGCCGTTATCTATCTGATCTTCTCCTAGATACACACCGTATCTCTCTTTATTGCTTGATGGGACAAACTCAATGAGAGCGTTTTTATGTTCTAGCAGGGATCAAATACAAATACCATTCTATATATAAATCTGTTGAACAGCAGTTACATGGCAGTTCCTTCCTTCAAGGAACTGTCAAAATAACTTCCTATCCTAATAGATTTGTCTGGATAACCACACATTTGAATTTCAAATTCTTTAACAGATATTCTAATATATAAACTAAATTCGATTACTTAATAAGTTTATATATATTGGTTAATGTATTGATATTTGAATTCAAAACAGCTTATTTACATTAACTGATGCATACAGAACATAATAGCTAGTTCATATCTATTGCTGTGCAATAGGTATGATCTTAGAATCTCCCACTGAACTAGATATTATATGATGTATGCCATGTAAATAATCTATTTCTTAATTGTGAACTTGAATTCAAAAATACTATCTGTTTTACAAAACCCTGTCAATTAAGAATTACTAAGCTGAATCATAGAAAAGAATGACAAATTAGCAAGTTGCCAGTCTTTTATAATCACATCATAGTAATCAAAATTACATGGATTACCTCAAGTGTGATCATGCTTGTTATGTAGTGATCGACTTTCACAAGCATTGGTGATCCTGATGGAGTTATTCAAACTGTATATTTGCTGATGTGAAATCAGCAACGTCTGAATGTATATACACGCTAAATTATGCTGTACTATATTTGAATAAAACAATTTCATTCAAAATTATATGAATGAACATGATAATGACTGAGATGATTAATAACAATGCATTACTAAATAGTTGCAATACATACAAGTAACTTAGTGAAATACATAACTAACCATCAATACTGCCTAAAACTCCCATATTTTCCACATGTCTGATGAACACAGAAACCGGCAATGCTTTGGTCAATGGATCTGCAAGTTGGTCTTTTGTACCTATTTTGGTCACCTCTACTTCATTGTCTCTCACACTTTCTCTCACAGAGAAATACTTAACATCAATGTTTTCTAGATCCAGAAGTCCTTTTGTTGTTCTTTGAAAAGAACACAGCAGCTGCATTGTCACAGTAAATGGTCTATGACCTTTCAATTGAATCCACCACTTTCATTCTTGAAATAAAATTTCTCAACCACAAAGCATGTGTAGTAGCTTCAAATATTGCAATGTATTCTGCTTGAAAGGTTGAAGTAGCAGTTAATAATTGCTTATTAGTCGTCCATGAGATAGCTCCACCAGCAAACATGAAAATATATCCAGATGTTGATTTCAAGTCATCCAAGTCCTGTTTGTATGAAGCATCTGTATAGCATTCCACTTTCAATTCTTGATCTTCAATCCTTTTGTATACCAACATGTGATCTCTGGTAGATTTCAAATATCTCAAAACTTTCTTTCCAGCAACCCAATGTTCAGGTCCAACATTTGATTGATATCTGGACAACATATTGACAGCAAAACTTATATCTGGCCTGGTACAAACCTGTGCATACATGAGACTTCCAACCAATCTAGCATAAGGTACATTCTCCATGGTTTTTCTCTCTAGAACATTTTGAGGACATTGCCCTTTGTGCAGCTTATTACCTTTAGAAACAGGAGCATTCCCTGATCTGCATTTTTCTAGACCAAATCTCAGCAGCATCTTATCTATGTAATTCTTTTGTGATAACCCCAACATGCATTGATTTCTGTTTCTGCTGATTTCTATTCCAAGTACATAGTGAGCTTCCCCATATCCTTCATGTCAAAGTTCTTCATCAAAAATTCTTTTTTGTCTTTCAGCAAACCAATATTGCTGCTGGCTAATAAGATATCATCCACATATAAAATTAGAAATATGAAATGACTCCCACTAACCTTGCAGTACACACACTCATCTAATTTATTTTCTTCAAAGCCAAAATCTGAAATCACAGCAGCAAATTTTAAGTACCATTGTCTGAATGCCTGCTTGAGTCCATAGATGGACTTGTTGAGTTTGCAGATTTTCTTTTCATCCTCAATGAACCCTTCTAGTTGAAGCATGTAGATGTTTTCTTGCAAGTCTCCATTTAAAAATGCTGTCTTAACATCCATCTGATGCAATTCTAGATTGTAATGTGCAACCAAAGCCATTATAACTCTGAATGCATCTTTAGTTGAGACTGGTGAAAAAGTCTCATTGTAATCTATGCCCTCCTTCTGATTGTATCCTTTTGCCACAAGCCTAGCTTTGTATCTTTCAATCTTGCCATTTGCATCCCTTTTTGTTTTATAAACCCATTTGCAGCCAATTGGTTTCAAATCTGCAGTTCTATCTACTAAAGTCCAAACTCCATTCTGTGACATGCTTTGAAGTTCATCTTCCATTGCTAACTTCCATTTGTGGCTGTTATTAGATTGCATAGCTTCTTTCAATGAAACAGGATCATTTTCTTCCCCCAAATCAAACTCAATTGCAGTCAAATATAGATGATAATCACTGGATATTGCAGATTTTCTTGATCTTACTGATCTTCTCAAGACTTCATGTGCTTCCGCTGCTGGGATTTCTGCATTTTCACTATTCTGAACATCATCGTTTGGATCATTTTGATTTCCAAAATTGACTGCTTGAGATTGATTTTCAACTTGTGCTGCTGGTATAAATGCTTCACCTTGTGCTGCTGGTAAAAGTTCTTCCCCTTGTGCTGCTGGTAAAAGTTCTTCACTAATCATCCGTGTTTCAGGTGGCACAAATTCTGGAAAAATGAACCAATCATCCATGTTGTTATACATTTGATCAACACTGGTCCCCTCACTTACATCTTCATTTTGATCAAACATTTCATCATAGAAGGTTGCTCTATGTGTCTCAAAAATTCTGTTGGTTCTTGAACGGCAGTAAAATTTGAATCCTTTTGACTTCTCTGAATAACCAATAAAATATGAAGTTATTGATTTTAAGTCAAGCTTGTCATTTTCTCCATTGTATACTCTTGCCTCTGCCTTGAAACCCCAAACATGTAGATGATTTAGGCTTGGTTTATAGCCACACCAATTTTCAAATGGGGTATTCTTAATTGCTTTGCTTGGTGTTCTATTGCAAATGTAATTTGCAGTTTTCAAAGCCTCCCCCCTAGAAATCTTGGTAAACCTGATCTGGAAAACATGCTTCTAACCATGTTCATCAAAGTTCTGTTTCTTCTTTCAGAAACACCATTTTGCTGAGGTGTGTATGGAGTAGTGTATTGAGCAACAATGCCACATTGTTCCAAATATGTAGCAAACGGTCCTTTATGTTGCCCTTTCTGTGAATATTTTCCATAGTACTCCCCTTCTCTGTTTGACCTGATTACTTTAATAAGCTTTTCAGTTTGTCTCTCTACTTCAGTTTTGAAAATTTTGAAAACATCTAAAACTTGTGACTTGTCAGAAGTCAGATACACAAAATAATACCTTGAAAAATCATCAATAAAAGTCACAAAGTAAGAATTTCCACAAATAGTGTTTACTGGGAATGGACCACAAACATCTGTATGGATTAGCTCAAGCAATGATTCACTTCTTTTGGAACTGAAATTTCTCAAATTTGTCATTTTTCCATTCAAGCAATCCACACAGGTTTCAAAATCACTAAAATCCAATGCAGGAAGAATATTTTGTTTGACTAACTCATGCAATCTTTGTTTAGAAATATGTCCTAGCCTTTTGTGCCAAAGAAAAGAAGATATATGCTGCTGGTTTTTCCTTTTAACACCAGAAGATTTGGACACGTTGAAAATATCATGATTTTGTACTTGAGTAACAGCAGCAATATTAGAACAATTAACACACCAGTAGCCATCGATTAATGTTGCATCACCAAAACAAGACATATTTTTAAAGAAAAACATAGCCTTATTATTATTGGAGAAACTAAAACCATCATTCATTACAAATTGAGAACCAGATATTAGGTTTCTCTTTATTGAAGGAATACAATACACATTTTCTAGTACTAATACGAACTGATTTTTGAAAACTAATTTAACAATTCCTACAGCTTGAACTGCCACCCTTTGGCCACTTGCAGTGCATACCCTTGTTTCATTCTTGTTTGGGATTGTTAGGCTTGATAATCCCTGTAATGAATTAACAATATGAATGGGTGAGCCAGTATCAAACCACCAAGAATTATCATCAACAAATGCATGTGACTCTAAGTTAAAAACTGATTTTAATAAAAATGTACATTTCTTGTTCAACCAGTTTTTGAATCCCTCACAATCATTCTTGAAATGACATGTTTTCTTGCAAAAGAAATATTTCATTGGACCACTGGTTTTGAGAGACTTATTCTTATTCAGGTCATTTTTCACAGCAGCAGATTTAGATGAACTGGCCTTAAAGTTCTTATTGCCAAAATTTTTCTTAACTTTTGGCTTTGCAACATAATTGATGTTGACTGTTTTTCCCCTCTTGATCATTTCATCTTCCTCCTGCACACAAATGGAAATCAATTCATTTAGGCTCCATGTTTCTTTTTGTGTGTTGTAAAGGCTTTTCAAGTGACTGTATTGATCTGGGAAAGAGTTCATCAACATGTGCACCAGAAAAAGATCATCAATATTCATGTTTAGGCCTTTCAATTTTCCAGCAATATCTATCCCTTTCATTATATACTCCCTTATACTTCCATGTCCAGTGAACTTCATTCCCGTCAGTGCATTCATCAGGGTGCTAACTTCAACTTTGTCAGAAACTTTGTACTTCTCAGCAATGGAATTGAAATAAACTTTTGCAAATTCAGAATTTGGAATGCCTCCCTTCACAGCATCAGTCATGCTCTTTTTCATACAGATCAGTGCCATCCTGTTGTGCCTATGCCACTGTGAATACCTGTCTTTGGCTTCCTTAGATGTATTAGCAGTCAGTTCTGCTGGTGGATCCTCTCTCAACACATGGTCAAAGTCTAGTATGCCTAGGTTGAGTTCTATGTCTCCCTTCCACTTCTTGAAATTCAATCCATTGAGCAATTCAATTTGATTAATGCTCATTGGAAAATGCATGGCTGGAATGAAATTAATTTAAATCAGTCATTCAACATATATTCTAGTTTGACTATATACTAGAATCATATGCATATCCCAAATGTTAATTCATATAGAATAAACATTTTAAATGAATCACATACAGATAGATAAATAAACATATATCATGTTCAAGATGCTGGTATCATTTGTGATACACTTATCTCTAACGATATATTTATGAATGTTCATTATCATACATATGTTATACCAGAAAGCCTAATCTTGATATCCAACCGCTTTGGAAGTTAGATTGTAATTTAAACTTTCAAGTTTTCTTCATGTTTTCTTCTGTGAATGTATGTTCATACATATACATTACAGCTATTTTGATAGCATTGAATACATATGCAGAACACATTCAAAAGAAAATTTCATTTAGCCTATTGCATATATCAGTATAATCATGGCTACTTTGGCAGCAATATGAATCTACATGAAATATGCAGTAGTTTCTTAAATTAGATACAATTTTCACATGTTATATATAACAAATAATCATTATATAATTCGATAAAAACAATACTCAGTTTATACAGATAACAGCAGTAAAAGTCACTATCGCTTTGTATTTAATTGATATGCAGACATATTTATATAAACAACAACATGTCATCATCAAGTCCCAGGATATATATATATAAATTTGTCTTATAATAAACATTGATCTAAATCTGAGCATAGTTGCTCTGATACCAATTGTTAGATTCAATATGAAACATAAACATATAACTCAAGTATACTATCTCAAATGTTAAATCAATGTTATGAAATAAAATCATAAAACTGACTTGGTAGATTGCTGCTGTTATCCATATGGTGATATGCTGCCATTATCTATCTGATCTTCTCCTAGATACACACCGTATCTCTCTTTATTGCTTGATGGGACAAACTCAATGAAAGCGTTTTTATGTTCTAGCAGGGATTAAATACAAATACCATTCTATATATAAAGCTGTTGAACACAGCAGTTACATGGCAGTTCCTTCCATCAAGGAACTATCAAAATAACTTCCTATCCTAATAGATTTGTCTGGATAACCACACATTTGAATTTCAAATTCTTTAACAGATATTCTAATATATAAACTAAATTCGATTACTTAATAAGTTTATATATATTGGTTAATGTATTGATATTTGAATTCAAAACAGCTTATTTACATTAACTGATGCATACAGAATATAATAGCTAGTTCATATCTATTGCTGTGCAATAGGTATGATCTTACATCAGATGGTACCGGACTTAAACGCCCAGTCTGAAAAACCGCAAATCCGGACCGGCTTGTCAAAGTCCGACCCGTTTGGGCTGGGCCCTATTTTTTTTTTTTGCCAAAATGATTCGGGCCAGGCTTGGATTTTCAAAGTTACGGTTTGGGCCTGGCCCTACTTTTCAAAGTTGGAAAAGCTCATTTAGGCCGGTCTTAGTTAAAAGAGACAGATATCCATGTATTATTAGACCTAATGTAAGGCTCAAAATCTCTACCATAGGATCAGATACACTGAATTTTAACTCACTCAAATACCTAAAACGTCCTAAACGACTAAACCTATAATCAATCTCAGCCATTTCTTCGCAAGAGTAGAGAGGCCGCCTCCCTTCAGTCAATCAGTGCTCAATTGGCTACATGCTTTCACATTTTCCACTAGTAGAGAGGTCTTTAGCCGCTACGCATTCTGTAAATTTCCTCTGCTTTTCTCGAAAGTGAGACCGACTCTTGCTTTTGCCCTTGTTGATTTATATTTTACTCAGCTCTCATTCCATTTGCAAAGGAGGACTAGGAACTTGGAGTAAACGGAGCAACATAGATCACAGGAAGCTTGCAAAGGCGATCATATCTGAAGGTTGTTTTGATAGGTGCTACTTACAGTCTTGAAAATATGTTAAATCTAGTTCAAAATGAATGTTGAGAATCATTACTAATTAACGAACCATATTGCTTTTCTGTGTAATCAGGAAATCATGGCTCTGGAAGTTGTGGGTGGAGCTTTTCTCTCTTCTTCTCTTGCTGTTCTGTTTGATAGGATGGCTTCCCGTCCGGTTGTTGACTTCATCCGAGGAAAGAAGACCACCGCTGGGCTGCTCCACAAGTTGAAGATTAAGTTGTTGTCGGTTAATAAGTTGCTTGATGATGCAGAGGAGAAGCAACTCAGAAACTCTAGAGTCAGGGATTGGCTTAGTGAGCTTAAAGATGTTGTCGGTGTGTGAGGAACAGCGGTGTTACAGTTGGTGTGTGCTATATGATCTCTGTCAACTAGTTGGTGTGTGAGGAAGAGCGGTGTTACAGTTCGGGCCAATTGCCTAGATGCTTAACAAATTTGATAGTAGGACTATTCTTTTTAAGTTTAGATGACTGCAGCCATTGCTGCTTGCATTTTGTTGGGATGCTGGGATGATTAACAAGAGAGATGGCTGATCTTGTAGGAACCATTTTCTTGACTGAATGTTTTACATGCACACACTCAGGTGCACGTGCATGAAAACTAGATTTACACTTGACACACAACATGATTTTCTGGTTCAGGTTTCTTGCATGATAATGAAACTGTCCAATCACTTTGGCGGAAGATAGTTACTGAGATATTTGGTAATGACTAATGAGTAATGACACTGCATAACTATGTGGCTTTATGACTTTGTGTTTCTTATTTGATAATCAAACTATAGTTGTGATCAATTGTCATTTTACCACAGATTGCGTCATTACTATTGTGTTATGTTGTTGCAACTGAACTTATGTGATTATGTTATTGGTTTTGAGATTGTGTAGGGAAGCAAACTTTTGTGCTTGTTAATTGATTGCTGCCTTGCTGTAAGTGAAATGGATATCTTACTGTGCTGTAGAAGAGAAGAACTGAAGCAGTAATGAATTTGTGAAACAATGTTCAAATGTTCAACTTTTTTCCTTTTTCTATTTTCATTTCAGTGTAATATTCTTGAGACAATGAGAGTAGATTACTAGAAAATCATGTTATAATCTTTAATTCTTGCAGCAGAAGTTTGTCTCGCGACACTTTGGCATGAAACTGTCAAAGTTTCAAGTTTTATAAACTTGACCAATTCAAATTTCTTTACTCATCTGATCTTTCATCCTTTGCCCAACTTGTGGCTTTGTGTTTGCATTGGAATGTCATTGTTTATACATTAGATTACATTTTCTCAAGTACAAATTATAGAAAATGTATAAAACCCATGACGACGGTCTAATTAGGGAACTGAGTCCACAGATACCACCTTTTATAGGGATTAAATAGTCAATGAGCATCACAAACTTATAGAGTCACAACAACTAATGTAATAGTTAACAGCACCTAGTAATCTAGTATCATGTTGTTTCCTTTTGTCTTCTTCACTAAGTGGAATCTGAGGTATATGCGTTATCAGCATTATAGAAAGTCCAGGGAGAAAATGTCACGCCCCGAATTTTGAATAAAAAAAATTCAAAATCCGAAACATGAATAAACCACCACAACACACGCCACTCAAAATTCAAATCTCGAAAACCTCAGTTTAAATAATATAACTCACTTGTACAAAGTAAATTTGTAAAGCTCAAATTGAGTATCACTCACCTCACAATTTACAAGGCTGTAAAACTAAAACCAATACTCTAATCCGCACGATCTCCGCCATGATCCTCCTGACCTGCAGGACTACCCGCTACACAATTTGAATAGTGTACCGGGATTGCAACAACACCAAACCCGGTAAGCCATGACAACCCGTATGAGTAAACAAGAAGGAATGTTGAGTTTAATTCACATTTATGTTAACTCAAGTAAACAACCAACAATCAAAACATCAGTGAGGAAACATCAAACAAAACACGGAAAATCCACAACGAATACATTTCCACAATCCTCTAACCACAATATCCCCACTTTAGTCCATCCTAACTGTTTGGACCCAACACTAATAACACGTTAGATTTCTAACAACATCGTTATCTGTCACCTCGGTTAAGGCTTAAATAAACGATATACATCTCGGTTATTATTTAACCGGCGTTCTTCGGACTCTTCCGTCCTCAGAGCACTACATCTCGGTTATTATTTAACCGGCGTTCTTCGGACTCTCCGTCCTCAGAGCACTACATCTCGGTTATTATTTAACCGGCGTTCTTCGGACTCTTCCGTCCTCAGAGCACTACATCTCGGTTATTATTTAACCGGCGTTCTTCAGACTCCCTGTCCTCAGAGCACTACATTTCTACCCTCTAATCAACTCAGAAGGTCAACATGATTATCACACACATTTATCGATAAACATCATCATAAATAATCATGGCAATTTCCAAGACAATATCATATCATAACCAAGTTATCGTAATTCCACACACACCTCAATGTCACACCATTCCATATATATATCCACGTAAATATATATATACGTAATCATCCGCGCAGGGATAATCACTAATACCAACTATAATTCAAGCATAAAAATCGTGAAATTCATTTTGTATAAATAAAATCATTTTACTTACCTATGGACCGTAGTTGATCAAGTCCACATAATTTAAAACAAATATTTATTTCATAAATATTTTCACACAATTACGACAAAATAAAGTAATTAAAAGTACTCGGTTCATAATATGAACCACGTGAGGTTTACTCACCTCTAATCGCGCTGCGTCTTCAATTTCACAATACACACCAAAACCGCTCACCAAGGAAGACCGTCAATCACCTAATCAAACATGATCATAACTTAGCCCACAACTCATAAACAAAATTAAACGACGATCCAATGGTCAGATCGAAATTATATGATGATCCAACGGTCGGATCCTCACGGATCGCCATTAGGATCATCCTCCTAATTTATCACGAAGATCCAACGGTCGGATCTTCCTGAATCGCCCTTATAAACATCTCCACAAAGTTTCATGAAAATCCGACGGTCGGATTCTCACGAATCGCACTCCGAATCACTATTTAGCAATTATACGAAGATCCAACGGTCGGATCTTCGCCCATGACCACACATAGTCACTGGGACAGTCATACGATCAACATATCAAAACTACATGTCCATCGGACGGTCCGATCTTCACAAAACATTAATTGGATTATCGAAATCGATCGAAACCGTAAAAATTCATAACTAAATCATACGATATCCAAAAAATGCGTATAATATATCCAAATGATCGTAATGAAATGTAGTATCCAAAAATGTAAAGAAATCACATTTTTAACCTCCGGAGGTGGCCGGAAAAGGGACGCCGGAGTTTGGACAGAACCGCCGCAGACCACCGCCAATGGTGTCGGGGCCAGGCTGCTCCTCTTCATCTCATCAAGCCCAATAATTTTCATAACTATCATGAAGTCAGAAAATGAACGGAAGTGGTCGCAAAATTACCTAGAACAGTTTGAAGGTGGCCGGAAAATTTCCAGAAACCGGCGAGCTACGATTTCGACGTAAAAACTTCAATTTCAGGCCTCTATTCCTTCTAGAGAGTTGTTAATAACATCAAACCGAACTCACTGGTTTAAGAATCAATCAAGACGATGCACTACAGCTCGAGATATCACGATCGAAAGGTTTCGGTTTCGGATCGAAAACCGGCCGAGCTCCGACGAACGTGAAACCGGTCACTCGAGGTGCGATCCTTCAGTTTTGATGATCAACAAGTTGAGGCGAGTTCATAGAGCTAAGGATCGGAAGTTTTGGTGGCCGGAGCTAGGAGAAAACCGGCGTTGACTAAAATCGAACTCAAATCTAAACAAGCTCGCCGCCGCCGTTACGGGCCGCGCCGCAGTTCAAGGTTGCCACAGACGGCTTCAGAGGAGTGAGGCGAACACTATGGAGGAAGTTTAGAGCGATTTGGTGGTCTGTGGAGCAAGAAAAACGCCGGCGAAGGTTGCCCAGTTCCGTCGGCTCGGGCGCGCGCAGGAGAGAGAGAAAACGCTGGTTTCCCAAAAGGGAAAAAAATGAAAATATTTTTGGAAGTTTCCGAAAATGGAAGCTTTATACAAAACTGGAAACTTTTTCGAAAAATCATAACTAATTCATACGAACTCCGATTTTTACGTTCCACATATGCACGCGATCGTATCGACTAGCTCTACAACTTTCGTGAAGGAAGCTTTCCCAAATTCGGCACGTATAAAAAGTCAACTTCCGCGTGCCCCTAATAACGCACGTTTCGAAAATTAAAACGTACGAACAAATTCCACAACTTCTCAAAGCTTCGTACTTTCGCCCATGGCCACGAGATCATTTCCAAAATGTCATCGGAAAATAATATTAATTTTCGGGGTATTACAGAAAATACAGGACGGTCTAATTAAGAACTGAGTCCACTGATACCACCTTTTATAAGGACCGGTAGGGCTGTGCGTTTAAGCCCGAAATCCCTCAAATTAGGAACGGCTTGTCAAAGCCCGACCCATTTGGGCTGGGTCCTATTTTTTTGGTCACCAAAACAGTTCGGGCAGGGCCTGCACTTTCAGAATTACGGTTCGGGCAGGGCCCTACCTTTCAAAGTTGGAAAAGCCCGTTTACGCCCGTCTTAATTAAAAATGACAGATGTTTATGTATTATTGGATTTCGTCTTAGTTAAAAATGACATATGTTTATGTATTATTGGATTTAATATACTGCTAACTAATTAGACCGAGTTATAAAAAAAACCTAGGAGAGCCTCTCTCTCTCGCCCTAGCAAACCTTAGGCCGGTGACGGCTTTTTCCAGTCTGATTCTCATGCAGGCCTTCAAGATCATAGCGTGGAACTGTCGAGGGTTGAATAACATAGAAACTCAAGATGCCCTCGTTAGTATTGTTCGTCAACACAACCCTAGTTTGGTTTTTCTATCAGAAACCCTAGCTTCTCCTGATATATTGTCTTCCGTTCGCTGCCGGATAGGGTTCGATGGTGTAGTTTGTGCACCAAAGGAGAATGACTGTAGAGGTCTAGCACTTTTCTGGCGCAATGAGGTTCCTGTCCGGCTTCGACATTACTCAGCTAACCATATTGATGCGGAGGTAGGTGTTGTGGGATCGGCGGGAGTTTTTCGCTTTACCGGAATCTATGGCGTTGCTACTGCGGCCAATCGTACTACGACTTGGAATCTACTTCGTCTTTTGGCGACTCAGTGCAACCTGCCATGGCTTGTTGCCGGCGACTTTAACGAGATCCTTTGCCAGGATGACAAGTCGGGGGGTCCTCCGCGCTGTGCAGCACAGATGTCTCGCTTTCGTCAAGCTTTGGTCGATTGTGAATTGATCGACATGGGGTATGTTGGCCCCAGATTCACGTGGTCCAATCATTTCACCAAGGAACAATTGGATCGAGTCTGTCAGACGGTGCAATGGAGAGATTTGTATCCATTCTCTCGATGTATCACTCTCCCACTTAGCAGGTCGGATCACTGTCCGTTGCTTATTGAGGTTAGCCCTGATCTGGTGCCTAGAAACCGGTCTCTGAAACCTTTCCACTTTGAGGAGATGTGGCTCCAGCACTTGGATTGTGGAAATGTTGTGCAGCAAGGATGGATGCTTCCAACTGTTGGGGAGTCTATGTCTCAGGTCAGTCGGAAAATTAAACATACAGGTCATTTGCTCATGAATTGGCATGTTGGGGTATTTAAGCAACGTCAGACCGAGATGCAGTTGATCCAATGTAAGTTGGATAATCTGATGAAACAGAGTTTTGCCCCTAACCACTTTGACATACAGAAAGCCTTACAGATTCGCTTGAATGAATTACTTTCGGCCAATGAAGTTTATTGGAGGCAGCGATCAAGGATCCAATGGTTAAAAGATGGCGACCGGAATACAGCTTTTTTCCATAGACGTGCCTCTAATCGACGAAGTAGGAATCGGGTCAAAGGTTTACTCGATGATTCAGGTCAGTGGACTTCTAATCCGGCAGAAGTGAACGATTTAATTTCCAAGTATTATGAATCTATTTTTCGAGCTGGTGATATAGATCAGAGGGCAATTGAGTCGGTTACTACTTGCTTGCAGTCCAAGGTCTCTACCGACATGAATGCAGATCTTACTGCACCCTACTCCGATTCCGAGATAAAGAAAGCTCTGTTTCAGATGCATCCATCTAAGTCTCCGGGTCCAGATGGTATGTCGCCTTGTTTTTTCCAGAAGTTCTGGCATGTTGTAGAAAAGGATTTGTGCATGGCGGTCAGAGAGATTCTTTGTTCAGGTCAGATCTCTCAAGAATCTAACTTGACTCATCTTACTCTGATCCCAAAGATTAAAGAACCCAAGTTAGTCTCTGATTTACGACCAACTGCGTTATGCAATGTGGTTTACAAAATTGCCTCAAAGGTCTTGGCAAATAGATTGAAGTTGCTCCTTCCTCAGATTATTTCGCCTTTACAGAGTGCCTTTGTCCCTGGGAGGTTGATCTCTGACAACACTTTGGTGGCGACTGAGGTAGCTCACTTTATGAAGAAGCTACGTAGATAGGTAGATGGTTTTTTCTCCCTAAAACTTGATATTTCTAAGGCTTATGATCGTCTGGAATGGCAATACGTGGAGGCAGTCCTACTGAAGTTGGGTTTTTGCCCGAATTGGGTCAGGATTGTGATGGCTACAGTAACGTCCGTTAGTTATTCTGTTCTGATAAACGGGACTCCCACAGGTTTTATTTTACCTACTAGGGGCATCCGACAGGGAGATCCACTTTCTCCATATCTCTTCATCCTCTGCGCAGAAGGACTCTCAGCCTTAATTACTTCTTCTATACAGAATGGGTTGATTAATGGTATTAAAATGTCTCCTACTGCACCTGTTATTCATCACTTGTTGTTTGCAGATGATAGTTTCTTATTTGGTGAGGCATCAGTCGCAGAATGCCGAGCTTTCAAAGGAATTCTCTCTTTGTATGCTAAGGCTTCTGGTCAGCACATTAATTTACAGAAATCCAGTGTTGTGTTCAGTGGTAATGTTAATCTTCAGATGCGCAATCAGTTGGCCGGAATCTTGGGTGTGGAATGTGTTAAGGAGCATGGGTTGTATCTCGGTCTCCCTATCCATGTTGGACATAACAAGACAGCCTTTTTTGCTTATTTGAAGGAACGACTTACAAAAAAACTCATCAGTTGGAGAGCAAAACTTTTGAGTATAGGAGGGAAGGAGTTGCTTATCAAGGTAGTTGCCCAGACTTTGCCAAATTATGTCATGAATTGTTATGCATTACTGAGGTCACTCTGTGATGATCTTCAACGACTTTGCTGCCAATTCTTTTGGGGTAGTACAGATGCTAAACGTAAAGTACACTGGAGGTCTTGGGAAAGGATGTGCCTTCCAAAAGCTCAAGGAGGTATGGGTTTCAAAAACCTTCATGCTCACAACCTGGCCATGTTGGCAAAACAAGGATGGCGTTTACTCTCCCATCCTTCTACACTTGTATCCCAAGTATTTAAGGCGCTATACTATCCTCATGGTACTTTTCTCACTGCGGATATGGGGGAGCGACCATCGTACTCATGGAGGAGTATTATGGAGGCTAGGCCTGTATTGCAGGCTGGCTTAACCTGGCGGATTGGCAATGGAGCTTCTGTGGGTATATGGGATTCGGATTGGATTCCACATGTCTCTCATCATTCCTTAGTCCGGGCTCCTGATACTGTCTTTGAGAGAGTTGCAGATTTGATTAACCAATCTACATGGTCGTGGGATGAGGCTGCTGTACTACTGTGTTTTGAGCCTCAGGTGGCCACACAGGTTCTCTCCATCCCTCTTAGTAGACATCATGGTCAAGATCGAGTGGCGTGGAAATTGCACAAGAGAGGCTTCTTCTCGGTGAAGTCTGCCTATACGGTAGCTTGTGATCTTGTCATGGGCAACCAGTTCGCTTCAACTTCAGCTGGAGACCCGTATAGTCCGGTCTGGAGGGCTCTTTGGAAGGCCCAAGTCCCCAGTAAGGTTGCTATTTTTGGGTGGCGGGCAGTGCAGAACCTTCTTCCTACCCGAGTTGCTCTGTCGACCAAAGGGTATTTAGGGGATATGCACTGTGTTGTCTGCTCCAATGCTATTGAATCGGTGGAGCATTTGTTCTGCCAGTGTCCCTTCTCTATAGAGATCCTAGATGCTCCTCCATTCCATATCCAGCCTTCATCTGCCACTTGGAAGGACTGGGTCCTGGAGAGAGCTACTTCTATGCCTCCCGAGCTTTTTGATAAACTTCTTGTTCTGATGTGGAGTATCTGGAGGAATCGGAACGAGAAGCTGTGGAGGGATCGGACTCAAACAGGGTCGGGGGTTGCGGCCTCTGCAATGGCCTGGTTTGAGGAGTATTCCCGAGTCCACAGGGATGCTGCACCGGTGGAGCGACGTCACTCTCCTCGTAGGAAGACGTGGATTGCCCCAATGGAAGATAGTCTTAAGCTAAATGTGGATGGGGCTTTCCTTCCTACTGTTCAGTATGGCGGTACAGGTGGAGTGTTAAGGAATGGCCGTGGAGAATTCATTGCTGCGTTCTCTCACAGGTCAGCTTTCGTTACCTCTCCATTGCATACTGAACTGGTGGCTCTCAAATATGGCCTAGAGTTACTACAGGCCTTGAATGTTACACAGGCGGTGATTGAGAGTGATTGTCTATATGCGATTCAGGCTATCAATTCCATGGCTGAGGATCTTTCTGCTCTAGCTCCTTTGATTTCTGATATCAAAGGTTTAGTGAATGCCCTGGGGGAGATTGTAATCAGTTTTACTCCTAGACAAGCAAATATGGTTGCTCACCGCCTAGCTAGTCATAGTTTTGATTCAAATGTCCTTCTTGAATGGTTTACTATTGCTCCAGAGTTTATACTGGATGCCCTCATGTACGATTGTAATCGTATTTAGTTAATAAAGTTTCTTCTTCTTCTTCAAAAAAAAAAAAAATGTATTATTGGATTTAATATAAGGCTCAAAATCTCTACCATACAAAGGCGATCATATCTGAAGCTTGTTTTGATAGGTACTACTTACAGTCTTGAAAATATGTTAAATCTAGTAGTTCAAAATGAATGTTGAGAATCATTACTAATTAACGAACCACGAACCACGTTGCTTTTCTGTCTAATCAGGAAACCATGGCTCTGGAAGTTGTGGGTGGAGCTTTTCTCTGTTCTTCTCTTGCTGTTCTGTTTGATAGGATGGCTTCCCGTCCAGTTGTTGACTTCATCCGAGGAAAGAAGACCGCCGCTGTGCTGCTCCAGAAGTTGAAGATGAAGTTGTTGTCGGTTAATAAGTTGCTTGATGATGCAGAGGAGAAGCAACTCAGAAACTCTAGAGTCAGGGATTGGCTTAATGAGCTTAAAGATGTTCTCTATCATGCCGATGACCTTTTGGATGAAATCAAGACTGAAGCTCTGCGTTGCAAGATGGAAGGAGAGGATTCTGGAAGCAGCCGCACAAATCAGGTACTGGAGTTTAGTTCTATTTCCATTCATGAACTTGACAAAAGTCTGGAACCCAGGATACTGGACATTCTTGACAGATTAGAACTTATTGTCAACGAAAAAGATGTGCTTGATTTGAAAGAGGGTGTTAAAGATAGACCACAAGGAAGACTGCCCACAACTTCTTTGGTAGAAGAGTCTAGTGTATATGGAAGGGATGAAGAAAAGGAGGCCATTATCAAGTTATTATTAGCGGATGGTGTGACTGGAAATAAGATAGATGTGCTTCCAATTGTGGGCATGGGTGGGCTTGGAAAGACCACTCTTGCTCAACTCGTATACAACGATGACAGAGTCAAGCAACATTTTGTCCATCAATCATGGTCTTGTGTTTCAGTAGAATTTGATGTTATCAAAATAACAGAGACACTTTATGGGGCGGTCACTTCACAAACTTGTAATATCACAGACCTAAACATGCTTCAAGTTAAACTAAAGGAGACGTTGTCAGGGAAGAAATTTCTCTTTGTTCTTGATGATGTTTGGACTGTGACTAATGACGAGTGGGATCTCTTAAGCCGACCCTTTGAGAGTGGAGGTCATGGAAGTAAGATCATTGTCACAACACGTCATGAAGATGTTGCAGGCATTATAGGTACCCTTCAAAGTCAACATCTAATGCAACTATCTGAGGAAAACTGCTGGTCGTTGTTCTCAAAACATGCCTTCAAGAATGGAGGTGTTACTGCAGATCTGTCGCTTGAAGTGATTGGAAAACAGATTGCTCAAAAGTGTAAAGGACTCCCTTTAGCTGCAAAATCACTTGGGGGTCTTTTGCGTTCTGAACCAAATATTGAGAAATGGGAAGAAGTGTTGAACAATGACATATGGGAGTTGCTAGATAAAAAGAATGGCATTTTGCCAGCTCTATGGTTGAGCTACCATTATCTACCTCCGAATCTGAAGCGTTGTTTTGCTTACTGTTCCATATTTCCTCAAGATTATCAGTTTCACAAACCGGATCTGGTGTTGCTGTGGATGGCTGAAGATCTCTTACCGTCGAAATCGAAGACTACATTAGAACAAGTCGGAGAGAACTACTTTGATGATCTAGTGTCAAGGTCATTTTTTCAACATGTACCTAATCACTTTTCTGGTGAGGCAGTTTTCACAATGCATGACCTTATCCATGACTTAGCAAACTTTGTCTCTGGAGAGTTCTGTGTTAGGTTGGAGAACAATGATGAGGTGTTGGAAAATGTCAGCAAGAGTCGCCACTTTTGGTGTATAAATGCATCTGCCGCAATTGATCAATGGGACAGTTTGTGTGAAGCCAAGTATTTGCGAACCTTTCTAGTATCAAAATATCATCAGTACGTACGTCCCAACTTAGATTTTGATATATTCCTGAAGCTTCAGTGTTTAAGAGTGCTCAATTTATCAAGGTACAAAATTGGTGAGCTGCCTAGTGCTCAATTTAGCAAGTTGAAGCATCTAAGGCACTTTGACTTGTCTCACACATCAATTAAAAAGTTACCTGATGAAATGTGTACTTTATATAATTTACAGACGTTGTTGTTGTTCTGTTGTAAATCCCTAGTTGAGTTGCCAACTGATTTGGGAAGATTAATCAACTTGCGTCATCTTGATATTAGATGGACAAAGATAGTAAAGATGCCACCAAGGATGGGCAAAATGAAAGATCTCCAAACAATAAGAGGTAATTTTGTCCTAGACAAATACACTGGTGGTAACATTGTGGAGATTAAAGAGCTTCAGCAGTTGCGCGGAACACTATGCATCTCGGGGCTTCGCAATATTGCGCGTGTCACAGATGCCTTGGAGACCAATATCAGGAAGAAGAAGTATTTGGATGAATTAGTTTTGGAATGGGGAGGCAAGTCTGGTGACACCGACGATACGCAAAAAGATAGAGATGTGCTGGAGAACCTCCAACCTCATACGAACCTAAAAAAACTCGAGATTCGATCTTATGGCGGCACAAGATTTCCAGGTTGGTTGGAAGATCATTCTAGTTTATCTAATCTGGTTCATCTTCGACTTCTGGATTGCGGAAATTGTTTGTCCTTGCCATCAGTTGAGCAGCAACCCTCCCTACAAGAGCTTGAGATTGAAGGATTTAATGGAGTGGTGACTGTGGGTTCTAAGCCTTTTCCTAATCTACGTGAGCTTCGTCTGAAATCTTGTCCCGAGGTAACCGGGGCATTCATGTTAGCCTGCTTCCCAAAGCTTGAAAGCCTCGCTTTGGTGGATGTGAATGTAGAATCTCTTCATTCCACTACAGTACTCCTCTCCCTTGTCAAACTCAGAATATCTTCATGCCCAAATTTTGTTTGTTTTCAAGATGGAGGGTTGAATACATGCACAACCTTCTCCCATAACAGTCGAGAAATGTCCGCAACAGTCGAGAAATGTCCGCAACACATGCACAACCTTCTCCCATCTCTCAGGCACTTGGTCATACGTGATTGTCCAGAATTGGAATCATTTCCCGAAGGGGCATTGCCGTCTAAGTTGGAACACTTGGAGATCTGGCGATGCAAGAAACTCGTCATTGGAAACCGTATGCAGTGGGGTCTACCAACACTCACCTCTCTCAAAATCTTGAGCGTCGACTTTGAGGGATGTGAACAAGTTGTAGATTCATTTCCAGACGGGGGGCTGCTGCCCACCACTCTCTCAGGACTCGAGATCCACGGTATTTCGAAGCTGGACGGCAAGGGGTTTACACAACTCACCTCTCTTGAAGGGTTGCAAATTTTCAATTGCCCTGAACTCCGGAGCTTGCCAGATGAAGGGCTACCCACTTCCCTTTCTTTTCTGGAAATCCACGGTTGTCCTTTACTAGAACAACGCTGCCGGAGAGAGACAGGAGAAGATTGGCCCAAGATTGCTCACATCAAGACCATTTCTATCAATAACAAACGTATATGATATGCAATGGTAATTATCCAATTCTCTGTTCTCTCTTGGTTTAGTTAGTGAATTCCCCTCTCAACTGCTTCTTATAAACTCTATGGGTTAGCCAATTACCATATCATTTCTTAATGCATCTGTTCATTTCTGTACAATATCATTATTTTGACCTCTACATTTCAATTCTTGTATAGGCTCCGGGTGCTTTGTAATTACCTAATCAGATGATTCCACTGCTGAGTCTCTGGATAGAAATTTCCTGTCGATGTTGGACAAGGTTACTTAAAACTTCCTTTTCATCTGAACCTATGCTGCCGTTTTTATGCTGCTAGACCTGTTTGTGGTTTTATGCCGCTAAACAAAGATTCCATCTCTTATGTGGTATCTCTCTCTCTCTCTCTAACTATTTACAAATGTTTGATCTAGTTCTCTTGGACGCTATAGAAATCTGGCCATTGCTCCATGTTGCCAGACTACTGAGTAACTTGAGAAAATCTTCCCATTAATCTTCTCCTTATTCTGTTTCTCTTAGCTTTGTTCAATTTTTCTCAAAATTCCTTCTGGTGCTGCATCACTATGAACTTTCAGTTTTCACACATGCATGTTGCGCATTGGTATGCTGATTATAGGTGCACGTAGATGCATGATGTCTTGCATGATGGCAAATACTAAGGCCTTTCGTTTCTTTAAACATGGCATGACCCTAATTTGGTCTTTACTTATCCCTATACTCCTGTAAGTTCAGAACTTCAGAAGTACAGATTATAACATCTGATATTATAATATTCTCAGCGGAACAAATACATTATCCTTCATGATGCCTAATGACTACTTGTCATATGTATTGGATAGTTGAGCTGCTCTATCGTATTCATAAGGTTGAATATGTCCTCAACATCCCTCTTACTTTGTATGGAAATTTTTTAGTGACAACAGTATCCTCTATTTACTCATATTTGTTCATAGACTGCAAGATTAGTCTTTACTGGTCTCTTTTGATCATACTATGAAATTTGAATATTTTCTCTGAAAATGTTCCAGAGTGGTGAAAAGCTGTCAAGTTTTATCATGTGGGAAATTTCCAGTGCTGTCGAAGCAGACTCTGCAACTATGCTTCATTCCAATGAATCTCATCAATGTTTCACTACTATTACAGAGGAAAAAGAGGTGTATAAGAATTCTTTGATTTCAAAACTATTGTGTTGGCTAACTGGAACTGTAATTCTTAATTGGGAAGCTTGACTGGAGAACATGGGGGAGTGGGGAGTTGGGTCCAGGAATGATTTGTTCCTCCCTTTTTATAAAACTAGATTTTTATAAGGTCATGCACTTTACTTCAGAACCTAATGTCATCCAAATAGAAAAGATCAAGGAGTGTGGTCTCAGAGGCATGGTGTATGTTTTCTGTGGCTTTGTTGTAAATTTCCATGGAGAGAGTAGCAACTCAATTGCCTAGATGCTTAACAAATTAGATATTAGGACTATTGTTTTTAAGTTTAGATGGCTGCAGCCATTGCTGCTCGCGTTTTGTTGGGATGCTGGGATGATTAACAAGAGAGATGGCTAACCTTGAAGGAACCATTTTCTTGACTGAATGTTTAATTTACACGCACACACTGAGGTGCACGCGCATGACAACTAGATTTACACTTGACACACTACATGATTTTCTGGTTCAGGTTTCTTGCATGATAATGAACCTGTCCAATCACTTTGGTGGAAGATACGTTGCCCTAATGAAGCTAATCCTGCCTGGAGATGGTAATATATACTGTTGTCCAACCTGTTTTTCTTTTTTCTTTTTGGTATGTGAACATGGGCAACTTGTTGGAATGTCTCTCATAGGTGGTAACTCGTTGGCGGGAAGCGTGAACACGATAGTAAGGGGCTCCGTCAAGCGTCGAAAGCCATATGAGATGAGCTAGAATCCACTAGCAATTATGGGCACAGCCGTAAGAAAAATAGAGAAACTTCTCTAAGATTTGGTTTTTTATTGATAACTTGAATGAAAATTACAATCGAAAAGGTACCTTATATAGGGCACATAGAATTGGAAATTATAAAATAATCTCAACCCTTGATATTTATTATCAACTTTATTTTTAATAAACAAAAAGTGTATTTAATGCAATCTAACCATTCATTTATGTTGGTGCAAGTGCACGGCGGTGCTCTGAATAATCTCTCACATAGAATAAACCTAATACAACTAGAAAACAAAAAGAACAATTTATTATAGACTAAAACTAGGAAACCTAATTAAATAAAAATCGGAAATAAAATCCTAGATATTAAAGAATATTACGCAAACATATATTTGAAATCCCAACCTAGATTTCGCTCGAGAATCCCGATATATCCAAAAGAGTAATTTTTGATTAATTTCATCATTAAGAAGCCTATTTGAATACTAATTTTCAATATTCAAATCATTCTTCTTAATGTGCAAACACTTCTTTCTTTTCGAGATTCTTGGTTGAAGTTGGCTAAAATCTTGTCCTACATCAGTCTCCTCCACCTGAAAAGAACTCGACCTCGAGTTCCTCTTGTATGCAGCTCGATCGTTAGTAGGAATAAAACATGATAAGCCATCAACTTCAATATTTTTGAAATTAAAAGGTATCACCATGAGTCCAATACCGTAGACAAGTTTAGAATAAACATCTTGAAACTTGAACTCCTCCACTTGAAAAGGAATGGGCATTGACTTCTCATTGGGTTGATCTTGAACACAATTAGGCATGCATGACATGGATATCGGTGTGATGAATGAATCAGCTTCCGTGTCCTTAATGAGTTTCTCTTCAATCTTCAAAGTGGCTTCTTCATGTTCCTTTTCACACACCTCAGGATGGTCATTCTTGATGTTCATCCTTTCAGGCTTGATTTTAATTCTCTGTGACCCCCACCGAAATAAATATGTGCTGTCTTTGTGATAACCACCTTTGACGCTTTCATGCCATGGTATTCCAAAAAGCACATCAGTGTCGTCCATGTCGATCATATGACAAGCAATCTCTTCTTTATAAAATTTTCCCATAGAGACAGGAACTTTACAAACCTCTGTTACTTGTGCATATTCATCCTCTCCAAATGGAATCCAGTATGGACCACTCAGCTTCACTGTCGGTAATTGAAAATAATCCACAACTTTGTTTGCTACAAAGTTCTCTCGTAAACCACTGTCAATTATTACAAGGCATACCTTGTCTTTGATGACACATGTAGTTTGGAAGTCGTCGTAATCCGGCGTTGTGAATATCTAACGTTCCATGTTTTGTTTTTCTCTCTCTTTTTTTTTTTTTGGATTGATGAGGTTGTCCTAGGGCAAATCCCTTGGCATGTTCCTCTTCAATGAAACTTTCTTTGATAGATACTCTACGACCAGCGTCGTTGAGCTTGGTGGTAGTGAACTTCTCCCTTGGATCGTCGTCTGCTAAGGAGTGGGTGATACCCGCTCTGATACCAAATGATGCGGGAAGCGTGAACACAATAGTAAGGGGCTCCGTCAAGCGTCGAAAGCCATATGAGATGAGCTAGAATCCATTAGCAATTACGGGCACAGCCGTAAGAAAAATAGAGAAACTTCTCTAAGATTTGGTTTTTTATTGATAACTTGAATGAAAATTACAATCGAAAAGGTGCCTTATATAGGGCACATAGAATAAACCTAATACAACTAGAAAACAAAAAGAACAATTTATTATAGACTAAAACTAGGAAACCTAATTAAATAAAAATCATAAATAAAATCCTAGATATTAAAGAATATTACGCAAACATATATTTGAAATCCCAACCAAGATTTCGCTCGAGAATCCCTATATATCTAAAAGAGTAATTTATGATTAATTCCATCATTAAGAAGCCTATTTGAATACCAATTTTCAATATTCAAATCATTCTTTTTAATGTGCAAACACTTCTTTCTTTTCGAGATTCTTTGTTGAAGTTGGCTAAAATCTCGTCCTACATCAGTAATATATTGTTACGCCCCATCTTCGATTTATCCTCGATCTGTGTCGAAGTGAATTTCTTTATGTTTTGCCGTCCTCGGTTTCAGTTTTTTTTCTTTTAGGGGGGTGCTAGAAGTTGACTTTTTATGGGTTAACAATTTGAGAAAATTTCCTTCATGAAAGTTGTAGAGAACGTTAAACCGAGCGCGTGCATATGTGGTACCTAAAAATTGGAGTTCGTATGTGAAAGTTATAGCTTAAAATGTGGAATTTACTGTTCATGGTAAAAAAATATATATATGGAAAGTTACCACTGTAGGTTTCCATTTTCGGAAACCCGGTAACTCTCCCTCTCTTCTCCCCCCGACATTTCCTTCCTCTTCGGCCCGATTCTTTCTCCTCCGATTTCTCCCTCCTCCGGCCGACCCACGGTGAAATCCGGCCATCCCCAAGCTCGTCTCCTCCCCCTTGACGCATCTGTGGTGGTATTTTGGGGAGATTTGGCCGGAGGAGCTCAATTTCTTGCTGGGAAGGTTACTGTAGCAACTTGCGGGTTTTGCCCATTTCCGGCGATTCCGGCCGTCTCTGGCCACCAAACCGGCGTCGAAGGTTCGGTTTTTGACATAGATCATTTCCCCTAAGGTCTTTCATTTCAATTTGCAGTGTAGAGGTCGAATTAACGATTTGAAATTTCTAGCGTTCTTGGAGTTTTCTGGAAAAATTTCACCGGCCAATTTGGAGCCCTTCAAGGTAAAATTAGAACTTGTTGTAGTTGAGAAAGAGATTGGGTTTGTTGAGTAGGTGGTGCTGCCAAAATTTGGTGGCCATTGGTGGTGGTTGCCGGTGGCGCGTGGGCCCCACGAGCGGCCACTGTGGGTGGCGCATGGTGGCGCGTAGAGTTGAGTTTTAATTCCAATTTTTGGCTCCATAAATCCTATAATGACTGTAGAATTGTATACATGAAGTTTGGTGGAAATTGGAGGAATTACGAATTGAGTATAAATGGTTAATTATTGATATACGTGAATTCGATCGTCGAATTTCTTTCGAATTCACTTTAGAACTTATATATCGATGAACGAATATTGTTGGAGTATTATGGATGGATTCGATGTGAATTAAGGAGTTGAATTTTGAAGGGGGACGTTATGAATTTCAATTTCTAATTATCGTAAAGTTAATTTCCGTCTTGTAAATATATTTTTACGAGTGCGATTCGTACAGGACGAGAGGAGTCTTCGTACGAGGAAAATACCGAGCGACGTCAGGATTGATCATATACTGTGAGTGGACTTTTATTTTTCAAAGAATGATGCATGCATTTATTTAATAGGTTCCGAGATTATAATTTATTCATCGTATTACTTTCCCGAGCATATGGTTATTTTCAGAAATGGTTTTGGATATTTGGTTATTTGAAGGTTTTATGGCGTGCGGGGTCGCGTCATTGGATTACGCTTATTTTCTTTTATTTATTTATTTCCGATGTGATTTCAGATTTATACTATTTATATTATATTTATATTCGGTAATTTGAGATTTTTATGAGATTTTTCGAAATGAGATTTCGATGGAGTAAATCTTTATACTTATTTATCTCCTATTTATTTTGAACTTGAGATTATCTTGGCGTGTGGGACACGTCATTGGAAATTCTTTTACGAGAGATGGGGAAACCTTATGTATTTATGGATTTACTTGGTTTTCGGATTTTCTGTTGCCATACTTTGGGTGACTATTATCATTGCTAGCATTGATCTTCCGCCTTTGTGGCGAGGTGATGGGATCATAGAAGCCCTCCGCCTTTGTGGCGCTGATTACTGTCTCTGTGACAGTAATTCTGAAGCCCAGTATCCTATCGCTACACTTAGTGGCGTAAGGGTATATTACGGGAGTAATGGGAGTACTTTAGCCTGGGAGGCTATCACCCGAGCCTGGGTGGCTCACTCGTATGGCTATCGTCTTCCCCTACTCATTACACTATTTTCGACTAGCGGGGCTAGTCCGATTTATTTTAGCCAGCGGGGCTGATTTTATTTCCTTGAGTATCTGAGTTTCAACCTTTTCTTTTATTCATTTGTGACTAGCGGGGCTAGTCGGCTTGCATGAGCAGAACTCCTCTTATTTTATTTTTGTTAATCATTGCATGCATCGGGAATTTTAAAGAAATAAATGTGGGAAAATATAAAATCCATTTGGTTTAAAATCGTTTATTTTTGTCCACTCACGCTAACGTTTTTATGTACTTTCCCCTAGGCCCTTCGATTTCAAATGCCCAGATTGCAGTATTGCTGCTCGGCGTACGAGAGTGAGCCATAGTGACCGCACCTGCTTCCGCCCTCACATTCTGTAGGTTACCTGTTTAGCCTACTGCACTCCTTGTCCATTTATATTCCTAGAATGCTCTGATTACTATGGGATTTGGGACCCAAACTTGTATGAGTTATATTTGAGGTCTATGACCTAACTTTGTGAATTGTAGTATTTTAATCTTGGAGTTTCTTAGACTTGAATTACTTGATACACTGTTATTATTTTTGGGCTTGAGTTGGTTGAATGATGGGAGCAGGGTGGCTCCAGGAGTTTGTGGTTGGATTATTAGAAGTGAAGTTTGTTTTCCACAGGTTTTTGGGTTGTCCATTTTTAAGGGAGGTTATGCCGAAATTTTTGGTAAACCTTCTTTAAAAGTGGGTCCCGTAGGGCCACTTCGGATTCCAGGGTGAAATTCGGGGCGGGTCCTGTCATATATACTGTTGTCCAAACTGTTTTTCTTTTTTCTTTTTGTTATGTGAACATGGTCTAGTCACAAGGTGTTTGCTTACAATTACCGAACTGACATTTGTTAAAGGGAATAGTAGATTCCTCACTGATTTTGGTGTCTGTAAACTAATGTGCTGGCCTATTTTGGTGTCTTGTAAAGTGTGTTTTATGTGCCCCTTGATACCATTAATAAACACTAATGGTCTGGTCATACAATCTCTGCAGGTCATTTGACCAGCTAGGGCTGGGCGTCCGGACTCGAAAGACCGAGGGCCCGACCCGAACCGAGTGAAAAAGCCCGAATCGGTTCGGTTTTGGAATTGAAATTTTCGGTTCGGTCTAAAGCCCGACCCGAATTGAAATTTTCGGTTCGGTCTCGGGTTCCATATTTTAAGGGCCCGAAAGCCCGAACCGACCCGAATACTGTAGCACATGCCACATGTCAGTCTATGATTGGGTGTTAAAATAATAAGTTAAATATTAAAAAAAAAAATAATACACAACTTCACAACCCTAAACCTAAAGGCCTCCTTGTCCACTAACTCGAGTTCCAGGCGTCGACAGCCTCCTCTAGTCCTCTCTTTGCTTGCCCCAAATTTTCAATCTGATGAAAATCTCCCTCAGTCCCTCACTCCCTCTCACTCTCTCAGTCCCTCCTCTCTTTCTCTCTCTCTCTAGTTTCTCTCCAGTTTGTCTCTCTCTCTCTCTCTCTCTCTCTCTCCCTCTCTCTCTAGATCGAAAGTTGGAGACGTTGGAGACGTTGGTATTGGATCTGAGCTTGAATTGGATCGGCGGAAGGAAGACCCAGCCAGCCATCCGGTGTGTGGAATTAGGGTTTCGATTTCGTTTTCGGTGGAGAAAATTCTGATGGGCGATCTAGGTTTTCGCGATTGATAAGGGAATTGGAAGGGGATGTGAGGAGAGGAAACGGAGTCGGCACATGTTGACAATTAAGTATGAGTTCTTAGCTCCGGCCTGCTCTCTCTCTGTCGCTGTGATCAAAGCTTCTTCTTCTTCTTCTCTGCTATACCCACTTACCCAGGTATTCGGTTCTTCTTCTTCTTCTCTCGCTATGACTAATCTGTGTTCTGCAGTTCATTTGGTAGAATAGTCTTACACTACCAAAGCTGGGTTCTTTTTTCTTTTTCTTTTTTTAATCTGTGTTCTGCAGTTCATGTGCTATCATTGTTTGTTTGTTTGTTTAGAGTGACTATAAAGTAGCTATAAGATACCAGATTAAGTCAAGTATCCTCATTTTCTTGTGGTTGATACGGTTACAAATCTGGAAAATTGATAGTGCCCATCGTTACAGGTGTAATTTTGCTTTACATGCTCACATCTGTTACAAGTGATTAATCAACAACTCTCGATTCCGGAGTTTCATTACTAAATAGGACTATAGAATTTTCGAAGCTTAAACCAAATTGAGGATAATGACTACTGAGTATTTTGGTTCTTGTTATGGGGCTTAACTGCATCATTAAGTAAATGGACATCTGGAAAATGAATGATAGTGATTAAGAACATGTAGTGCTGGGATATTTGCATTAGATGGTAGTTGGGTTTTTTAGGTGACCCAACTTGCTTTTTGGATGGTGTTGCTTGTTTGGGGACTCTAAAAAGCAAACTTGTCTAGTACTAGTAGCATCATTTCTGTGTTCATATTCACTTCAACTTGACTACCTAGTACCTAGAATTGATACTCCATGTCATATGAAACTGTGTTATTTTTAGGACTATGATCCTGAAGTAAGTACTTAATGTCTATGTGTTGCTGATTTTCATCGTATGTTATCATGATGATGATTTATTATTTAATCTCATTTTGCATCCTCCCTTTTCATTTTCCTTTATTACCTGCTTTGATTCAATAACTGTGTGGCTTGCAGGGTTCTACTCTACTTTTCGGTGGCTCTGTTTTCTTGTGATTAACGTTTACAAATGAAAAGGATTTGATTCGAGGCCGGCATAGTCCCAGACTCCCATCTGTATCCAGTTTGATTTCAAAAGGTATGTGAATTGGATTTATCTAATTGTGTTTAATTGACTTTCTAGCCGTCATGTTTGGTTTTTGATATTGGTTAATTTACTGGTTAATTTTTGTTCTAGGCTGAAATTAGTTTAATGGAACTGTTCTAGGCTGAAACTGTTGGTTAGTGATGATATTGGATTCATGGATTGTTGGTTGGTGATGATATTGGAACTGTTCTAATGGAACTGTTGGTTACTGATGATTCATGCGTTTAATGGAACTGTTCTAGGCTTTTTCAGTTAATGGAACTTGGTTTCTCAGTTACTTTTTCTGTTTCTCTCTTCAACTTTGTAAATTGATCAGCTTTCAAATGTGAATGCAGAGCTGCAAGTTGGAGTTGTCATGGAGTTCTAGACCTGTTGAGCATGGGAGCCGGCCTAGCAGCAATTTGTGATTTTGTGCAAAACGGGAGGATTGTGATTTTGTACCATTCAAACTTTGAATTTCAAATGATTGAACACATGGTTGAAATGATTGAATAAGTTGGATTGTTTTCTGTTGGACAATGGACAATGTATTTGTGAGTTTGTGACTTTGTGTTGTAAACTATATAAATTTGTAATAATGCATGATTACTGTTATGTTAATGAGATAATTGGATATGCATTCTAGTCTTCCAGGTGCCAAAATGAGTGGCAAATGACAGGGTGTAGAATTGTATTTCGAAAACAGGGAAAACTGGCAAATATTCGCCAACTGGAAATTGGGCCCGAAAAAAGCCCGAAAAGCCCGAAAGCCCGAACCGGCCCGAACCGGTTCGGTCCCTGTCGGTTTTCATTTCGAAAAAAGCCCGAACCGGCCCGAACCGAAATTTTCGGTCTCGGTCTCGGTGTTACTGATTTCCGGGCCCGGCCCGACCCGAGCCCAGGCCTATGACCAGCCATGGAAGGATCCGATGTTGGAAAGTCACTGATTCCCAGAAGATGGAGGAACTCAATGCTTGTGAATCACTTTTAGTTATATTTTCAAATCTGCTAGGAAAACAATAATCAGAATTTCATGTTTCATCAACACAGGATAGATAGATTTGGTGTATTTGAGTGGGAAAAAAGTATCATAACGTCTCGGAAATGCTTGACGGAAAGCAGCTGAGGGTGGTTCATTTGACATATTCGGTCCAATGTAATCACCAGTCATATATGTACAGCTAAAAAAGTTGTAGCAAACAATATGATTGTTTTGGAAAGCAATTGTCTTCAGTTTTTCTCCTATAGCCTTTTTGCCCACTGTTACCTTGTGAACTTCAACAGTATACAATACTGTCATGTCCAGATGATTTATAATACAAACCTGGAGCATCGCCTTGTTCTGTAAGTAACACAGGAAATCACATTCTTGTGACCCAACAATGCCGGCGTGGACACGGTAGCCCCAGACTGTTACTGACTTGAGATCTTAAGAAACCTGACATCAGATCAATATCGAAGCTTCCAACATCTATGTCTTGGTCTCTAAGGCACAGCATTAGAGAAAGGAAAAAAAAAAAAACTCATGAATAATAGTGACCCTCCATTAGGATCATGTCAAACAACAGTTGAAAAAGTCTCCAATATACTTTCACAAATTCAAAAGAATGAAGAATAAAATAGCTCCATTCATGTCTTCTCAAGTCTTTTAAAAAATAGAAATATCTTTCAGGTGTATTCACAAATAATTGTAAACATTGTGGCCATAAACGCTTTGAGCTTGCATTGAATCATTGATCCTCATAAGAGCAAATGCACCAGCATACCAATTGGATGACCAATTTGGGAGAAAGAAGGAAAAGTGGAATGCAGCGGCAATAAATTGCCGGACTGATTTGCAGTTTGTTGGGGGCCCCACCTGCCCAGGCAATTGGATGACCAAGGATCAGCAAATGGATTGCCCGACCGTTGGTGGTGGGCTCCACACCCACATGGGCCTGCTGCCAACGGCTGTTTTTTTTTTTTTTTTTAACTTTCCTTGATCAGTGACATGGTCAGTTACGTGACCAATTACAGTTACTTGGTCAGTGACATGGTCAGTTACGTGACCAGTTACATGACCAGTTACAGTTACTTGGTCAGTGACATGGTCAGTGACATGGTCAGTTACGTGACCAGTTATAGTTACTTGGTCAGTTACATGGTCAGTTACGTGACCAGTTATAGTAACTTGGTCAGTGACATGGTCAGTTACGTGACCAGTTACATGACCAGTTACAGTTACTTGATGTGTTTCAAAAATTCTAGGTGAATGATGAGCAGAATATAATTTATTTGTTTTTATAACTTATGCATTAATTTTTATACAACAAATACAATTTTATTTGTTTTTAAAACTTATGCATTAATTTTTTATTAAATTAACATTGTATGATTAATCTAATTGTTAATTATTTAGTTAATTAAATTATAAGTTTAATGAATTATTCAAATTTGAAGTGTGAATAGTGGATTGGCAGGCAAATTGCCTTTCATTGGTGCATTGTATAAGCTGAAGGCAATTGCTAATTTGAGATGAATAGTGGATTGGTAGTACCAATTTGGTTAGCAAATCAGCAATTGCCCTTGGTTCATGGGTGCATTTGCTCTAAGCGTCAAAACATAAGCTCATTTGGAGCATCGTGGTAAGAGACAAGGGAGAAGGCCACCTGGAACAACCAAAGTAAATTGCTAAACAGTCGATTAACCTCCTCAGAAGTCAAAACAGTTGTTACCCCTGCCCTGCCAAAATAGATTGTACCAAACAAACTAAAATCCAATGTCACGGAATCTTTCACATTACTCAAAGTCTTGATATTTGTTTTTTGTCGGTAGCATTGTTGGGATACAGTTTTTTGAAAAGTTTGTCAGATTTAACTTCCAGATACACCCTCCCCAAGGAAGACCATGATTAAGATTTAGAGAAATAGGTTTTGAATCCGACATGGGTAATCTGGTCGTTCCACTATAACATTCCAAAAAGGAACATTAATTAAGAAAGCAAAGGTTCAGGTACTCTCTCTCTCTCTCTCATTAATGGTTTGGCTGGGAAAGAAACAATGGAACCCAAGCTCTTTTTGTTGTTCATCACGGTGGGCTTCACAGTCATCGCAGGCGAGTATATCCGGCCTCAGCCTCGCAAAGACCTCCAATTCCCATGGGACGCAAAACCCCCTTCCCAACCCCAACAGGTGAGTTTACCTCTCACTGTTTCATTGTTCTGCTTCTTTTACTTTCTGGGTGTTTCATTTTCTGGGGAAACAAATATATTATAAGGTTTTTAACTTCCATTTCTTGTGAACCCACAAAAATTTTGCTCTGTTTTATAGTTGGGTTATGCTGATTTTTCCATAAAGGAGTTTCCTTTGTGTCTTATCTTTGGTCGTCTTGATGTTTGGTTTAGTGTATTGAGCAACTTGATTTTTATGCTCTATGCTCAAGTTAAATTCCAGGAAAAAAAAAAAAAAAGGTTCCCAATATCTGTTGGTATTCAATCTATTATTTGTATTGCTGTTGTGGATTCTGTATTGGTGTAAGGTTAACAGCTGGGAGGAAAGTTTGGGCAATGGGGATGAAGGATTTGTGTTGGTTTTCTCTGTGTAATGCTAGTTATCCTTTGTGCGACTGTTGAATTTTGTGCTACTGTTGGCATAACAACTTTAAAATGTGTTTTCAGTCATGGAATGGATAGATTCTTTCCGTGTTAAACCGAAGAACATTTGTGTACTTGAAGCTACTTTGTGCATGAAAGTAGTTGCTACAATTTGAGTTTCAACGAATCCTCTTTTACTGGAAATAATGGGCATGGCAATTCCTGGATATTAATTTGATTAAAATCTGGACTTCCTGGATGTTATGAATGCTTTGTAAATGATGTATTTCTTATGTCAATGCAGTTATTTCTGGTAATGACTTAATAATCTGTTTTGATTTTCACGTGGGGCAAGTAAATTTAGGCACTTGGTCTTTGGCTTGATAGTTCTCTTTCTTGCTTCCTTTCATTGTCCGGGTTTTCATTTGGTATAATACATTACTGCACAAATGGCTATTGCAGGTGCACATATCTTTGGCAGGAGACAAGCACATGAGAGTGACATGGGTCACTGGTGATAGATCTGCTCCTTCAATTGTTGAATATGGAACATCATCGAGGAAATACAGCTCCGTAGCTCAAGGAGAAAGCACTTCGTATAGTTATATGATCTATAAGTCTGGACTGATACACCACACTGTCATTGGTCCTCTTGAACATGATACAGTTTACTTCTACAAATGTGGAGGACAAGGTCCTGAGTTTCAGCTCAAGACCCCTGCAGCTCAGTTTCCAATTAGTTTTGCTGTGGCCGGAGATCTTGGTCAAACTGGATGGACAAAGTCAACCCTAGACCACATCGAGCGCTGCAAGTATGATGTTCATATCCTTCCTGGAGACCTTTCATATGCTGATTATTTGCAGCCTCGGTGGGATACCTTTGGTGAGCTGGTTCAGCCACTCGCAAGTGCAAGGCCATGGATGGTAACCCAGGGAAACCATGAGAAGGAGAGCATACCATTCTTGAAGGATGGGTTTGAATCCTATAATTCTAGGTGGAAAATGCCGTATAAAGAGAGTGGATCGAGCTCGAATCTTTATTACTCCTTTGAAGTTGCAGGTGCTCATATTATCATGCTTGGCTCGTATACTGATTATGATGAATATTCAGATCAATACAAGTGGTTGAAGGTTAGTTGCTTCTTCTTTCTTGGCAGATTTGTATGCTACAGTAATTTATAAAGACATTAATAAAAAAACTTCGATTCATATTCCCTGACCGTCCTGCTCTGCTTTTGGAGTGTAGTAGCATTGCCTAGATCTGTTGATTGTGCTGGATAACATGTGCATATGGTGTACCCCTTCACATATAACCTATGTTGATCTTACCTTTCTGAAAACTCAAAAGAAGTTCTAGACTTGGTAGTATGTATCCACATATACTAAAGCAAGTAAACTCATTCCAATAAAGATAAGAAGTAAGGTAGTGAAAAGCTTTGCAGCCTGAACTGCGGAAATAATCGAACACATATAAAAAAGGAAATATATGAACATTAATCCATTTGGGGAGTTGGTCCAAGTGTAGCCCTTTAGCACAGCAGCTTCAACCTTATTTCCTTGGTTATAAGTAAGAAGTTCTCGATGTTAATCAGAGAGCAAGCCTTGAGAAATGAGAGTGCACATTTGAATATAACAGTGAGGAATGAGCTTCAACAGTAATATCTGAAGGGCATACTACTTCATCTTTCATAGTTTCATTCCTTAATGTTACTCTCTATCTATGCTGTTTTCTTTTCATTTTTTACTCACGCATCTTTGAGTTATTTTCTTCTTCATTTACCTCTCTTGACATCAATCCTTTTCAATCAAGGGGTTGTTTAGGTACATATGTAACCGAAATTTTTTGTCATTCTTCTTAAACTGCAGGCTGATCTGTCAAAGGTAGACCGACAAAAGACACCTTGGTTGCTTGTGGTATTTCATGTTCCCTGGTATAATAGTAACAAGGCTCATCAAGGTGAAGGGGACAGCATGATGGCAGCAATGGAGCCATTGCTTTATGCTGCTAGTGCTGATATAGTGTTTGCTGGTCATGTTCACGCTTATGAACGCTCGGTATAGCTATGCTCAAATCTCTAAACTATAAATTCATGGAAGTTAGTTTTTAATCCATAATGGTTTCTTTGACAGAACCGTGTTAACAGTGGAAAATCAAATACATGTGGTGCAGTCCACATTACCATTGGTGATGGAGGAAATAGAGAAGGCTTAGCTCAAAGGTATCACTGTGCTCAAAAGATAATCCAATTTTCAATGTGGGAAGATAAAACGTTTAGTAAGAATCGATTTGATTGTGAGAGTTATAGACATCTGGTTTTCAATCGTCCTTATTGTAGTGATTAAACATTTAGTAAGAATCGATTTAATTGTGAGAGTTATAGACATCTGGTTTTCAATTGTCCTTATCGTAGTGATTACTTTTCTATCTGCAAGAAGTATCATCTGCATTGAATAGTAACTGCATGAATTTTACAACGGTATAATAATTTTGATTGCTTGATGCTAGATGGATTCCATTCAAATGGGTGGGTGCTTGTAACTGTTGTAAGAACTTGGAATACTTCCACTCTTAATCCAAAATGAGGGTTTCCATTAGCCTTTTATTTTATTTTTTTCAATAATTACAATATCTCAGCTAAAAACTTGTGTAAGGCTGTTTTATTTCTTGACCATTTGTAATTACTTCTCATGAATTCACAGGTTTGAGCACCCCTCACCTGAGTGGTCAGTTTTCCGGGAAGCAAGTTTTGGTCACGGTGAGCTAGAGATAGTCAATTCAACCCATGCCTTTTGGACCTGGCATAGGAATGATGATGATGAGCCTGTAAGGTCTGATCAGGTATGGATGACCTCCTTGGTCAGTTCGGGATGTGTTGCTGAAAAGAGACATGAGCTGAGGAAGATACTCATATCACCATAGTACATCTGTTGCCTAGCTTCACCTGACTCACATGAAGGGGAACTTCTTGATCAACATCATGATATCTTAATCGAATCAGTCCTAGCAGCTTGAGATAGTAGAACGCGCTGATCCTTGAGGTGCTATATGATCTCTGTCAACTAGTTGGTGTGTGAGGAACAGAGGTGTTTTTAGCAATTTGGATGTGCAAGCATTTCTACATATTTTTGAACTTTATCTCTGGAACATACATATACTAATATTCCGCCTTTATATGTTACATATAAAACTTCTCAAAAAAAAAAAATGTGTTACATATAAATATATATATACACGAATATTAATGTTCTTTTATCATCTTGGTAGCTATTGGCTATTGCTATGGCATGGTTGTTTCATAAAATTCCAGTTCCTCGTCTATATGTTATTTAGTATTTGGATTGATTGCTATCTCAAAAAAATTAGGTTGCCGTTGGTATTTTAATTTGGAATACCCTTTTTTTTTTCTTTTTCTTTTTTCGAGAAGCTAACTTTCACAGTGCGCTCATGAGTCGCTCCTCTCTTAAATTGAAGGAGATAAACTGAAAGTTCTACAGTGCTCTTGGGTACTGAAATTCTATTACGGGTGACGATGTACATGAATGGTACTTTTTTTCCTTCGCTACTTGGCCACAAATTTTAGGTGCAAGTATAGGGAACAAATGTACATCCCATGCAATCTGCCAAATATAGTATTTTGACACAAAAAATTGCGGAATACAGGACTTGCATTCGACAGAGGAGATTTTCTTAAAATTGAGTACCAACTCGACCACCTTAAGCATACGTGGACTTTCCATTTCTATGATTTATCAATGCACTTGGGAGTCTTGTTCTTGATCTTGTTTCCCCCTCCACAGTATAATCTGCTCATCTTTGAACAAAAGGGGGATGCAAGGTGCAAGGTCCTGAATACATGGAATACACACAGATCAGAAAACATAAAAATGGAGTAGAACCCCAAAAAGAAAATTCGAAGTTAAATTTCAATTACAAGCCATACCCTCAATTTTGCACCTATTCTTTTGCAATCACTGGTACCAACATGGGTGCAGTCTAGTCTCACCACCTCTTCAGTCTTAAAGGCCTCCTTTACTCTGTCCACAACATTCACATACACACCATTTCTAGCTGCAGAAATTAAGATGAATAGAAATGAGGATTCACAGAAAAGAACCATAAATAGTTGACATATCTTGTGCAAAAACAAAAAAGAAAGCAGTACACAGTCTGAAACTTCTAAAATTCAAATTCACTACCAAAGATTCTCTCTCTCTCTCAGATAAAACACTTACTAAGTTTCATGAGAGGGAGGGAATTTAGTCCTCTGTTTCGTAATTCCTTCGTCTCTTCAAATGTCAAGCCATCAGCAACATTCTTCACAAGCTTTGGATAAATCGGAGGATAGGGCTTCCAGAGCATTACAGGTATTACTGGCCGATTGTTCGGATCATAATTTCGTCCACGGTATAAAATAAGGACATTAATATGCCGGTAGATAATTGCCCCTCCAGACTTGTCCTGCATAGACACTACTACTCCATCACCCAATAATCTCTAACCAACAAAACTCAAAACCATTCAAGATACACTACGCCAGAGTTGAGTTCGAAACCTCAAGGTGGAAGCAAACATTGTCCATATCAAGAGTTGGCACCCCCAAACACTTGATCCTCACAGCTTCAGCCCGCTTCCAATGGTTGTGGATGTCATCTAACATGTTATGAGTAACTCCTCCCTTTCCTAGTACAAAACTAAACTATTTAGTCCCTTCTCACTCAATGAATTCAAAACCAAGCTAATACAAAAGTATCCATAAATTGTCGAAAATGCAATACATGATTAATCTCAGAATCGAGACTTAAAGAAAGGGTCTTTAGGCATTACACTTATCTCTAGCTTAAAATGCCAACATAAACAAACCCAATTAACACAATGCAATACAGGGTCAATCTCAGAAAGATAAAGAATGGATTTTTAAGCATCACCCAAATTGATTTGGCGAGAGCAATCACTATGCCGATACCGTTCCACCAGCTCAGCCACTTCCTCCTCCGAAAGCGGGTCTCCGAGAACCCGTTTTCTCTCCTGGGCCAGCCGGTTCAAGTCCACTTCCTGTTGGGCCGGGGCGACCTTCCCGGTCCATTTCCTATCAAGCCGTCCCGGCCCGAAAGGAGAGAACTTTGGCGACTCCCGGAAAGAAATGGGTTCGGCCGACGGGGTCTCCGAGTAGGAGTAGCTGAAGTCGAAGGGAAGGTCCGATTTGAGAGGCTGGGTGGTCGGGTCTTTGTTCGGGTCAGCATTCTGGGTCTTTTTGTTTTTGGGCTTTTGGGGTTTGGAAGCTGGAGAAAACGGAGGGTCGTAATCGTAGGGATTGCTAGAGAGAGATTGGCTGAGGAGGCGAGAGAGGAAGAGGAATGGTTTGTTAGGGTTTAGGGTTTGGGTTTTATGAGCTGGGGAGAGAAGCTTCAGCATTTGGAACAGAGTGTTTAGTTTGGTTTGGTTTGGTTTGCTTAACATATGGACTTGGATTTTGAAAGTGAGAGCTGAGATGAACTGGATGAGGGGTAAAATCGTAATTGGCGCCAGAGCTACATTCTGAACGCTACACAGGTTTTGGTTTAGTGTCTTCAGTTTTGATCAATTCATCAAAACAATGTGAAAATGTGATGGTTGTATTCATTGATAATGGCTTGCACAAACAGTTTCTGTAGAAACACAGACCCAGCTTCTACAATGGGATTGAGATGACAATTGTGCCAAAAGTGAAATTGAGTAGAAGACTTAGCCGGGCGGCGAGACATTGCTCAATCTCTCTTCTTTACATCGTCTCTGGTCGCCAACCATGGACTCGAAAACATCCAAGAGATTGTCCAGCCCTTCGGGACTGTCCCCTACCGCTTTTAGTGCGTATACAATGCTCTCAATGGTGGACAGAAATCCCGGCTTGGGCTGGACTCTCACTTCATTGTACAAGCTCAGCTTGTCCAAATTCAACCTCAAGTGTGGCAATAGCTTCAACCAGGGGTTTTCCACATACATTCTCTTTGCCTTTGACCATGTTCCATCCAAGACAATCAAATTCTTCACCTTAATATCCATGGCTTCAAGGTCACTTGCACTAACTGCTTCTTTGGATGGAAACAAGAGAACAGACCCCGGAGGAACTTCTACTTCAAACTCTACAGCTTCATCTAACTCAACATTTCCTTTAGGTGCCTGCTTTTGCAACTTCTGTACAACGAATCCCTTTGCCAGAGCCTCACGCGCTTCTTTAATGTCTGAGATCGTATCAAATTGTGAATTCTTGTGATGGGTTTGTGGCATCCAAGTATGAGTAAGAGAGCTAATGACACCATTCTTGCCAATTGTAGCAGTTATAACAGGTCCAGCATTACTAACTTTGACACCTTCAACTGAATTAAAATCTCTATCAGATAATGAATCCAAAGTCGTAGCAGTTGAAGCCTCATCCACATTGGATTGTCCATCCAAATGCATATGGCAAGTCTCCAAAGCAAGCACACTCTTTCCATCAGTGAATGCTTCACTAATGAATTCATCTTCTTGCTCTACAAGCAATGCATCACCGTTCGATACACTACAATTTTCTGCAGAATCTACACTTCCTAATTGAGTTTGAGCACTACTCATATCCCCTATATCATCCCCAAAACTACATTGCTCATTACAATCAACCACACTACTACACCTTCTCTGTTTTGATGAATTTTCAAAACCCCCAATTTCCGACTCACAAAACCGAGAATCCACCTTCTGGGTCTCTCCAGTTTCCACAGCTCCATCAAAAGATGCACCCTTTGAACCATTCCGGTCCAAATCCGGGTCGAGCAACCGGATAGCGAACCGGGCATCAAAATGTACATCAAAAACAGTAACCACTTTCAGATTCTTAAGCCCTAATCTGGCAATCCTAGCTGAATTAAGAGGGTGGTTCTTCTCAAAGCTGTGTTGGAGAATGGTCACACTTACAGAGTTGTGGAGCCCCGGGTTGCGGATCCGATTGCAGAGGCAGAGCCGGATGGGTTTGGAGCAGGAAGGGCAAATGGGTCTCTTGGAAATGGCCTGAGTAGGAATCACCATTTTTAGGGTTTGGGGAAGAAAGTAGGGTTTATGGAGAATTGGGCAGACACGCTTGTTTCGGGTCTGTGAGTGGATCGGACTCACGAACCGAACCAACATTGTATAGGGTCCCCTGTTTCCTATGACGCATTCAAACCATGGTTATAGTTGTGCTATACGACGAGTCGTCTAATAGTTTGAGGCACAAAGCAATAAACCAAAACCCAAAACCATATTGCCCCTATTAACTCTTTCCTGTCTCTCCTGTTCTGCACTTCTGCTGCAATCAAAGTATCAAACCCAAATGCCCAAATCCCAGGAAGAGGTTTTGATTCTCTTTTATTTCTTGGTTGAGTAACTGGGTGGGTTGGTTGGGTGTAGTGATATTGTTTCTGCAACTGAGCTTTTTTTGCTGTTGATGGGTACATTGTTAAGAATCAGCAACTGGGTTGTTGGAGTAACATTTTGGGTTTGTGTTTTTTATCATTTTGTTTGATGGGCAATTTTTTTTTTTTTTAATTTCTGGAACTGTGATTTTTTATTTTATTTATGTTGATGGGCAAATTCTTAATAATTAGTATGTATTTCTTAATTCTTAATTTTAGTAGCTCTGTGCTCTGCATGATTGGGAAGGTTTGCTTATTTACTGTTAAAAATGGTTTCAGGGTGTGTTGAATTAGTCTCTATTGATTGTATGATTCTATGACAGAAATTAGTGTTTGTAGATATGTTAGTTTGAGAGGTTACATTTGACAAAGTGGCAGATCAATAAAATGTGAAGGAATAGTGCATTGCGAACTAGCTAGCAACTTAGCAGTGCCTTGTGTTTTTGCAGTGCACCCTTAAGTAAGGATTACTTATTGGATAGAACTAAATCACTAAAGAGTTATGTATTAGTCATAGTAAAATTTGATTTCACCTTGCTAGAAGGGTCTGGAACAAGCGCTTTTGTGAGTAGTTGGCTAAACGAGATTGAGAAACAATTTAGGGAATTTACAAGTCATATTCTCTCCTATTCTTGTATGTCTGCTTTCATTTTCCACTCAGTGTAATCTTGATACATACATATCCCTTAATGATTACTGTAGTAATGCATCTAAGTTATTAATGTTTTTAGTATTATTATGTTATTATCTTTTATTTATTTATTTACAAACAGCTAAGAACATCAGCAAGTACTAGCCAATCTACTTGTGCAGGTTTTGACAGATTGATTATTTTAAGCTGAGATACTTAAGGTGGGGGTTTGTGTTTCATAAAAGAGTTCACATCTGAGAATGGTATGCCAACCGAAAAGCCAACAGCAACATATTGATCTTCCTAGCTTTGAGACTTCCTTTCCTAGAATACCTTATTTATACTGAACTTTCACTCTCATCAATCAACATCTGAAAATGCAGCCTCACAAATGATGAACACCCTTTTCGCAGTACTCCAGCCTATTCCTCATTCCTGTATGCCTTCTCCTAATGAGAAGAAAAAAACCATCAGAAAGGCTCCCTCCAGGCTCGTTAGGACAACCCTTAATAGGCCAGAGCCTCGGATTTCTCTAAGCCATGCGTGCCAACACTGCAGAAAAATGGCTTGAACAAAGGATAGAAAAGTACGGGCCAGTTTCTAAGATAAGTTTATTTGGCAAGCCAACAGTCTTCATCCCAACAGTCTTCATCCGCAAACAAGTTTATATTCACCAGTGATGGGAGCACAATTTCCAGCCAACAAACTAAGTCTATTTGTAGGATTTTGGGGGAATGGAGTATACCTGAGCTGAATGCTGAGTATCACAAACGTGTCAGAAGTGCGCTTATGCTATTCTTGAAGCCTGAGTCACTGAAGCAATATGTGTGGAAAATGGATGAAGAAATCAGACAGCACCTTGAGATGCATTGGCATGCCAAACAACAAGTAACAGTGAGTTACCTCTTTATCACTTCCACTGATCATATTACATAGATTGTCGCAGCACTAGAAATAATAAAATTTGTGGAAAATTAATCAGCGAGCTACAGAAAACCCCTAAATTCTCCAACTTTGTTTTTTCTCAGTAATCTCAGAACATAATTGCTGAACTCAAGAAAACAAACTGAAATGAATGTCAATTAACACCATTTTCCTATTGTTGACAAGTCATGCATGCCCCTGATGAAGAACCTCACATTTAACATAATATCCTCTCTACTTTTTGGGCTTGAACGAGGAACTCGCAGAGATGAATTTGTGGAGTGTTTCAAAAAAATGATGCAAGGATTGTGGTCAGTGCCGGTTAACTTGCCCTTCATGCGTTACAACAGCGGCCTCAAGGCAAGCAAGAGGGTTCAAAACATGCTCAAACAACTTATACGCGAAAAGAGGGTACAGCTTGAGCAAAAAAGGGTTTCTCCACAACAAGACCTCATCACTTGCTTCCTTAGCATCTGAAATGATGAAGGTAAAGAAGAATTAACGGAATTGGAGATGGTGCACAATGTCATGGTAGTCATGGTTGCAGGACATGACACTTCATCTGTTCTGATTACGTTCCTTTTGCGGCTTCTCACTAATGAACCTGCTGCTTATGCAGCCTTCTTCAAGGTACGCCTAAACAAATAGATGGTTTGTTCACATTTCTTTCTTAAAAAGGATTTATTCGACGATTGATGCCTGTTGACTTTTTGGTTTACAGAGCAGGAATAAATTGCTAGAAGCAAATCGGCAGGAGAGTTTCTAACATGGGAAGACCTTGCCAAAATGAAATACACATGGAAAGTAGTACTGGAAACTCTGAGGATGACTCCTCCTGTCTTTGGTGGCTTTAGGACTGCTGTCAAAGATGTGGATTCCACATTCCTAAAGGGTGGCAGGTAAGTTCAAATTTACATAAAGAATAATATTGCATTCTCATTATTTTCCATTGTTGTTCTCCTCCAAAGGAATCCTGTATGTGGTATATAGCTTATGTTGACAGCAATGTTGTTTGTCGGTTACGTAATCAAGTGTAGTCCGAAAGCAACATAGTTTTGGACAAGAGCACTGTTCAAGTACAGAAAAGATCAGCAAAACATCTAGATGTTAATCGTAAAATAGAGAACTGATCAAGTCATAACTTCCAATGGTAGATATTCTGGGCTGCTCCTATGACCCGCATGGATGATAACATATTCCCGGAGCCATCGAAGTTTGATCCAAGTAGGTTCGACAAGCAAGCAACAGTTCCACCCTACTGCTTTGTACCATTTGGAGGGGGACCTAGAATATGTCCAGGATATGAGTTTGCCAGGATCGAAACCCTAATTGCAATACACCATATGGTAACTCAATTCACTTGGAAGCTATGTGCAGACAATCACTTCAGTAGGGATCTAATGCCTGTACCTACTCAAGGACTGCCCATTGAAATCACGCCTAGAATACTACTGTGAACACAAATGCTTTGCCAAATCAAAATAATTGTCGTGGTTGTTCAGAAAATGTTCTAACAGTATTGTAACTTATTGATTAGTTCATTACAATTACAGAACTTTTCGAAAATTTCAATGTACCCGGAGACACATTTCTCAATGTAATATTTTATAAGCTATCCATTATTTTATAAGTTGTGAATTTTATAAAACCAACGCTTAGAAGTTGTATAAACATGCATACACACATTTGAAGAGAAGTTTCCTCAAATTTGAAATTTGCAAATTCTCTAATAACATTATTTTCATTCTAATTTACTCCATTATTAAATTTAGGGGTTTTGTCCATTTACCCCATTTCTAGGTATTTTTTTCCCACTTAACCCATTAAGTTTTTTTAATTCCCTCTAACCCAATACACTCTAAGGGAGTTTTTCCTAATACCTCATTAAGATTTTTTTTTTTTTTTTTGTATTTAATTTTTTTTTTAATACCATTTTACCCCTTCACCCCTTTGTTACTTAGAGAGAGAGAGAAAGAGAAAATGGAAGAGAGAGAAACCATAGGAGACTTCGTCGGAGCCCGTCACCGGTCTGCGGAATCCGCTCACCGGAAAGTTTTTTTGCCCCCAATAGACATCTATTGCCCCCTAATAGACGTCTATTGGCCCCCAGTAGATGACTATCAGCCATGTATTGCCCCCGAGTAGACGTCTATTGCCCCCCCCCCCCCCAATAAACGTTTAGATTACCGAAATGGTAATTAATCTTCCTAAAACTACACAAATAAAACTTTGATTGAAGAAAAAAAATGAGGAGATTACATCAATTCAAAACATCTATTGCCCCCCAATAAATGTCTATTGCCCCCCAATAGACTCGTATTGCCCCCAAGTAGCCCTTTATTGCTCTCTAATAGAACTGTTTTGCCTTCCCCTTTTTTCTTTCAAATAAAAAAAAGAAGCAACATCTTTCAAATAAAGACAAATATAATTGCAAAGCTACTCCAAATCATCGTCATTCTCATCCAAGTTAACATCTTTCAAAAAAGACAAATATCATTGAACTCACATGACTGGGAAGAATATGTTTGCCACTCGGAAGATCTAGCAACAAGGTTGCAAAGCTGTAAACTACACTTTCTTGTGTGACCCTACTAGCCAACCAAAGACACAGCCACACAATATGTCATAGTTGCATCATACTGGAATTCATAATGAAGAGATGAACTCTGCAAGGATAGTTTCTATGCATGTCAGCAACCAATGGAATTCAAATTCATGTACACTCAAAACGTCTTGAAACAAATTTCGATTATCCAACATCCAATTCACTGAAGCCGTTTTCAAATACCCATTTGGGAGAATGCTGGAGTTTCGCATCTCTTCCGAGATGAGAAACTAGAATCTGACTTGGATAAACGGCGCCATCTAGCAGCTCGGCTTTGGGAGACCGGGATGTACTTCTGCCTGGGAAGTGGGAACTGGAATTTTTGAAATTGCCTGATCTTCTTCTTAAGCGAATCTGTGGATGTGATGAGCAACGAAGACGACGAGGAGTTCTCGAGCCGGTTTCCCATTCTTGCAAGTCGCCGCCGCAGAAGCCGCCATCGCCGAGCACAGAGATCGGTGACCTCGTATGTCCGATTCTGACGAGGAGAGAGAGAGAGAGAGAGACCAGATCGGAGGGAGGCGAGAGATGAGAGAGTGGCATCATGTAGTTTCTTAATTAGGTTAAGGGTAAAGTTGTCATTTCTCTTTAAATCGGGTTAGTAGGAATAAAAATCTGTTGCTGGGGTAAGTGAGATAATTTTGTCTAATTTTGGTGCTTTGGGTCAAGAACCCATAAATTTACTTGTATATGAAACTTAAATAGGGTTATCGACTCGACCCGAACCCTAACTCGTTTCAGATTCCATCTTGTATGTCTGCTTTCAGTTTTTGTTCACTGTGATCATGATGTTCAATCTATAGAAACATTGTTTTAAACTTATGGATTAATTTCAGTTTACCCCCTTGAGGTTTAGGGGTGTCATTGTCACCGTCTCAACTCTTAATTTAGAATTTTTACCTCCCAAACTATTCAATTTCAGTCAGTCATGTCCAATTTCTCAGATTCCATTCAAATTGGACGTTAGTTAATTCTAACGATCTAACCCAATTTGAAACCTTTTAAGAACACATATGAGTTTTTTTTTTGTCTTGAAATGACCATTTTAGCCCTCAAAGTGGGTTAGATTGTCAAAATTAACGTCCAATTTAGACGGAATCTGAGAAATTGGACATGACTGACTGAAATTGGAAAGTTTGGGAGGTAAAAATTCAAAATTGAGAGTCAAGGGGTGACATGATGACACTCCCAAACCTCAGGGGGGGGGGGTAAACTGAAATTAATCCTAAACTTATTTATATTCCTATTAAAAGTTTGTACAACCACACTAGAATAGCTCATGGGATAATGGCACATGCAAACTTCTGCCGGTGTTGTTGCTGCTGGTATCAAGCAAGTCAGATTCAATCGACCTTTTGATGTATCTCTGCTTCTTGATTTGCTGGATACATATATTAATAGGAGCAGAGAGCAGAAAAGGAATAACAAGGAATTCAAAACATGCTAATTTCATTTATGATATTCAAAATGGCCATGCCTACAATATAAAGACTTCAAACAAAAGATTCCACCTCGTGGATGGATGACACATGTCACGATCCTACAGTACTTATCCTATTATTGTACTACCACAGGCTGGAATGGAGTAACCGTTGTACGATAGCGAGCTGGCACAAAGAGACGTTGCAAGCTGGCAGAAGGAGACGTTGCAATATGGAAGATACTGGAGACTGATAATGGGCTGTAGCAATTGGGCTGAAAGGTGGATAAGAGTGTCCTTATCAATTCCCTCCCCCTTGAGAATGGGGCTATCCGCAGACCTTAAATTCCTGAAATTGATTCATGAGGGAGTGGGCCACTTCCCAAGTCGCGTCTCCCGATGGGAGACCAGTCCACTGAACAAGCCATTTTGTAATTGACCTATTCTTCTTGCGTTCCACCTTCATATCGAGAACCCTCAGTGGAGTCCAGGCTATATCGCATTCATCACCAAAAGGTGGCAGTGTTTGGGATATCTGTGAGTGGTTGCCAATTCGCTTCTTCAATAGAGAGACATGGAAGGTAAGGTGCAGTTTGCACTGTGAAGGAAGCAAGAGACGATACGCCATTGGTCCCACCTTGGCCGTGATCTTAAAAGGGACGTAAAAACGAGGGGCTAGTTTCTGGGAAGGACGGTGGAGTAGCGATTTCTGGCGATAGGGATGAAGTTTGAGGTATACCCAGTCTCCAACTTCTAAGCTCCTCTCTTTGCGCCCTTTATCTGCTTGTTGTTTCATTCTATTTTGGGCAATGTGTAGGTGATGTTTGAGAGAGGCCAGTAGCTCATCTCGCTGCTGTAGACCAACATCCACCGCATGGACCGCTGTTGAGCCTGGTATATAGCGTTGAACATTGGGAGGTGGGGATCCATAAACAGCTTGGAAGGGGGTCATTTGGATGCTGGAGTGGAAAGTGGTGTTGTACCACCACTCGGCCCAGTGAATGAAGTTCAACCATGAAGTGGGTTTGTCAGCCACAAAGCATCTTAGATAGTGTTCGAGGGATCGGTTCACTACCTCGGTTTGCCCATCGGATTGTGGGTGATAAGTTGAGCTGCAACACAGTTTGGTTCCTTGCATCTTGAACAGAGCTTCCCAAAAGTGACTGGTAAATATTGGGTCACGGTCACTGATGATTGGCTGAGGCAGGCCATGGAGGCGAAAGATTTCCCTGCTGAAAACATTGGCAATGGCAGCTGTTGTGTAAGGGTGGGAGATCGCGATGAAGTGGCCGTATTTGGATAGACAATCGACAACCACCATGATAGTGTTTTTGCCATTGCATGAAGGGAGACCGTCGATAAAATCCATAGAGATGTCTTCCCAAATATTGTGTGGTATGGGGAGGGGTTGAAGAAGACCTGGAGGAAGTAGAGTTTCATGATTTTTTCTCTGGCATTGATCGCAACTGGCCACAAAACGTTTTACATCTTGGCGCATGCCAAGCCAAGTAAAGCTACTGCTAAGACGATTCAAGGTCCTTAAATAACCAGAGTGCCCTGCCTCCAAAGAAGCATGGAACTCGGACAATGCGCCAATTTGATGTTTCCGGTATGAATAAGCGATCTTTGTAGTACAATCTCCCATTTGAAAATGAGAACCCCTTCTTTGTCTGTTGACCATTTGTTAGAGCTGTGATGATTGACTGGGCAGTAGGGTCTTGTGTACAAACAATTTCGATAGCCTTGATGCAGTCAAAGATGGGACTTGAGACAGCTTGGATGGCATGTAGCTCCGCTCTACGAGATAAGGAATCAGGTATGGTATTCAAGGACCCAGCTCTGTACTGAATTTTGTAATTGTAGCCCATTAGTTTTGATAGCCATTTGTGCTGTGAGGTTGTCGTAATCCTCTGATCCAACAGATGTTTGAGAGTTTGGTGATCAGTGATTATGGTGAAAGGGCGGCCAAGGATGTAATGGCGCCATTTTTCCACAGAGTAAAGTACACCAAACATCCCTTTATCATAGACTGACATGGCTTGATTTTTTGGTGACAGGGTTTTGCTGATGAAGCAACTAGGGTGGCGGAGCTGAGAAAGAACTGCCCCAATGCCAATTCCACTTGCATCAGTCTCGATTGTAAATTCCTCATTAAAGTCCGGAAGAGCCAACACTGGGGTCGAAGTGATAGCCTTTTTGAGAGCCATGAATGCATCCTTGGCTTGGGGAGACCAGAGGAAGGTATCTTTCTTCAATAGGTCTGTTAGTAGCTTAGCAATGATACCGTAATGTTTGATGAAAAGTCTCTAGTAGCCAGTAAGACCTAGGAACCCGCAAAGAGCTTTTAGTGTAGTGGGCCTTGGCCATTGATCAACACCTTCCAATTTTTCTGGGTCCATTGTAACTCCCTGGGCTGATATGATGTGCCCAAGATACTTAATTGATGGTTCAGCAAAAGTACATTTCTCCAATTTAACTTTCAAAGAATTATTGCGCAATACCTCAAGGACTTGGCTTAAATGAGAAATGTGAGTCTGCATATCTTTGCTATACACAAGGATGTCATCAAAGAAAACAAGAACAAACTTATCCAAAAATGGACAAAAAACATCATTCATTAAGGCTTGAAATGTAGAAGGAGCATTAGAGAGACCGAATGGCATTACCGCAAATTTATAATGGCCTTTGGGTGCGAAAAGCAGTTTTAGGAATATCTTCCTCACACATCCTGATTTGATGGAAGCCCGAACGGAGGTCCAATTTTGTGAAGTGTGTACTCCCATGTAATTCATCAAGTAACTCGTCAACCGTCGGTATAGGGAAACGGTCCATAATAGTGACCACATTGAGCTGCCTATAGTCCACGCAAAAACGCCACGTGCCTTCACGCTTTCTTACGAGCAAAACTGGAGAAGAAAAAGGGCTAGTGCTGGGCCGAATAAGACCTTGGGCCAACATCTCTGCTATTTGGGTTTCAATTTCATTCTTTTGAGAGTGGGCATATTGGTACGGTTTCACATTGATTGGACTTGCATTTGGGAGGAGGGAAATGCGGTGATCAGAGGCCCGTTTAAGAGGTAGTCCAATGGGCTTGTCGAACAGATCATGGAATTGAGTAATGAGCGAATCAATTGCCTCCTTTACTGGGGAGTTGGGCTCCGAGGTAGAAATAGTAAAGAGGGGAAGAGGTGGCTCGAAGTGGTCTTCCGGAATCAGGCCCAACAAGTCCATGTGGGTTGTACGACGGTGTCTTGCGCTAATCCCCTGTAATACATGTTGCTTACCGTCGACCGTGAAAACCATGACCTTGTCAAGAAAATGCCAGCCAATAAAGCCTAGTGTGTCTAACCACTAGCCACCAAGGACTAAATCACAACCATCCACAGCAAGAAGCAAAAAGGAAGAGGTAAAAGAGTAACCTTGAATGTGAATTGTAATATTGTGAACGATACTTTTCGGAGTCACTACATGACCAGAGGCAGAGGTGAAAAGAGGAGAAGGGTGTGGTTGTATAGGAATACCCAACTTTTCCACGATTGCCGGATTGAGAAAGTTCATAGCAGCTCCACAATCGATGAAGACCCGGATGGGGATGTTGTCAATTGAACCTTGTAAACGCATCATCTCACCGACCTGCGTGTTGGTGATGGCGTGGAGAGGAAGAGTGGGTTCCAAATCCTGACTTTCCTATAGGGAAGAGATGCAATCATGGAACTCAGTGGACTCATTCGAGTGGTCTGGTTGCTCAAGGATGGCAAGAAATGAGTTCTTGCAGATGTGATACTTGGAGTACAGGCCATCACAGTTAAAGCATAGGCCTTTGGCCCGATGTTCCCTTTATTCAGCAGTGGAAAGAATGCGAGTAGCTGTACCAATGGTCTGAGATGGTGGGGAACGTGCCTGAGGAGAGGAAGGTTTGGATAGAGAGCCTGTGTAGGTTGAAGATTTGGTCAACCCATTGTGGAAAGAGCTTGGGCGAGACCATTTGCTCTGTCTAACATCCGCAAGTTTGTACTCAAATCGCCGAGCCAGACGCTGTGCTGCTGCCAGGGAAGCACGTGCATGGGCGAGGACATCCTGTTTGAGTTCCGGTTTGAGACACCCACAAAAGATAGGGAGCAGTTGAGAATCTGTCCATTCAGGAGCTTGGCAGGAGAGCTTGGTAAACATGGTGATAAAATCCTCGACCGAGGCTGTTTGTTGAAGGTGGGAAAGGGCAGCCTTGAAATCGTTAGCATTTCTTGAGCCAAAATGCTCGAGAAGTGCTTGAAAAAAAGTGTCCCAGGTTGGAAACGGCTGTCACAACTCGTAGGCGTTCATCCAAATCGAAGGCTCTGGTTTGAAATGGGTGGCCACGGTTTGGACGCGCTCATGCAAAAGAACCTGGTGAGAGCGAAGGTATCGCTCGGCCATGGCGAGCCAACCAACAACATCATCGCCGTGGAAGAGAGGAAGCTCAACCTTGGGAGGTTTGTAAACCGGTATGTCGGAACTGCCAAAGTTTATGGCAATGGGGTGGCGAATGAACGAGTGGTTGTAAGGTGAGCTTGTCTGGGACTTGGCAGAGGTTTGGCTGGAAAAAGAAACGCTTTGGAGGGTGGAAGAGGATTGGGAAGTGAGTGGAGGAGGGGGGTTGGCCATGCCCCCAGTTGTCCGAGAAGGTGATGTATACGGAACGGAGCCAAAGCTAATTTGAGCGGTCTGGGCGGTGGAGGCTTCCGAGAGTGGCAAAGGCAGCAGGAGAAGGAGGTTGTCAAAAAACGATTGTTGAAAGGTAGCTAGCTGAGCAGCGATCTCGTTTTGAAAGGAGTTTTGGTGAGCTTGCAACGCAGCAACCATGGTGATTATGGAATCCGTTTGTAGTTGCAGCTGAGCCACGGTGGAAGCAATAAGGTCCGTAGCAGATGAAGAGTTGGCAGTGGAGGTGAGCGGAAGGGACGTCGGCGGTGGTGAAGAGAGGAACACCGAAGTCATAGGCTGAGACGGGGTGGTGGTATGAGGACCACGCATGGCTGCTGATACCAAATAATAGGAACATAGAGCAGAAAAGGAATAACAAGGAATTCAAAACATGCTAATTTCATTTATGATATTAAAATTGGTCATGCCTACAATATAAAGACTTCAAACAAAAGATTCCACTTCGTGGATGGATGACACATGTCACGATCCTACAGTACTTATCCTATTATTGTACTACCACAGGTTGGAATGGAGTAACCGTTGTATGATAGCGAGCTGGCACAAAGAGACGTTGCAAGCTGGCAGAAGGAGACGTTGCAATATGGAAGATACTGGAGACTGATAATGGGCTGTAGCAATTAGGCTGAAAGGTGGATAAAGGTGTCCTTATCATATATATCAGTTAGTGATTACCATAGTAATGCATCTGAATTATGAATGTTATTCCTCAGCTCTTGGTCTGCTGGATATTTGTTAATCATTCAGTCATTGCCGGTACTGCATCAAAATTATGAGTGTCATTCTTCAGCAGTTGGCAATTAAACATCAAATGTAGTTTATGTACCTAGTGCATTTGGTTCTATATTCTGTTGCTGCATTATGACCTTTCTCCCCCTATCTTTAGCATAGAATTTTGTGGACGAATGTAATCTCAAATAATGTGCTTTTATGAGTCCGTTTGTGTACTTTAGGTAATAGACCTGAACTTTTGTTCTGTTTTGTATTTTCCGGCGTAAACTTTTATGGGAAATGCCTTTAGGGCAGAAGTAACCCATACTTTACTGAACTTCTATGAAGGAGTTGTCTTTTTGTCCATACTCTCCAGGGAATCCAACACCTTGTTTAAGCATAGTGAGTTGGCAGCACTGGTTCCTTGACTCACTTCTGACTAAGTGGATAATGATTGACCTTGGGATTTGGATCAACGAATGAAAACAAAAGTCAAAGACAGCCAATGAAGAAGACTAACCAAGGATAGGAACTGAATTCTTTTTTTTTAGACGAGGAACACGGACTTTGGTAGCCAACATGCAAGCTGTTGAAGTCATTGTTGGAAAGTATCTATTTGTTGTGGATGCCTTAATGATTGTAGTATCTCAATTTAATACACTACAATCATAAATCACAATTACGATCGTAGTATATTAAATTGAGATACTCAATTGTTATTTATTAATTATAAACATGAACGGTTATATTTGACAGATTTGATTCGTCTATTGATTTAATCTAGTTCGGTATTTAAGGATTATCAATTTAGAAAAATATTTTCAGAAGTGATCTACTCATACATATATAAACATTTAACGGTTGATTTGCTCTAATGTAATCGAAAAATTGGTCTCTTAAACAGTTTATTAGAAAGTCCTCAACTAATCCTCATTTTAGTGGTCCTCATAAGAAGGGCTCCCTATATGAGAGTTGGTTTTCATTTGGTGAAATATATGTTCGAGGTTGGCTTTCATTTAGTGAATATATGTCCGAGGTTTGTTTTCATTTGGTGATATATTTTTTTTGAAAGGAAAGACAACAGATTATATTAAGTGATAACAAAGGGTTACATGGAGCAATGCAAAAACATCGAAAGAAAATAATAAAGCATAACGAGATGCACAAACGCATCTATAATAAAGAAAAAACAATAAAGGATAATAAGATGCACAGACGCATCTAGAATGAAAGGTAACAAGGATGTGAATTGATGTCGAACGACATCGCTGCACTGCATATGTCACAAAAGCAGTGTAAATGTAATAGTAACCGTAACCGGTGATATATGATTGGCATTTGTCAATTGGGGGTTGGTCATGTTCTTGTGCTTTCTTTCCTAGAATCTCCCATTTATACTCAACTCTCACTCCTTTCAATCTACAAAGGTTTGCAGACTCTCTCTCTCACAGACAAAGCCTCACAAAACCATGATGACTACCCTTTTCACAATTTTCCTCTTCCTCATTCCCATATACCTTCTCCTAAAGAGCAGAAGAAAATCATCAGAAAAGCTTCCTCCAGGCTCATTAGGACTGCCCCTAATAGGCCAGAGCCTTGATTTTCTCCGAGCGATGCGTGCCAACACTGCAGAGGATTGGCTTGAACAAAGGATCAGAAAGTATGGTCCAGTTTCAAAGCTAAGTCTCTTTGGCAAGCCAACAGTCTTCATCCATGGACAAGCTGCAAACAAGTTTATATTCACCAGTGATGGGAGCATCATTTCAGCGCAACAAACCGAGTCTATTCGTAGGATTTTGGGGGAATGGAGTATATCCGAGTTAAGTGCTGAGGATCACAAACGTGTCAGAAGTGCACTTATGCTATTCTTGAAGCCTGAGTCACTGAAGCAATATGCGTGGAAAATGGATGAAGAAATCAGGAAGCACCTTGAGATGCACTGGCATGGCAAACAACAAGTAACAGTGAGTTACCTCTTTATATCACTCTCCACTAGTTATATTATGTAAATTGTGGCAGCACTAGAAATAATAAAATTTGTGGAAAATTATTTAGCCAGCTACAGAAAACCTCCAAATAACAAAGTAACTTTGTTGTTTCTGAGTAATCTCAAAGCATAATTGCTGAATTGAAGAAAAGAAACAGAAATCAATGTCAATTAACAACATTCACTACTAGAATTATGTCATTAGACATCACCACTATTAAATCGGTCGGAATTGCACGCGATGTAAAAAATATATCCTAACATCGGTTTATGAAATATCGATTTCTATTGTGATTATAAACATCGGTCATTAAATTTACCGATGTGTAAAGCCTCGTTCAAAAATTTTGAAAAATTTGCGGAGGGATTAAGTTAAAAATTTTAGAAACGCGGGGGGACTAAATTTTCATTCCCTCCATTCCTCCAACACTTTTTTTTTCACTCTCTGAAACTTTCGAACCGTAAGGACTAACTCTCACTCCTTCCAAACCCTACTCTTCCCCACCCCCCTCCCCGGACTCTCACTCTCTCTCTATGATGAATAAGCTCCGGAAATTGGTCTTTTCCCTTAAACTCTGTTCGATCTCCACCGCAATCCTTTTTCTCTTTCTCTCCGTTCTCGATCTAACTCAACAAATTGAGCACTTGGTGGCCACTATGTTGATCTAGATCCAGGGCTTATGGGCTTATTCTTTTTGGGTATTTCAATTTGGCTCTTTCCAGTCGTTCCTCTTCCTCTCTCGTGCGAGGTCATTTAACTCAGATGCTTTCAATTCAATGGCGAGGCCATTCGTGCGAGTTTCGTTCTGTCCGAGCGCAATTTCGATTCAACTCCGATGCTTTCTCTTCTCTGCTGACGGAGAGTTCGCGTCTTGGGTCAGTTCTCAACCTCTTTTTGATTGGTTTCTGTTTTGGGCTTCTTGCTTTTACTGGTAGATTGGCGCAGGCCTCTGGCCTCGCAGGTGTACGTCTTGTGTGACCGGACAGGTTGCTGTAGGAGGTGATTGGGATGGAGATCGGAGACTGGGGCGTTGGGATTTCGATCTGTTTGGTTTTTATTTGATGACGGTGGCTGCACGGAGACTGGGTGAGCGGAAGATGGTGGTGACTGGGTGTGTGGCGGCGGTCGGGGAATCGGATCCGGCAGTAGGGTTGTTGACCCTCTGGGTTTGGGGATGGAGACGGTGGGAATATAGGCTCGGGTGTTGATCTTCTTCATGGAATTGGGCATGAGAGCTTTGTGTTTGTGGTGGTGGGTGATGTGTGGTCAACGACGATTGGGGTCCGGTATCGGCGGCGACGTGACGACCCTGGTGGTGGCTCTTGTTTGGAGCTCAATTCATGGCCTTCTTTTCTCTGATCGACATAACCAACGATTCTCCGATAGTGGGGGTTGCGATGCAGACGCCATCATCGGTCGTCCTGTGAAACTAAGGAGCATCCGAGTGAAGACCACACTGGGTTCCGGCGAGGCTTTGTTGAGAGGTCAAGTCAAGACCCTGTTGCAACAAGTGGAGGAAGAGGCCTCTGTCTCTAAGTTCTCTTTCGAAACCGACCTTTTCGACATCTTCAAGGCCTTATTGGGAAAACGCTGACAGGACTTCTTGCCCCAACTCCGGCGAACACGCCACAGGTGAATGATCTCTTGGTTGATAGAAGTGGGAGTAACATTGAGAGACCCTCTCCTCTAGTCCAAGAACAATTGATCTCTCAGGTTTGAGCCCTGAATTCTACTTGGGTTTTATCACATTGCTTATATATATATAGATATATATATATATATATATATATATATTCTGTGTTATTGAAGATGTTCTAGACATGTGTTTATCTTAGGGTTTACGGTTCTGGTCAGTCTTCATACTGTGGATAATATTTTGATCGAGTTCTTCTGAATAGGTTTACAGTTATGTAGTCCAAGTTTTGTTTGCGGTTTTTCTCATATTTTAATATTGTGTGATAGCATTTATATTGAAACTGGGGACACTATTTTGATTGTTGATTCTTAATCGATTGGCTAGTTTTATGGAGTCCAATTTTCATATGGATTTTTCTCATATTGTTATACTGGTGTGATTGCATTTATCTAAAGCTCATTTGGGTTATGGTCTTTCTTGAAATTGGGAAAACATGATATGAAATTCCCATTGGGGTTCGGAATTGGGGACAAATTTTGATTGCCTTTTTGTTTTTAAACCTTCAAAATAGAACTGCAAAATGCAATGTCCTGATTAGCATTCCATGGGATATGTGGCAGGTGGTATGTGACATCTTTGAAGGAAAGAATCAAGGGAGCCTTGAATCACAAAAGAGTATCCTAAGTCGTTCTCTGCTACTTGATTTCTCTGAGAAATCTGAAATCTCATTCTCTTCTGAATAGATTGCTCCTATGTGATTACTGCTGAAAGTAAAGCAAGGTCATCCCCAGATGATGATAGTGCTTCAGTGTGGTTCATTCAGGTCAATGCAAGCACCTGTGATGAAGAAGAGCAAAGGGCAACAATTTCCTGCTCAATTATGTGGTGTTTCAAGGGCTTTGCAGGGCTGCAATTGTAAATTTTCAGGTATATAACAAAAAATTGATCATTGTGGCCACAAGAAGTTGGTCTAATCATATAAGTTTTTCTTTTATAAGTTGGAAAGTCCTCAATTCCACTGAAGGATAAACAAGTGTTGACTTGCTGTTATACAATAGGGAAAACAAAACTGACATTTTTCATAGTTAGTTGGTGTTTAAAGTATCAAGTAAATTGCATATTCAATTATTTTGGTTTATAAATTATACTAACGGATCATCTTAAATCTGTGTGACACAACTAAGTGGGAACATTGTTGCAACAAATAATATGAATGCTTAGAGATACAAGGACAAAGGGGGTTCAGTTTGAGGATGCTTGTTAAGCGTATTGCATGTCTCAATTGGCTCTTTGAATGTGTGCTCTTAATCTTTCGTCTCAAACCCTCAAAGCTTTATGTGTAACTACTTGTGTTCTTGCAGATCACTTGTTTGATCATTGAAGCTCTTGCTTGGTGCTATATGCTAATTTTGATTGGCTTGGAAACTAAGATATACATTTGGGAGTTCCGATGGTACATAAGGTATGGAGTCCTTTATGTCTTGGTAGGAGATGCTGTGGTGCTAAATCTTATTCTTGGAATGACAGATTCCTACAGAGGGTTAGTTTTTCTTCCTTTTACTTACTCAATACTGTATTCCCTTCTACAGATTCTTAGCAGGAGGTTTTGTTGATGTCAAAAGTCAACCCCACTTTTGCTTTTGCTTTTGGTTTTGCTAATTTGACTTGATATGATTGCAAGAGTAATACCCTTTCTACGTACTAGACAATTCAATTTCATAAGTAATGTTTAGTGGAAGATCTAGTTGCGGTCTGGAAGTTTAGTGTTTTGATCAAATATATGAAGAATAATAAAAGAGTTGAGAATGGAAACCAGAGCCAAGACTAGTATATTTATAAAGAATATGATGCATTTAGAGTTTCTAGCTTTGATTAATTGCTGGCAGAGGGTGGCAGGGATTGAGTTCTGAGCTTCCGATTAAAATTGAGTTGAAGTATTTGGTTGCTTTGCAGGAACGTGATATTTCCCATTGAATTGGTTAAAACTACTATTATTCTAGTTCTGCTTTTGGATTACCTATTATAAATATTTGTTATATGCTTTTGTGCAAGTGGGTTATTTGATGCTTTGCAATTTGAAAACTAGATTCCCCTAATATGAATTTTTCGCTTTCTATTGCTCAGTTTGTACTGTTGATGTTTTTTTTTTCAGCACTATCGCTGGTTGTTTATTCATTTTTTTATTAGTTTCAGATTGAGAAACTCGTTTTGAGTTTGTTTGTTGCAGGAAAAAGTTTTTACTCAATTCTGAACCATTTGTGGGGTTTAGGCAAATATGAGTTAGGCTGTTCATTTTGGGGTTCAGGCTCTACTGGTATCGGATATATGTCAAACTTTATAGTGGCATATGCATTTAATAAATCGCATTGGAGACTTTAATGTAGATTTTAGCTATTTTTATTCTACTGTTGAAATGGTTATTAATTGATAATGATCTCTTAAACTATCCTCAATCAGGAAAGCTGGCTTATAGATTAAAGAATGAAGGGGCAAAGGTGAGATTTTCATGTATTCATCATCAATTCCCTTCTGCAGTGAACTGGTTTGAAGTATATGAGAAAGACAGGTTACATACATGTGTTGTCTGAATTGCCTTGTTGTTTGAAATTGTGCTAGGTATTGATGGCAGCAGGGGATACGTTTCGAGCTGCTGCCGGTGACCAGCTGGAGATATGGGCTGAGAGGACTGGGTGTGAGATAGTTGTGGCTGAAAAAGAGAAGGCCAAAGCAGCAACAGGTAGGCAACACAAATAGTAGGCAGATCAACTCATACAAGACCTTGAAGAAACATTTAAGTTCTGAACCTTTTGTGATGTCGAAGACGATAGATGATGAAACAGTTTGCTGTCTTAGCAAGTGATGGACTGTGGAAGGTTGGTTAGTTTGAACTAAAGTCAATCACTACAAACACATACTCACTACAAACACACATATCATTTGGATTTATGCTTTTTTTCTTTTCTTTTATGTCATGTTTGTGCTTTCAATGAACTTCAAATTTGTTAACCATAATCTAAAGCCAGGTGATGACAAGCCAAGAAGTTGTGGATGCCATAAATAATATAGAGGATGCTCGGGCAGCAGCAAAGCACCTTATTGAAGAGGCAGTCAATAGGAAGAGCTCAGACGATATTTCCTTGTGTAGTTGTAAGATTTCGGTGAATGTATAATTTTTCTCTAGCATGTTTCTTGTTTGATTGAACTTGGTTTAATGATGTCTCAGATTTGTTGTCTTTATAAAACACTTATGGAATTGAAGTGTGCTTCATCTTTGTGGTGTTCCCTTACATGTTGTACATTGTTTCATCAATCAAGAGGTTTTTATTTTGCAATAGTTTGGCCAAACTTAACCATAAAAACTGATGTGCACCAAGAGAAATACATCAGTTTCAAAATAAAATCGATGTCCCATTAACCATAAGAGATCGAATTATGATGTTGGAATCGATGTGCTACAAACTAGTGCACATCGTGTTTCAGATAGAGATCGATGTGCTGTATACAATGACTAAAATATCGAGTATCGAGCAAATATCGATAGTTCGAAAAATGGAAATTTCGATGGAAATATCGAGAAAGTTTCGATATCGACAAATTTTCGAAAAAATGATGGAAATTTGGGAGAATATCATTGAAATTTTAAGTGAAACATTGTGAACTACTTATTTGATCAATTATCTATTATATTGGGAAGAAAGAAAAAAAAAAAACGGTGACCAAGCTTCATTTCATAGTGAATTATAGTAATTTAGAATAAATGTTTGAAGTTGTCGGTATAATATTTGGCACTTTTAGAATATATAATTCTAATTAGAAATTTTATAAAGTTGTAAAGCTATTCAATCAATAAATACAAATGAATTAATATTTCTACAACATGTCAAAAGTATTTAGGAATGTTAGATTCAAAAAAATAAAAATCTATAATTGTTAAAACTATATCTTAGAAGTTAGAGGTTTACATTAATTGTCTAAAGAAATTAGTAAATTTATTCTATTAAAACGACTATTAATAAAAAAAAAAGCATAGAAGAACTAGAATGAATCCCAGTCGAGTTGGCTTGGGTGCTTTTGCACTTGATACTGGGGGAGACAGGTTCGAATCCCAACTTTGTCAAACTTTTCCTTGTATTTTGTTTGAGGAATATTCGCGAATATTCCCTAAAATTTCGGATATATCGCATATTTTCGAAAATATCGCGATATATCGCGAAATTTCGAAAATATTGGACGAAATATTAATGGAAGTCATCCAAAATATCGAAGCCTCAAAAAAACGATAATTTCGCCGAAATATCTGCGAAATTTTCGATTTTTTAGTCTATGGCTGTATAAGTATTGTCATCGATGAAGACAAGAAAACTAATGTCATGAAAATCTGCGGACATCGTTTTTTTTAGAGATCCGATATATTAGAAGGCATTAGACATCGTTGTTTTACCAGAATCGATGTTGTATAGGATAATTAACATCGTTTTTTCCTTAGAATCTGATGTTAAAGTAAGTAAATAAATCGGTTCATACAATATTAAACTATGTATATTGAATCTGAAATCGTGGGTTATGAGCCAAATTGCGCGTCTAAATTATGAACAACAAGAAACGTTCATGGGAACCGATGTGTGAAATAGTATCAGTCATCGTTTTTAAATGAATAACGATGTTAAAATGCATAGTTGTGCTGTAGAATATCTATTTCTTTAAGCATTAAAGGCAATAAGATGAGGGTTTAACAATAGATAAACATACAAGTTTGTTATCATTTAAATGTATTTACATCGATTTATAATGAGGAACTGATGTGTATATTGATACTAGACATCGGCTAAAAACCGATATCTAGATTTTCCAGACCTTTCTCATCACCCACTAAGACATCGGTCGGGATTCTTTTTCTCATCGGTTTTTGGCCGATGTCTGAGGGCATTTTTCTAGTAGTGATTTTTCTATTGTTGACAGGTTATGCCCCTGATGAAGAACCTCACATTTAACATAATATCCTCTCTACTTTTTGGGCTTGAAAGAGGAACTCGGAGAGATGAATTTTTGGAGTGTTTTGAAAAGATGATGCAAGGATTGTGGTCAGTGCCGGTCAACTTGCCCTTCACGCGTTACAACAGCAGCCTCAAGGCAAGCAAGAGGGTTCAAAAAATGCTCAAAGAACTTATACGCGAAAGAAGGGTACAACTTGATCAAAAAAGGGCTTCTCCACAACAAGACCTCATCACTTGCTTCCTTAGCATCCGGAATCATGAAGGTAACAGAGTTGGAGATGGTGCACAATGTCATGGTAGTCATGGTTGCAGGGCATGATACTTCGGCTATTCTTATTACGTTCCTTTTGCGGATTCTAGCTAATGAACCAGCAGTGTATGCTGCCCTTCATCAAGGTACACCTAAACAAGTAGATGGTTTGTGTTCACATTTATTGCCTAAAATAGATTTTTTCGACATTAATTTGATGCTTGTTGAGTTTTGGTTTACAGAGCAGGAAGAAATAGCTAGAACCAAATTGGCAGGAGAATTTTTAACATGGGAAGATCTTGCCAAAAAGAAATACACATGGAGTGTAGCACTGGAAACTCTGAGAATGATTCCTCCTTCCTTTGGTAGCTTTAGGACAGCTGTCAAAGATATTGAGTTCGGTGGATTCCACATTCCTAAAGGGTGGCAGGTAAGCTCAAATTTTCGCCGATCATAATATTGCATTCTCATTAGTTTCCATTGTCATTCTCCTCCGAAGCATAATAGTGCTTATGTTCACAGCAATGTTGTTTTTCGGTTACGTAATCAAGTGTAGTCCAGACTCCAGAAACAACATAGTTTTGGACAACAGCACTGTTCAAGTGCAGAAAAGATCAGCAAAACATCTAGATGTTAATCGTAAAATCGAGAACTGATCAAGTCATAACATCCAATGCTAGATATTCTGGGCTACTCCTATGACCCACATGGATGATAGAATATTTCCAGAGCCATCGAAGTTTGATCCAAGTAGGTTCAACAACCAAGCAACAGTTCCACCCTACTGCTTTGTACCATTTGGAGGGGGACCTAGAATATGTCCAGGATATGAGTTTGCCAGGATCGAAACCCTAATTGCAATGCACCATATGGTAACTCAATTCACCTGGAAGCTATGTGCAGACAATCACTTCAGTAGGGATCTATTGCCTGTACCTACTCAAGGACTGCCCATTGAAATCATGCCAAGAATGTGAATCCGAATGCTTTGCCAACTCAAAATATTTGTCATGGTTGTTTGGAAAATGTTCCAACAGTACTGTAACTTATTGATTAGATAAACTTTTCGAAAATTTCAACGTAGCCTGTCAACACATTTCTCAATGTAATATTTTATTAGCTATCCATCATTTTATTTGTGAATTATATAAAACCAACGCTTAGAAGTTGTATAAACATGCACACACATATTTGAAATTTGCGAACTCTCTTATTTCAATATCAAGTAATTCAATAAAATGGAACTGTTTATTTCGTCACCATCATCTTCATTCGAATTTACTCCAAACTTAAACCAGGTTATAGACCCAACCCGAATCCTAACTCGTTTCAGATTCTATGTTGTATTACTGCTTTCATTTTTTTGCTCACTGTGATCTTGATGCTCAGCATAGGTCATGGGAGTATGGGACAGTGCCACATGCAAACTTCTGCTGGTGTTGTTGCTGGTATGAGGCAAGTCAGATTCAATCGATCTTTTGATGTATCTCTGCTCCTTGATTTCCTGGAGACGTATATATCCTTTTGTGATTACCATAGTAATGCATCTGAATTATGAATGTTTTTCCTCAGCTCTTTGTTTGCTGGATATTTGTTAATCATTCAGTAATTGCCGTATGGTAGTATGGTACTGCATGGAAATTATGAGTGTCATTCTTCAGCAGTTGGCTAGTAAACATCAAAAGTAGTTTATATACCTAGTGCATTTGATTCTATATTCTGTTGCTGCATTATGACCTTTCTCCCCCCTATCTTTTTGCATTGAATTTTGCGGACGAATGTAATCTCAAATAATGTGCTTTTATGAGTCCGTTTGTGTACTTTAGGTGATAGACCTGAACTTTTGTTCTGTTTTGTATTTTCAGGCATTAACTTTGATGAGAAATGCCTTCAGGGCAGAAGTAACCCTGTTTTCTCATAAATAAAAGAGTAGAAATGCTTGTTTGGAAACATAAATTAGATGCATGGGATCTTATTTTAATGGGACATTGAAATAAGTTCAGCATTTTCCTATTTCAAGAATGACTCATACTTTGCTGAACTTTTATGGAGTTGTCATTTTGTACATACTCTCCAGGGAATCTAACACCTTGTTTAAGCCTAGTGAGTTGGCAGCACTGGTCACTTCTGAGTTCTGACTAAATAAGTTAATTTAAATTTTTTTAAATAAAGTTAATTCAATTTGTTTTCATACAAAATTAATGACAAGCATGTGTCTTACTGTATTTGACACTTTAATCAATTAACCTAAACCCTCGAAATAACCTATCTTCTGCTGTCTGAATGCAAACAGATGCATGAGAACAACAGCAAGCAGTAACCAACAGCAACATATTGAGCTTTTTCGCAATAATCCTATTCCTAATTCCCATATATATCCTAAGGAGCAGGAAAAAATCATCAGAAAGGCTTCCTCCAGTCTCATTAGGACTGCCCCTAATAGGCCAGAGCCTTGGTCTTCTCCGCCCCATGCGTGCCAACACTGCAGAGGAATGGCTTCAACAAAGGATCAAAAAGTATGGTCCGGTTTCTGTAGTGTTGAAAATCCAATTTTGAGGTAATTAACAGTGAGATGCTGACGTGGATAATTATTAACTTGGGATTTTGGATGAACAGATATCCGAATGCCTGAATGATTGTAGTATCTCAATGTAACATACGTAGTTTTCATTTGGTGAAATATATGTACGAGGTTGGTTTTCATTTGGTGAAGTATATGTCCGAGGTCTGTTTTCATTTGGTGAAATATATAGGGTTTGTATGTTGGCATTTGGCAATTAGGGGTTGGTCATGTTAGCCTTGAGCCTTTCTTTCCTAGACTCTCCCATTTATACTCAACTCTCACTCATTTCACTCTACAAAGGTTTGCATGTTGTAGGAGAATAGAATTGTGTGTTATCATTGATAATAGGAGCCCTTTAAATAGGGAGTTACAAGGTATCCAAAAAGGTAATATAATCTGATTACAATTGAATACCTAGAACACATTCCTATTACAACTCTAAACCCTAGTTTGTAGAGGCACACATTATATCGATATCCTTCAACACTCCCCCTTGTGCCGCTCAAACTTGGTGATGACGCTTTAATTGTTGCCTCGTTAAAAACCTTGCCAGGTAACAAAAACCCTGTGGGACAAAAATAACCCTGGTCGAAGGACAAAAAGAGCACAACACGTCCTTCACGTACTCTTCGAGATCGAACATGTAGACATCATGCCCCCGCTGATGTCAATATCTCCCCCTGATTGCTACAATCATGGGAGTTCGGATAACTTTCTCAATCCGATGCTCTTCACATGTTTCTCGAAGGTGGATTTTGGTAACGACTTAGTAAATAAGTCCGCTACATTATCCTCTGATCGGATTTGGTTCACTTCAATATTTAGAAGTGCCTGTTGTTGTTGATTGTAAAAGAACTTTGGCGATATATGCTTGGTGTTGTCACCCTTGATGAAACCTAACTTCATTTGCTCAATACAAGCTGCATTATCTTCATAAATGCATGTAGGTTCATCTGTGGTAGACTTCAAACCACAAGTTCCTCGAATGTGTCTAACTACAGACCTTATCCATATGCATTCTCGCACGGCTTCATGTAGAGCAATAATCTCTGCATGATTTGAGGAAGTGGCAACAAGGGTCTGCTTTGTAGACCTCTAAGATATCGCAGTGCTTCCCATGGTAAAGACATAACCCGTTTGGGAGCGACCTTTGTGAGGGTCAGAGAGATACCCTGCATCAGCAAAACCCATGCCATCAAAACATCGTTGTCATTTTGATGGAGGGGAGGAGGAGCACGGAAGGTGGCATTTTGCATTGTGGAGTCCGATCCTGCACTTCCGTTGTTTCTCTTCTCTCTGTAGGGATAAAACAAGCCCATATCAATCGTACCTCTCAGGTATCGGAAGATTGTCTTTATGCCGATCCAATGGCGGCGTGTTGGCGCAGAACTATGTCGAGCTAACAAGTTCACTGCGAATGAGATATCCGGTCTTGTGCATTGAGCTAAGTACAATAATGCGCCTATTGCACTTAGATAGGGCACTTCAGCCTCTAATAGGTCTTCGTCCTCATCCCTTGGACGAAACGGATCTTTTTCAGGCTCAAGACTACGACCGATCATGGGAGTACTCGCAGGCTTTGCTTTATCTTCATTAAAGCGCCTTAATAACTTTTGAGTATATGCTGACTGATGGATCATAATCCCATCACTACGGTGCTCGAGTTCTAATCCGAGGCAAAACCGTGTTTTCCCAAGATCTTTCATCTCAAATTCGGATTTCAATTACTTAGCAGTTTCCTTTAACTCATCTAGAGTTCCAATTAGGTTCATGTCATCGACATAAACTGCTACAATTGCAAATCCGGAACTTGTCCTTTTTATAAACACGCATGGGTATATTTCATCATTGACATATCCCTTCCCAATAAAGTAGTCACTTAGACGGTTATACCACATCCGTCCGGATTGTTTCAACCCATATAGTGAGCGTCTCAATCTTATTGAAAACGCGCTCCGTGGTTTAGAGCCACTTGACTTGGGTAATTGAAGTCCATCTGGAACCTTCATATATATCTCTGAATCTAGATCCCCATAGAGATATGCTGTAACCACATCCATAAGCTGCATGTCAAGTTTTTCGGAAACTCCCAAACTGACAAGGTAGCGGAACGTTATAACGTCCATTACGGGAGAGTATGTCTCCTCGTAGTTGATTCCAGGGCGTTGTGAGAAACCTTGCGCCACAAGGGGGCTTTGTATCTAACAACCTCATTTTTCTCATTACGCTTTCTAACAAAGACCCATTTATGGCCAACAGGCTTTATACTTGGGGGTGTCAGCGTTATAGGCCCAAATACCTGTCTCTTTGTTAGTGAATCCAATTCAACCTGGATCGCATTTTTCCATTTAGGCTAGTCTGCTCTACGTTGACATTCTTCAATGGAGCGAGGTTCGATATCATCATGTTCTATAATTCCTTGAGCGATAGAATATGCAAACACATCATCAAGGATAATAGAGTCTCGACTCAACGTCTCATGTACACTAGTGTAATTCAAGGAGATCTCTCTATTCTCTGGAATTGGTTCTGACATTGGAGCGTCCCCCAATGATGTCTCTTGGACATAACCATAATCCGGAATATCTTCATGAGACGGGTTATTTATGTCGATGATTAATGGATCTTTTTGTGCCAAACTCGCTTTCTTTCTCGGGCGAGAATCCATCGAACCTTTGGGCCTCCCACGTTTCCTTGCTAGGAGCCCAGCCTGAGCCACATTGCCATCACCATTAGTGATGGTGGCGCCATGCTCAATACCCCTAGAGGTGGCGCCATGTCCACTATTTGTAGGGACATTAATCCTTGTAGGCACGTTTGCAGCATGTATATGTGATCTTGTCACTTTAGCGATATCAGAAAACGCGTTAGGCATAGAGTCTGCTACGTTCTGAAGATCGAGAATTCTCCGCACTTCAATTTCGGACTGTGCGGTTCGGGGATCAAGATGAGACAAAGTGGGGACAGACCACGACAATTTCTGTCGTTCCTGTTGAACATTATTGTTCTTATCTCCCCCTAACGACTGGAAGACTGTCTCATCAAAGTGACAATCCGCAAATCTTGCGGTAAATTGATCGCCTGTCAAGGGTTCCAAATAGCGGATAATGGTTGGAGAGTCATATCCAACATAAATGCCCAATCGTCTTTGAGGACCCATTTTGGTGCACTGTGGCGGCGCAATTGGCACATAAACTGCACACCCAAATATGCGTAAGTGTGAGACATTAGGCTCATACCCAGTAACCATCTGAGATGCAGAGAAGGGTTGAGTGGCAGTAGGCCTCAGACGAATAAGCACAGCTGCATGCAATATTGCATAGCCCCAAGCAGAAACAGGGAGATTGGTGCGCATAACCAATGCTCGAGCAACCATTTGAAGTCTTTTAATGGTGGCTTCTGCGAGACCATTTTGGGTGTGAATGTGAGGAACAGGGTGTTCAACCTCAATCCCAATGGACATGCAATAGTCATCAAAAGTTTTTGACGTAAACTCTCCAGCATTGTCAAGACGAATTGACTTAATGGGATGATCAGGGTGGTGAGCCCTTAACTTAATGATTTGTGCTAGGAGTTTAGCAAATGCAGCATTTCTGGTGGACAAAAGCATGACATGTGACCAACGTGTCGATGCATCAACCAACACCATAAAATATCTAAATGGTCCGCAAGTTGGTTGGATAGGTCCACAAATATCACCTTGGATTCGTTGCAAGAATGGAATATTTTGTTTAGTGTCTTTTGCATAGGATGGTCTCGATCCTAATTTTGCTAAAGAGCAGGCTTTGCAAAACGAAAGATGGGCTTTAGAAGCAACCATGGAAGAATCCGGTTGAGCCATGAAGTCACAATTGACTTTAGAAGTAGAGAAAGGAACCAAGGAGGCATTAGTGGTGTCAATACCACTATTGGGCTGCAGGGGGTAGGCGGCTCTGGCCCTACCTTGGACCGAATTTTCGTTCTGACTTCTTTTAGTTTTGAAGAATGGATGTCCATGTGAAGTCTTTAGTATACGGATCATCATATCACGACCTGGGTGTCCCAGACGATCGTGCCAAAGCCTATATGTGTCAGAATCCCATAAGTCATCTCTCATGATATGGTTGGATTCAATGACTCGAATAGTGGTTGCATACAACCCACTAGAGCGACACATAAGTTTCTCTAATACTCGTTTATGTCCGGAGTCATTAGAGGTGATGCAAAGGAACTCTTGTCCATTCTCACAATGTGTTTCCACATGAAAACCATTGGCTCTTATATCTTTAAAACTCAATAGGGTCCTTCCAGCCCTAGGAGCATATAGAGCTTCGGTGACATTAATACTTGTGCCATTTGGCAACATAAATTGAGCTGGTCCTCGACCATGAATCAATTGTGATGGTCCAGCCATCGTAGTCACAGAAGATCGACTAGGCGTCATGCATAGAAATAGTTGCCTATGTCGCAATATAGTATGTGTGGTGCCACTATCAACAAGGCACTCCAACTCTCCAGGAAACATACTGAGAAATAATAAAGTTCGAAATTAAAAACATGTCCATGACATTGAATAATACGATACTTTATTAATAAATGTAGCCAATGATTACATCAAATGGTCCAAAAAGGTCTAATCCAAAATAAAGAAAATCAAACTGAGACACATTGTAGTCACTCTATTCGTTTGGCAACTCCAATCGAATATGACCAGGAAAGTAGAGAGAGAGGTTGGTGGAGCGAGGCTCGCTTAAGTACCAATTATCTCAATGACTTTCCTAGACATCATATTTTATTGGGTATGCCACATAAGAAAGAGTTAACACAATTGTCATTTATTGACTATTACATGATTCTTGAAAAATAAAGAGGACTATTTCTAATCAAAGTCTGCAGCATCCTTGTGCACTTCATCTTCAGCTTTGAAATCCTCCATGGTGAGATTAACGTCTCCACCATTTTCTTCTTCTTCTGCAAGGTACACTTCTTGCTCACTCAGGTCCCTGTATGCCCTGTATCTTGAAGCTAGTTGCTCGCTTGCCTTGCATTGCTTGAACCAATGCTCACTAGATCCACATCGATGACACATATCATTGTGGTTGCCTCCCTTCAATTGAGGTACACTTTGTCCACGTTGTGGGCGTTCCCTAGGAGGATTTGCGCCTCCACCACGACCCATGACGCCACCACCACGGGCTATGGCTCCATTACCACGGATAGGGTTGCCACGACCCCCTCTCCCACGTGTGGCATTGCCACCACGTGTATCCGCTCCAAACTTGCGGTTTCCTTCCTGATTAGGGCTGTTATATGGACCCATACGTCCCTCATGTCCCTTATTCCTAGGGTTCCGCTCCTTGCGCCCTCTTTTGGGTGCATTATAATTCGCCTCATGAACGCTCTTAGTTCCAATGGGCCTTGAATTATAATTCCTCACAAGGATGTTATCATGTTTCTCAGCTACAGATATGATATTGATAAGCTGATGAAACCTCGTGATCTATCCAGCATTGACTTCAGTACGGTATTGCTTTGATACCACAATGGCTGAAACGGGGAAGGTGGAAAGAGTCTTCTCAATTAGCTCTTGCTCTGTGACAGGTTGTCCACAGAATCTCAACATGGATTATAAGCGAAGAGCCTCTGAATTATATTCAGCAACAGACTTGAAGTCAGCAAAGCGCAGATTGTTCCATTGAACCTTCAAGTCAGGGAGGAGGGAATCTTGGACATTGCCAAAGTGCTCTTCTAGCGCTACCCATAGCTCTCTTGCATCCTTGATCGACATATACTCCAATCTGAGTGCCTTGTCCATATGGCGTCGCATCAAGATAACTGCTTGAGCATGCTTTGTAGATGTTCGGTTGAACAAAAGATCCGGGTTTGGTGCCTGGATTATGGGTAATATTCCCTTGGAAGTGAGACGATTCTCAACATCGGTTACCCAACTGTGGTAATCTGAGCCTGTTGAGTCAAGCATGGGAAAGTCGAGTCTAGGTTCATTCGACATCCTGAAAATAAGAAGAGAAAATATATTAGTTTCGGAGTTAACCTTCCACGAAAACTAAAATAATAAGATTTCTGAGCTATGCTACCAAGAAATCAATTTCCAAGAATCTCTTTTGGATTAGACCAAACAATAATGTTTTAATATGGTCACAATTTGATGCTTACGGACGCTCTTAGTCCAAGCATTGTGAACGCTCTTAGTTCACACGAACACTCTTAGTTCGTTTAATTATGAACACTCTTAGTTCATACGAACACTCTTAGTTCGTTAAGCATGAATCCCCACAATTCCGCTTTGTTAAATATCAAACTCATTTGGCAACATATATTCCAATATTTGCAGAAAATAAAAGGAATTTAAATATAAGAAAGCAGCAACCTTAATTATAAAAACTTACGTGATTATTCTTTGCTTTGAAGACACGCGCGTGTTGGAGCAGGCGTGTTAGGGCAGCAGCAGTTTTTTTTTCTTTATTTTTCTGGGCTTTCTTCCTTTTTCTTTTTCTGGGCCGGGTCCCTCCCTTTTCTTTCTTTTTTTTTTTTTCTTTTTTTTTCTGGCCGGGTCCCTCCTCCTTTTTTTTTTTTTTTTTTTTTTTTTCTTTCAGGTCTTATTCTCTTTTCTTTCTTCTGGTCTTCCTCTGTTCTTCCTCCTCTGTTCTGCAGATAGAAGGTGCTGGTGCTGGAGTCGACGCTGCAAATCGGAGGTATGGGATGCTGGGCTGCGGCGGGCTGGTGTGGCGGCGTCTGGGAGCGGTAGGCAGGTACAGCGCGCGGACTGTGCAGGTGCAGCGCGGACTGGGCTGTGGCTGCGCATGGCAGAGAAGACGCAGTGGGCTAATCTGGGCTGCAGAGGGCTTGCGATGCAGGGATGGACGCAGGCAGGTGTGCAGGGGCTGGAGGCTGCGGCAGTAGGTCGGCAAGAGACTTGCGGCAGTGGGCTGCAGGCTTGCGGCAGGCCGGCAGGAAGCAGTGCGGGCAGCAGGGGCTGCAGTGGGCTGCGGCTAGGCTGCTGGGGTAAGGCTGGTGCGCGGAGCTACAGGGAGAGTAGCAGGGGGCTGTGCAGGGAGGCCGGCTGGAGTTTTTATTTCTTTTTTCTTGTTTTGGGTTGGCGGCAGAGAAGAAAAAACAGGTTTTTTTCTTTTTTCTTTTTCTGAAGCTAGGGTTAGAACTCTTGCTGATAACGTGTTGTAGGAGAATAGAATTGTGTGTTATCATTGATAATAGGAGCCCTTTAAATAGGGAGTTACAGGGTACCCAAAAAGGTAATAGAATCTGATTACAATTGAATACCTAGAACACATTCCTATTACAACTCTAAACCCTAGTTTGTAGAGGCACACATTATGTCGATATCCTTCAACATTGCAAACTATTTCTCTCACAAAGAAAGCCTTACAAAACCATGATGACTACGTACTCTTTTCACAAATTTTCCACTTCCTCATTCCCATATTCCCTTTCCTTACGAGAAGAAAAAAAAAGCCTTTCTGATGATTCCTCCAGGCTCATTAGGACTACTCCTAAAAGGCCAGAGCCTCAATCTTCTCCGAGCCATGCGTGCCAACACCGCTGAAAAATTCTAAAACAAAGGGTCAAAAAATACTGTCCAGTTTTGAAGTTAAGTCTCTTTAGCACAACGTCCCCATTCATCTCTGGCTATAACTCCCACACCTCCTTTCCCAATTGTAGTTAGGTATGCACCGTCAACATTAATTTTGAGTCTCCCACTCGGTGGGCAGCTCCATCTTGCTTTAGGATGACTCCTCTTCTTTGCCGATTTGGCATGAACCCTCTGATAGTCCTCAAACAATTTCAACACCCAAACAGACATGTTCAGTGGGTTACAATCTCCCCCATCCCATACCATCTTATTTCTTTCACACCAAATGGCCCATAATGAAACAATGAAGATGTCAAGTTCCTGAGAAGACAGGGTCTCCATAATTGCAATTATCCAATCTAGAATGCATGCAAATGGGAACGACTTGTGCTTTAATTGGATAGGGCTGTGGGTCCAGAAGCTTCTTATGATTGGGCATTTTCTAAAGACATGCATGCAGGACTCCACTCCATTGCAACCGAAAACACACTGCAATCGTCAACGTACGTAGGTAGTTAAACCCTACGTGATAACGCTGCTCTAGTTGGCAAGATTTCTTTTCAAAGCCTCCGGACAAAAGAACGTACCTTGGGTAGGACTTTGCCTTCCAAAGTTTAAGCCAATATCAGTCGTACTTCTGATGCCTGTAGAGGACGACGCCTGCTCGGTGAGCCCTTCAGTGGTTCTAGCTAAATGATAGCCACTCTTCACTGAATAAACCCCATGCCGGTCATACTACCAAGTATACCTATCTTGTGAATGTCGTAAGCTCAGTGGTATAGAGGCAATAATTGAAGCTTCTTCCATCGTAAATAGCTATTTTATCAAAGGCAAGCACCACTCTCTAGCATATTGATCAATAATGTCACACACCATTAAATCTTCAGTACCTATCATGGGCAACAAAAAAGGTCTAAAGCTATGAGGAAGTGGAAGCCATGGATCTTCCCAGATTGACACGCTACTGCCATCACCAATTTGAAATCTTATTCCCTTATCCTGCACCGTTCGACCAACAAGGATACTCCTTCAAGCATAAGAGGAATCATACCCAAGTGTAGCATTCATAAAATTAGTAGAAGGGATCAAGTATCTGGCCTTTAGTAGTCTTGTGACAAGTGAGTTAGGCCGCTGCAGTATCTGGCCTTCAGTAGTCTCGTGACAAGTGAATCTGAACTGCAATCAATGGAGTTTGGGAACTAGTTAACAAACCAAAAGGTTTCAAACCTATTGGGTGCAAGTGGGTATTTAAAACTAAAAGGGATGCACAGCGTAATGTCAAGAGGTTCAAAGCTAGGCTTGTTGCTAAGGGATTCACTCAAAAAGAAGGCATAGATTATACTGAAACATTTTCTCCAGTATCTACTAAGGATGCATTTAGGATAATGATGGCTCTGGTTGCTTACTATGACCTTGAGTTACATCAGATGGATGTAAAAACAGCGTTTTTAAATGGTGACTTGAGTGAGCAAATATATATGTTGCAGACTGAAGGGTTTGTGTCAGAAGGCAATGAAGAAAAGGTGTGCAGGCTAAGAAAATCAATTTATGGTTTAAAACAAGCCTCCAGACAATGGTATATTAAATTTGATTCAGTGATTACTTCATATGGCTTCGCTGAGAACAGGTTAGATGAATGCATATATATGAAAGTCAGTGGGAGTAAATTTATTTTCTTAATATTATATGTGGATGACATCTTGTTGGCTAGTAGCGATATAGGATTGTTAAAAGATACCAAGAATTTTCTGATGAAAATTTTTGATATGAAGGATATGGGAGAAGCAATGTTTGTCCTTGGTATAGAAATAAGGAGGGATAGAAATAGAAACTTACTAGGATTGTCTCAGAAAAAAATTATATAGACAAAGTCCTCAAACGTTTCTCTATGGAAACATGTAAAGCTGGAGACTCACCTATGTCTAAAGAAGATAGATTACATGCAGGTCAGTGTCCTAGGAATGCAATTGAAAGAAAGGAGGTGGATAAGAGACCCTATGCTAGATTGGTGGGCAGTTTGATGTATGCGCAGGTCTTCACTAGGCCTGATATAGCCTTTGCAGTTGGAGTTTTGTCAAGATATCAATCCAATCCAGGTAATGATCATTAGACTGCTGGCAAAAAGGTCTTGAGGTATTTGCAGAAAACAAAGGATCATATGTTGGTTTATAAAAAGATGGATGATACAGAATTAGAAGTAGTTGGATACAGTGATTCAGATTATAAGGGTTGTGTGGATGATCTTAAATTGACCTCTGGACACATTTTTATGTTGGCTGGAGGGGCAATATCTTAGAGAAGTGTGAAACAATCTCTAACTGCTACTTCTACTATGCAAGCCTAGTATGTTGCCATTCATGAAGCTATAGGGCAAGCACTTTGGCTCAGAAACTTCATTACAGAGATAAGAGTAGTAGATTCTATTGAGAGACCTATAAAATTATACTGCGACAATGCAGCTGCAGTATTCTTTGCCGAGAATAATAAAAGGTCCACAGCCTCCAAGAATACTGAGGTGAAGTACTTTGCTGTTAGGGAGAGCATAAGGGATGATGAGATTGAAATCATTAAGATAGGTACACAAGATCAATTAGCAGACCCACTTACAAAACCCTTGGCAGTTGGTTCTTTTTAGGATCATGTTAAAAGTATGGGGATCTTGTCAGGTTTTGATGCTTTAGATTCGTGGGAGGTTGAAAACTTTTGTTTTGTATTACTTAAACTTTCATTGCTGTAGACTTTATTTAGCATTTTGATAAACATTAACTTTGAAGTTCCTATGGTATTCTGAATATTCAAATTTCTGACTCAAGAAGTATGATTGAATGAGTTTCTGCATTTATTTAATTTGTTTATGTTCGAACTATTTTAGAGAATCAGAAATTGAGGGAAATTCGCTGTGTGTTCTCATTGATAATATGGGGCTCTTTATATAGAGGATTACAATGCATATATAGAATCTCAATCATACAAGGAAAGTAATCATACATTGAATAGGAATCTAGATCATTCTAAATTAACCCTATTACCACTAGAGCAAGTAACCTAGAGTTTGGGCCAAACACAAATTAGGGTTTACTTGAACACTCCCCCTTGTGTTGCCCAAATGCGGTGCTTCTCTCTTTCCCTCGTTAAAAACCTTGCCGAGTAACAAAAACCCAGTGGGACAAAAATAATCTCGGTCGAAGGGGAAAAAGGGCACAACACACCCTTCACGATTCAAGATGAATATGTAGACATCTCCCCTTGATGTCTGTGCCTCCCCCTGATGACTACGATCATGGGAGTTCAGATAATTTCCGCAAGCCAATTCTTTTAATTGCCACATGTTTCTCGAACGTGGATTTGGGCAATGACTTAGTAAACAAGTCTGCCACATTGTCCTCAGATTGAACCTGGTTCACTTTGATCTTGAGAAGCTTCTGTTGTTGCTGATTGTAGAAGCATTTAGGAGATATGTGCTTGGTGTTGTCGCCTTTGATGTAGCCTAGCTTGCTTCATTTGTTCAATGCAAGCAGCATTATCCTCATAAATGCTTGTTGGCTCATCTGTGGTAGACTTCAGACCACAATTGCTTCAAACATGCGTAACTATGGACCTAAGCCATATACATTCACGAACTGCTTCGTGAAGAGCAATAATCACTGCATGATTCGAAGAGGTAGCAACTAAGGTCTGCTTTGTAGACCTCCAAGATATTGCGGTCTTTCCCATGGTGAAAACATAACCAGTTTGGGAGCGACCTTTGTGTGGGTCAGAGAGGTACCCAGCATCAGCAAAATCTTCCAAAATACTTATATTGTTTTGGGATGGGGAGAGGGAACGCAGTCCACCATATGTGGCGTCCCTGACACTAGATGGGTCCGAATCCATCTTCTCTCTGTAGGGATAGAACAAGCCCATATCGATAGTACCACTTAGGTATCGAAAGATATCTTTAACACCAGTCCAATGACGACGTGTTGGCGCAGAGCTATATCTAGCTAGCAAGTTCACAGCGAATGAGATATCTGGTCTTGTGCATTGTGCTAAGTACAATAATGCGCCTATTGCACTTAGATAGGGCACTTCTGCCTCTAGCACTTCTTCGTCGTCATCTTTTGGACGGAATGGATCCTTCTTTGGATTAAGACTATGGACGACCATTGGGGTGCTTGAATGCTTAATCTTGTCAACGTTGAAACGCCTAAGCATCTTTTGGGTATAAGCTGATTGATGAATCAGGATACCATCTCTACGGTGCTCAAGTTCTAAACCGAGGCAAAATCGTGTTTTCCCAAGATCTTTCATCTCAAACTCGGATTTCAAGTGTTCAGCGGTTTCCCTTAACTCTTTAAGGGTGCCAATTATGTTCATGTCATAGACATAAACCGCTACTATTGCAAATCCGGAACTTGTCATTTTTATGAACACACATGGACATAGTTCATGGTTGACATATCCCTTTCCAATCAAGTAGTCACTTAGACGGTTATACCACATCCGTCCGGATTGTTTCAATCCATATAGTGAGCGTTTCAATCTAATTGCAAACGCGCTCTGTGGTTTGGAGCCACTTGATTTGGGTAGCTGAATTCCATCTGGAACTTTCATGTATATTTCCGTATCTAGATCCTAATATAGATACACTGTAACCACATCCATAAGCTGCATGTTTAGTTTTTTGGAAACTACCAAACTGACAAGGTAGCGGAACGTTATGACGTCCATTAAGGGAGAATAGGTCTCCTCGTAATCGATTCCAAGGCGTTATGAGAAGCCTTGGCCACAAGGCGAGCTTTGTACCTTACAATCTCGTTTTTCTCATTACGTTTTCTAACGAATACCCATTTGTAACTGACTGGTTTAGTGTTGGGCGGTATTGGTACAACATTGCCAAATACCTTTCTTTTCGCTAGAGAATCAAGTTCTGCCTAGATCGCGTCTTTCCATTTTGACCAGTTAGCTCTACGTTGGCATTCATCAACGGAGCGTGGTTCGATGTCATCGGTCTCAATAATCTCACGCGCCACTAAATATGCGAATACATCATCAATGATGATGAAGTTTCTTTCCCACGTCCCATGTACACTAGTGTAATTAACAGAGATCTCTACATTCTCAGGGATAGGTTCTGACATTGAGGCGTCCCCCAATGATGTCTCTTGGACATAACCATAATCCGGAACATTCTCATGAGACTGATTTTGAGTATCGATGATCAAAGGATTTGTTTGTGCCTCATTCGCTCTCTTTCTAGGGCGAGTATCCTTCGAACCAATCGGTCTACCACGCTTCCTTGAGGGACCTGCGGCCATAGATGCCACATCATTTCCATTCTAGGCAATGGCACCATCTCCTGGTGTCACAGGAGTGGCGTTATGTCCAATATTTGGGACATCAATCCTTGCAGGCATGTTTGCAGCAGGTATGTGTGATCTAGTCACTTTGGCAACATCAGAAAACGCATCAGGCAGAGTGTCTGCTACGTTCTGGGGCTCAATTATTCTTCGCACTTCAACTTCAGACTGTGCGATACGGGGATCGAGATGAGACATAGTAGGGACAGACCACGACAATTCCTGTCGTTCCTGCTGAACATATGTGTTCTTATCTCCCCCTAACGATGGGAAGGCTGTCTCATCAAAGTGACAATCCGCAAATCTAGCGGTAAAGAGATTGCCTGTCAAGGGTTCAAGGTAGCGGACGATGGTTGGAGATTCATATCCAACGTATATGCCCATTCGTCATTGTGGACCCATCTTAGTACGATGTGGCGGCGTAATAGGCACATAAATGGCACACCCAAAGATGCGTAAGTGCGAGATATCAGGCTCGTACCCAGTCACTAGCTGTAACGCAGAGTAAGATTGGGTTGTAGTGGGTCGTAGACGAATTAGCGTCGCTACATGCAATATTGCATATCCCCAAGCAGAAACAAGGAGATTGGTGCGCATTACCAATGTCCGTGCTATCATCTGTAGTTGTTGGATAGCAGCTTCTGCGAGTCCATTTTGGGTATGAACATAGGAAACTGGATGCTCTACATCAATCCCCAGTGACATTTAATAGTCATCGAACGTTTTCGATGTAAACTCCCTAGCATTATCAAGTTGAATCGACTTAATATGATGATCTGGGTAGTGAGCCCGTAGACGGATAATCTGGGCGAGGAGTTTAGCATAAGCAGTATTTTGAGTGGACAACAGCGCGACATGTGACCAGCGTGTCGACGCATCAACCAATACCATAAAGAATTTAAAAGGTCCGCATGATGGTTGAATTGGTCCACAGATATCCCCTTAGATTCTCTGTAAGAACGGAATGAGTATTTTGGGATCCTTTGGTAGGACGGTCTCGGTCCTAATTTCCCAAATGAACAGGCTTTGAAAAATGAGCGAGGGGCCTTAGAAGCAACCAATGAGGATTTTGGTTGGACCTGAGCGTCTGTAGCGCTATTAGAAACAAAATGTGTGACTACATCTCCCATCATGGCATTAGAGCCATGGAAATTGGTGTGTGTGGTGTCATGGCGACTAGGAGGGGCAACCATGGCGTCATGCTCATGGTTGGCACCATTGATGGCTTCATCACATGGGACTTGGGCAGCCCTATGGCTCCCCAAGACGGCTGCAGTGCCAGAAGCTGCAATTGTTGCGGTTTTTCTAAGTCTAGGAATCAATTTTCGATTCTTGCTTCTTCTCACTCTGAAGAATGGATGTCCGTGTGAAGTCTTTAGTATACGGAGCATCATGTCACGACCAGGATGCCCTAGTCGGTCATGTCAAAGCCAATATGTGTCTGAATCCAAGAGATCTTCTCTTATGACATTATTGGATTCAATTGGTCGAATAGTAGTGACATAAAGTCCACTAGATTGACACATAAGCTTCTCTAAGATGCGCTTTCATCCGCAATCATTAGAGGTAATGCAAAGGAACTCTTTTCGGTTCTCATTATGCGTTTCCGCATGGAATCCATTGGCTCTTATATCTTTAAATCTCAATAAGGTTCAATTTGCCTTAGGAGCGTAGAGAGCTTCAGTGACTTTAATCAAGGTGCCATTTCATGTCCTTGAACTAAACCTGATGGCCCAGCCATCGTAGTCACAGAGGAATATGTAGGCAACATCTCTAAGAATAATTACCTATGTCGTAGAATGGTGTGCGTAGTTGCACTATCCGCAAGACATTGTAGTTCATCCATTCCTAAAAGGTCGAAAAGCTCATAATTAAAAAGGAGTTATAAAGAAAAGCACTCAACTTTTATTAATAAGCCAAACGGAATTACATCATCGTTTCTTTAACAAAAAAGAATCTAATCCAATAAACTAGCTAATGCAAAACAATGGTAGTCGTCTAACTCCTTTTTGTAATTTCAATACAAATGTGACCAGGTGAGTAGAGAGATGTCGGTGGAGCAAAGCTCACTTAAGTACCACTTATCTCAAAACCTTCCTAGACATCACACTTACATTGAGTACACCTCTTTGAAGAAAGACTAATACCATTGGCATCTACGATAATAATAATATGGCAATTGCCTACATCTCTTGGAAAATAAAAAGACTTAATCAAAATCGCCAGTTTCTGGGTCTTGATCCTTGTAGTCTTCCACCCTTAGATCGAGATCGTCATCTTGATCTTCTTGTTCCATGTAATTTGCCTCCCTCGCTTCACGATACGTCTTGTATCGTTTGCAATATTCTGGGGTGCTTTACATGCTTTAGCCTAATGTTCAGTTGATCCACATCGAAAACAAACATCATTATGGTCAGGCTCCCTTGATCGAGGCGCCTTTGGGGCGGGATTTGGACGACCATTGTTCTTGGTGGCGTTACCACCATGGTCGGAGGCTCCGCCTCTCTCTCTCTTCACACGTTGACCTCCACGGTTTCGTGCATGCCTCTCTAGGCGATTTCCTTCCTCTTTAGGGCGAGAATATGGACCAGAATGTCCAGAATTGTCCCTACTCTTAGGGTTTCGCTCCTTGCATCCTCCCTTGGGGGCGCGACTATAGTTAGACTCCGGAATAGACTTAGTTCCCACGGGTCTAGCATTATAGTTCTTCACAAAAATATTGTCGTGCTTTTCAGCTACGTTCATAGAGCCAATGAGCTCATGAAACCGTGTGATACGTCCTGCATTCACATCAATCCGATAATTCTTTGAAATCATCAAGGCATCGACGGGGAAGGTAGAGAGAGTCTTCTCGATCAACATCGTATAAGTTATGGCTTGGCCACAAAACTCCATCAGAGACTTGATACGAAGAGCTTCCGAGTTATAATCAAGCACAGACTTGAAATCACAAAAGCGGAGACTATGCCATCTCACTTCTAAATAAGGAAGCAGGGAGTCACGAGCGTTGCCAAATAGCTGCTCTAGTTCTACCCATAGCTTTCTTGGGTCTTCCTCATTGAGGTATCCACTTTGGAGTGCGTTATTCATGTGCCTTGTCATGAGAATTATGGCTTTAGCTTGATTTGCTCCAAAAGCAGTAGCTTGCTCAATAGATAGCACGTTCTGACTAGGCTCTTGGATGGTTTCCAGAAGTCCATCAGCCTTAAGATGTTGGCGCACATCTTGGACCCACCTATGGTATCCTGCACCAGTTGTCTCCAGTGGAACAAAGTTTAACTTGTTCAGGTCACTTATCCTGAAAAACAACACAAGATTAGGGTTAGTTTCGGAGCGAAAAAAAAGGCTACCACGAAAAACTATAAAATTTCTAAGCGTAATCGCTTCCAAGAAATTAGGGATTTTCTGAGCGTAGTCGCTTCTAAGAAAAATCCTATTCCAAGAGGGGTTTTGGATTGGATCGAAACAACGATGTGTGTGGTCGATCGTTTTCTTCTCAACAAACTCTAAGTTTGGAGGACTTTACAAGCTCCAAGATTGGAGTGAGCACGAACCCCCACAGTTCGGCTTTTGGTCTCCCCTATGAAGAAGAAAGGGGGGTAAAATAAGGGATGTTGGAAGTCCCCGAGAAAAAAAAAAAGAAATTGAAAAACTTAAAAAAACAGGAACTTTTAGAAAAGTTTACCTTGAAAAGATGCCGGAAATCTTGACCGGAAAAGGTGACGAAGTTGGTCGGAAAAAGGTAGCCGGAGGTCACAGGAAAATTGGCCTGAAACTGGTGGCTGGAGCTAGGCAGGGCGGTGCAGGGCAGTTGGGGGGGCTGCAGCAGGCTTGTGCAGGGGTGCTGCAGGGGTTGTGCGGAGGATGTGTAGGGCCTGTCAGCAGCTGCTGCGCAGGGGCTCGGTAGATGTCCGCAGATGCAGATGCATGCGGGGCTTCTCAGCAGATGTCGGCAGCACTCGGCAGATCTCAGCAGGAAGTGTGCTGGGCTCTCGGTAGATGCTTGCAGGGCTGTCGACAGAGGCTCGGCAGCACTCGGCAGATCTCGGCAGCGGCGTGCAGGCCTCTCGGGAGGACTCGGTAGATGATTACAGGGGGCAGGGGCCGGTTCAATTTTTCCGACGGCCGGTTCAGGGGTTTTCAGGCCAGTTCGGTTGGTTCCGCCGCCAGTTCTGGGTTCCTTGAGGCTAGGGCTTCAATATTTGAGGCGGTGGATGTTGGAATTTGAGGGCTACGAAATTAGGGTTTCAGGGTTAGGGCTTCGTGCTGATAACGTGTTTTAGGGAATCAGAAATTGAGGGAAATTCGTTGTGTGTTCTCATTGATAATAGGGGCCTCTTTATATAGAAAATTACAATGCATAGAATCTCAATCATACAAGGAAAGTAATCGTACATTAAATAGGAATCTAGATCCTTCTAAATTAACCATATTACCACTAGAGCAAGTAACCTAGAGTTTGGGTCAAACACAAATTAGGGTTTACTTGAACACGAACAATATTGTAATTTATTTATTAGATCATTGCAATTACTAATGATTAAAATATCAGTTTTTACATACTATCAGAATTTTGAAAAAAAGAGATATTGAAAATACATAGACTACAAACACATATGAATTTCAACTTCATCTACATTAAAAAAAGACACTCTAGGTGGTTGAAAAGTCGTTCCCTGGTCTACAAACCGATTACATAGACTACATAGAGTCACAGACTACACATTACCAAATGATTCATATAATTGCACCACATTTTTTTACACTCTTGTGCTGATATCATAACCTAATAGTCTATTCTCTTTGTTTGAAACTTTAACATAATTGAAGCCGATCCTATATAATTGAGAATTATGAAGTGAATGAGTTATTTTTTGAAACATGGCTCCATCAAGTTTGTTTTCTATTGCTGAAATTGCTTCATCATGAATTCTCCTCGCTCAAATTCATCTTCAGGGAGTTTCTCCTCACCTCACTACAAAAAAGAATTTCAACCGCCACGGCAGTTTGCATCGGCAAGCATTTGCCGTCGCCATTGATGATGCTTTAACTTCGGCAAACTTCTGCCGTCGCAAGAATATAAGAACTATGCTACATAATTGAGGTGCCGTGGCAATAAGGGTAGCAAAACACTAATATACGGCTACTGCAACCGACTACCGTCGTGTGAAGGCATGAGACAGTAGAGATTAGAGAGTAGCAAAATTTTATCTTATCTCTATGAAACTCTGACCAACGAAAGAGAGAAAAACTTCACTCCCTCTCAATTCCTCTCTCTCTCTCTCTCTCTCTTCTTTTCTTTCCTCTCCCTCCATCGCCATAACCCGAAGCATCATCCATATCACCATGACCGTGGAATCCACCATTAGCGTCTTCGCCGTCCACTTCACTGCAACGCGTCATCACCAGAACGATCGACCACCGCCATGCCGTCATTATCATGTTCCTGCAGCTGAAATTCCATATCTAACATTTTGACCGGAACCTCCTGAAGGGCAAGATCTCATACTCAATTTAGTGGGCATTTGACCAGCCTCTCAACTACCTGCGAATCTATCTCGTCGATCTATGGTATCTATCTAATCTAGGGTTTCTATTCCATATTCCAGATTTGGTTTCTTTTTTCTTTTTGTTCGTATTTTTTCTGATTTATTGTTTGATGAGTTCAGCTGTTCGGCTTCCAAATTTGATTTAAAGGCTTTATGAATCTAGTTTGGCATGATTCATTTGATTTTCACTTGGCTTGTCTAATTTCAAATATTTTGTCCATCTGCACATCTGTTACTGCTCTTACTGTTTGATCTAGAATATGTTTTTTTGCTATCAGTTGTATGCTTGACCTGTACTGTCTAGTTTCTCATAAATTTTCAAAAAAGATAAAGCTCCTCTTGATCCCAGCACTGCTTTAGGTGGTTTCTTTGGGAAAAACTATTCCGAAATAATGATTTTATCCTTTCTTTTTTCCTATTTTTTTTCCCCTGAACTTGAGTGTATTTTAAATCATTTCAAGTTGAAAGCAAGATTGAGTCTTGGAGTCTTTGATAAACGTTTTGATATTTCCAAAACAGGCATAAGCATTTATAATAACTTATCCTGTAAACAATGCTATTAATAAAGAGGGGAATGAAATTGAAAGAGCAGTGGCATGGGAGAAGGCCTTCATTGAGCTGGCAAAGGTTTACCTCTCTGTAATTCAGTTATACTTTAGCTTTGTGTAATTGTTTTTTCCTGGTTGCTCAGTATGAAAATAGATAATTTATTGTTTTGAAGTCTAAGATTTGTATTGCATTTGTGATAGGATGAGCTGTTGCAAATGGTGCAATCTAAAAACTTAACACTATCTTTCTCATCGGAGAGTTCCATTGAAGAAGAACTTAAGAGTGAAAGCACTGCAGATGCTATATATTACAATATTGGTGAGTGGTTTCTCTGTTTCATGTTGGGTTGCTTTTTCCTTTTAGACCAAAAGATCTGAAATTCTGTAATTCATGAATACTGTTCTTGATGTAATATCGTGGTCAGTTACATGGTTAGTTACATGTAACTGACCATGTAACTGACCAAGTAACTATAACTGGTCAAGTAACTGACCAAGTAACTGTAACTGGTCAAGTAACTGACCAAGTAACTGACCATGTAACTAACCATGTAACTGATCAAGTAGCTGTAGCTCACCCTAATCCTGAATACTTGCAAAAGAATACCAAAATTTCGACAATCAAATCAGAACACCAGCATACTTGTGCTTTTATCTGCCTCTTACATTCAATGCACTACTACAATAAGTTAATCAGACGACGGGTATTTGTAGTTGTGTGATGACCAGCCTCACTGTGGTCTAAACGAGTGTTGTGTGATTGAAAAATCAGACAACGGTGATTTCACTGTTGTGTGACAATACTTTGCTCAACAGAATATCTGTTTCCGTTGTGTGAATTCTGCGCAGGCATGTGCCTAGCATGGCATGCACGGGGATGTGTCGGTACATTCAGACAACAAAAGAAGGAATTCACCGTTGTGTGAGATTCATAACACACAACAGATATAACTCATTCTTTGTTGTCTGAGGTTCATAACACACAACAGATATTACTCATTCTTTGTTGTCTGAGATATGTAACACACAACTGATATTACTCATCCTTTGTTGTCTGATATTAATAACACACAACTGAAGTGAAATTATCTCCCTTGTCTGTTGATTACTCAGACAACAGATATGATTTCATTTCTGTTGTGTGTTAAGAATCTCACACAACAGAACTTTGTTTTCTTTTGTTGTTGTTTGTTAGTTCACACAACTACTCTATTTGGTTAGTTGTGGTGTGAATATTGTAATCAAATTGGGTAGTAATTACCACAAAAATAATACTCTAATTCATATCATTCCATTACCATTTTTCAAACATCCATACATTCAAGTAACTAGATAATGTACCAAACAAGAAATCATTCCTAGCTGCGTACACTTGAATCAAAAACTGATATAAAATTATTCCTAGATATCATTCCAACTGCTGTTCCACTGACAACTACTTGGCGACCTAATCTGCAACTGCTTTGATGAGCCCCTCAATATCAGCATCTTCATTTTTTGCATCATTTTCTGCTATAAGATGCCAAAATGACATGGAATAAGCCATTTTGATACATCAAACAAACTTCAATTGATTCACCATATACAATTTTATAAGCATTGCAATAAATTTCAATTGATTCATTGTATTCTTGTTACAAAATTGAAATCACGAATCAAGACATGCACAAAAGTGAGGAAACCAGGAAGCAATTTTGGGTACCTTCCATCCATGCCAATGATCATGATGGTATTCTTCCGCTTGCCAAAGGCAACAATATGCTGCAGATCTTCCTGCAAGTGAAATTTGGCCATTGACCATTCTGAGCTGAAATACTTTGGCAGCACACTTGCAAAAGATGAAACCCAGAAAATGGCAGATCAATAAAACATGTAATGAGGTCTGGAGAGTTGGTAGAAGAGGCAGACTAGATAACTATCAGATTAACCAAAAACTTAGAATTGCAATCAGTCAATTTGTCAACTATACCCTAACCAATCAGAAAAGTGGGAAATATTGACGTAAAGCAATGTAAAGGGAAAGTGCCATCATGAGATTGTTTATTGATATACAAGCAAAATAAAGATTATGTAAATTTGGCAACATAATCTGCTGCTGAACATTTAAAGATTAATAACGCATGTAAAAACGTGACATTAACTGCAGCTTGTTAACAAAATGCCAAAAATCCACTAGCTATAAGCTCCAAGGAGTAATTTTACATAAGAGTATTTATAAGAGTTCCTATCATATACATAGGCCAATAGACTCCAACAAGTTTCATTCATTCTGTAACTAAGGAATCATATGCATATACTAATGAGCCTTTAATATTTTAAACAGACCATTAGTGACTCCATCAACCATAAGCTAGCTGTAAAACTATAACACCTAGTGAGGGCAGATCAATAATATATCTTTATCCAGAACTTAACATAGATTATTTACCAAACATCAGTTTAATTTACATGTCGAAGACAACATCACTTGTAAATGTTGTCTAGTTTGATATCCCTGCAACAAGCCAAGATTCAAATAGTTATTTCAATAATTTGAGATTCAAACTCTAGAGTCCAAGGAATAAATAAAATATAAAAAATAGGTGAAATACACTGATAAATTGAAATCAAATACAAAATTTTAAGGGCCACAAAGGAAAGGAGAAGAGGGGGGGGGGGGGGGGGGTTTAATTCATAGCTTTATGAAAGGTCAAACTAACTCTCCTATAAGAGCTGTTGCTGCTCCTCAAAGTGAATGCATCACTATATATCCAGTTGCTTAAAATTAAATATATTTGGCTAGTAAATATATTGCTTAACAGTAAAAACATGTGAGCATGGAGACTTTGGCTAGTAATCTCAGGTTTAACTACTCATACCAATCCAGTAGGACAACAACACAAGGGCATCAATTAAACTCATAGTTTTACCCAACATTAGCAACTAGAACAATTTCACTACCCAACTAATAGACTAAACTACTAAACTTCAAGAGAATAAGAGCCTAATATTTAGCAGTCTTTCATATATATCACACATCCAATACCAGAAGGGAAGGCACACAACAACAAAAAAAACAATCTATAACCCTATTTCAAAAGCATGTCTAGGTCCATGTTTCATGACAAAAGAAGCACAACAGAATCATATACACGTGAAGGGACAAAAATACATACCGAAGTAGATATTGTCTTGATCCCTTAAGTTGCATGGATAAGACATCTGTATATCACTATCTTGACCAGCAGTTTTCATTTTATTCCTCTGCACCTTGGACTTCAAGGATGCTGAAATAACAAGATTGAAAAGTAATTAGCCATTTGAAATAATACTACTAAGACAATTCTCGACAGCATTTTGAGGAGCTACTAAGACAAACAGGTCATTAGTCTCATCTACATATTTGGCACCTGCACTTGCAAAAAAAGAAGCTAAGGCCATGGCATACAATCATTTATTAGAGAGCTGAATGATGAACTCAACAGGAACACAAACACAAACACAACACTAAAAGAATGAAATCCTTGAAATCAAATAGGAACAGAAAATGTCTATATACCACCTCACGAGATGCCACAATCCATTACCTAAAGAAATTTCTCTGAGTTGAAAAGGAACATCTCCAACAGAAAATTACCATTTGATATACCAGTTGCATAGCTTCTTGACCTAGGAGATATCTGCACATATAGCAACATGTCAGGAATTGACACAAGCTGGACATGCACTTCCAACAAAACAGAGGAAGGAAAACAAACGAGCTCACTCATTAAGATATTATCTTACGTGTAGTTTCTATGCACACATATTGTAATGGACAAAGAAGAAGCTTGATGTAAACCCACTAGAAAAAACATACCACTTTAATCCTTGAGCTACAGATTCAAACTTATTTAAGATCCAAATAAGCCTATAGAAGCCCATATAAGTTTTAAATGGCAGCACAAGGCCTTAAGACTTATTTCAGATTCAAAGAAGCTCAGACCAAGCAAAAAAAAGAAACTAAGGAGTTGCTTCTTCAGTCCAGACCATACTCGAGAGACAAGAACAACAAATAAAAGTACTTGAAATTTAAAAAGCATCTCAGAAGTTGATTACTAGGTTGTCCGGACTCACATTCTTTATCCCATATCTGCAAAGGTTTGCTCCTAATTATCCAGAAAAATGCACAGCTTAAGCATCAAAATTACAACAAGTATGATAAACGAAAACTAAAAACACAAGAGCGAAAGACGATGAGGCATACCCAAGGCTGCATAGAATGGAGAGAAACCCATATTGGAATGTGTTCTTGAACATATTTAACTTGCTTCGAAGTCAAGCTGCAATCAAATCCATTTACACAATGAGCCATTTGAATGACAGAAAAAGGGTAAATAAAACTACAGTAACAAGGTAATAGTTGGATCTAATATCCAGTCCATCTCATTAGAAACAAAAAAAGAAAAGAAAACAAAGAAACAAAGCCACAAAAGGTGTCAAGAAACTGCCTTTGGGGTAAATTTCTGCCAACCTAGTCAACTATGGACAACGAAAAGCACTAGACTCCTTTTGCTAGATAGCACATTCTATGTAAATTCATGTAAAACTATAATATAGTTTAAAGATAGAACTCTCACACAAATTTTAATGGCCCATATCATTAATACTCTTATATAGTTATGTGGCAAAATCATACACCTTTCATTTGTGTTTTCTGCAATGTAAAGTATCAAATTATCACTGCAACCTAAGGGCCTGAATGGAAATGAGGTAATATAGTTTGAAACAAACCCTAAAAGCTTAACAACTAGATTGAATGCAATTCCTAAGTAAAGCTCCAACAATTCAAATTTATGCAATTGATTAAACAATTCCAATCTACCTCTCCTACAATGGCAGAACGATCAAACACGAGTTATTTGACACAAAAAACTACAATTGACCCTGATAAAAAGTAAAACAAAAAAGAAAAAGAAAGGTACCATCATCCGAAGAACCATTGCAAGGAGAAGAGCCCTGTGATTTCGTTGAGTTTTCAACATGTCCTTGACCAATAGAACAAAAGGTCATTAAGTATTCAGATACAATCTCAATTCAAGTAACTGCAATGAGTTCTGATAATGCATATATGATCAGCTTTTTGGTTAATGAAACTACGACTGCTCCAGATACTCATATAAAACTAAACAGAGGACAAAAATGAAGAGACAGCACCATCTATTGAATGCTTTCCAGGCATCAAGCTCTGCTTCTCTATAGCAACACTGAAATCAAATTAAAATTTTAAGTCTAGACTTTTTTCTTTTCCTACAATTATTGGCAATTAAACACGACATTAAAGAAAAAGAGTGAGTGCCCAGAAGAGGAAGAGTGATGAAGCTTGATGAGGGAAGCGCAAGACTGAAGGTGAATTCTAGATTAACTAAAACACATCTTCAGTATCATTTCCTCTCAATTCCATTAATCACAACACAAAATCCAAAATGAACACATCAATTAAAACTTAACCAAAAAAGCACCATACTTCGAAAAAGAAGGAAGAGATAAGCTACTACATACCTTCTGGAGGTGGCCTTGCTGATCCAGATTCGGCATCAAAATGCTCTCGTAGGCCTCATTCCCGTCGTCCTTCACCGGCGACGCCTTGTCCTTCAGCCCAAACTGGTGGAGCCTAGACGACGACCGACACGGAATGAATCTATTGCTGCACATCGAGGTCTTCGACGAAGACTACTAGAGGCTCGAGATTCCCCAAACGAGTCGAGTCGCGGATAGCTAGACTCAACCCGTCTCAACGCCAGAATCGAAAATTTAAACTCTCCGGGTTGTTGCTCATCTCACTACTGCTCGATTACTTGGAACCCTAGAATGTTCAATTTGCAATCCGATTTTTTCAATTGAGGAAAAATTTGGTATGGATTTCGAAAAATTGAGAGGAAAATGGGGAAAATTGAGGGATTGAATTAGTGGTTTCGATTAGAAGTGAGGAGGGCACAGGAATTTCATTTTGTATAAGAAGCGGAAGAGAAAGTGGTGAAGAAGATGACTGAGAGGGTTAAGAGCTGGTCGAGAGAGGTTTTGTTTTCTTTCTTTCTATAGAATCGGAGAAACTGAAGAGTCTTCTGCATCTCTTTGGATTTGGAGGCGAGGAGGAGAGAGAAAGTGGATCTAGGGCACTCTATCTCCTCCATCGCTAAAGAGGATTTGGATTTCAGGAGATAAAGAATAGAAGCAAGGAAGTTGGGGTAGGCGGACCTAGGAGTGGAGAAGGCGGTGAGAGAAGGATTGGTTAGCGACGACATCTTCCTAGAGAGGAAGGTGGCGAAGGTGTGAGGGAAAGGATAGAGTGAGAGATAAGGGAGTATTGAGAGAGAGGGCGAGAGAAAGAGAGAGTCGGGGAAGACAGAGAAGTTTATTGAAACGTGGTCGTGGGTAAGCTAGTGGTTTTTTTTTTTTTTTTTTTTAAGTCTGTTAGACAACGTATGGTTAAGAATCTGTTGTGTGAATGTATATAGGTAAAAATTTAGACAAATAAGGGGAGGGAAAATTGCCGCCTATGCCTACATATGTTTGATTTGAGTGAAACTTTGCCGCGCTCTGCAACCAAGTTCCATGATCAGACAACAGATCTTTAACAATCTGTTGTACAAATTTGTGCATCTTGCACAAGGTACACCTAGTAGTATTTTTTGAACTTCATACAACATTCAATCACACAACGAATAAGAAAAAACTGTTGTGTGTAGAGTTCAAATTCCATGTTGGTGAGCTTGTTCTGAGAGGGAATTATGAGCTCAGAATGGAGGGAAATCAGCTTCCCATTTACACAACAGAAACGTCTTAACTCAGTTGTGTGATATCTTCCTAATTTTTTTTTTTTCAATTTGCTTACATTCACACAACAGAAATAAAATTGTACCGTTGTCTGACAGAGTTTGTGTTAACACACAACAGCGGATTTCTGTTCCGTTGTGTGATGAGTGTTGTGTGTTTCGATTTTTGTAGTAGTGATGTTTACTGTTTTTGAATAATTCTAGGTCCATGAAGGTGCATTTGGTTCTATTGGTGATGATCAGTCACTTCTTAAATACTTGGAATCTCTGGGACAACATCAGTAACAAGCATGTCCGTAGTTAGTCATCACAGGGAGGTGAGTGATGTGAATACCGGTACCCCCCTCCTCCCTCTCATGAAAACTTGTACAGATTTATACTTTATGTTTTGAAAGTCCATTTTTATTCATTCATAATTATCATAAATACTTATGTTCTACTGATGACACTTAAATGATTGAGAGTTGTGATAAATATTAGCCATTCTTTCATCGACCTAGAAGACACATATGTAATTGATTTCGGATATTGTACACATACGTTTTGATATTTCCAAAACAGGCATCAGCATTTATAATTAATAACTTATCCTGTAAACAATGCTATTAATAAAGAGGGGAATGAAATTGAAAGAGCAGTGGCATGGGAGAAGGCCTTCATTGAGCTGGCAAAGGCTTACCTCTCTGTAATTAAGTTATAGTTTAGCTTTGTGTAATTGTTTTTTCCTGGTTGTTCAGTATGAAAATAGATAATTTATTGTTTTGAAGTCTAAGATTTGTATTGCATTTGTGATAGGATGAGCTGTTGCAAATGGTGCAATCTAAAACTTGCAAATGTTTTCTCATCGGAGAGTTCCATTGAAGAAGAACTTAAGAGTGAAAGCACTGCAGATGCTATTACAATATTGGTGAGTGGTTTCCTGTTTCATGTTGGGTTGCTTTTTCCTTTTAGACCAAAAGATCTAAAATTCTATAATTCATAAATACTGTTCTTGATGTAATATCGTGGTCAGTTACATGTAACTGACCATGTAACTGACCAAATAACTGTAACTAGTCAAGTAACTGACCAAGTAACTGTAATACCATCTGGAAATATACCTAGATGCATTTATGCTTTTGTTTATCTAGTTCAGGCTTTTGGTAGCATTAGCTTCTAGCTAGCTGCTGCTTTGTTATATAATTGAAGATTGTTAGCTGCTGCTTTGTTATATATTTCTTCAAGGTTGTATATATTTAACATTTTGAATGTGTAAAATTTGTCATATAGGTAGGGCTTTCAAGCATCAATTCAAGCTTGGTGAGCAGCTTGGTAAGCTCATGTTTCTTCCCAGTCAGGCTTGGTGAGCAGCTTCTGTTTTAATCTTGAAGTCGAGGAAGATTAAAACAAAAGTGTCTGTTTCCTTGTAAAGCTTAATCATCTTGTAAACTTTCGTAGAAGCTTCATTCATTTTGTTACATTCATGAGAAAAATTAAAATGTATCCCTTTTGTATAAGCTTCATTCCTTTTTGTATAAGCTTTATTTTTTTTTTTTGTATAGCTTTTATCCAAAAAAAAAAAAATTGTGCATGCCAAATTTTTTTTATTCATAAATAACACTTTTGAGACGGCGTTTTTGCCGTTGCAAATGACTTTTGGCGACGGCATTTTTCAGTCTCATGATTCTTGCGTTTGCCGTCGCTAATACTCTTACGACGGCGCATTTGCCGTAGCAAATAGCATTGGCGACACCACCAACGGCGACAGAAGCTTTGCCGTCGCCAAAAGTCATTTGCGACGGCAAATGAAGTTTTAGCTACGGCATTGCGTCGTGGCCATTGCAATTTTTTTTTGTAGTGCCTGGATTCCACTGCTCACTCGAATTTCCCTCGAAGGGAATACTTCTCACCGAAATTCGCTTTGAGGGGATTTCTTCTCACCCAGATTCGCCTCCTCTTTCTCACATAGATTTGCATTTAGAGAATTATTTCTCACCCAGAATCACCTTCACGGAATTTCTCTTCACCCAAATTCACTTTGAGGAGATTTCTTCTCACCCAGATTCACCTTCTTTTTCTCACACAGATTTGCATTTAGAGAATTACTTCTCACCCAGAATCACCTTGAGGGGATTTCTCCTCACCCATATTCGCTTTGAGAGAATTTCACTTCACCCAAATCTGCCTTCAGAGGTTTCACTTCAAGGTATTTTTCCCAAACAGGATAATTTGCCTCTTTATTAGGCCATATCCTGACTAGAAACCGTTGTTAAAATTTTACACCCTGATATAAACTCCATATTCCATAATGTATGTTTCTCTGTGAATACTGAGATTTTTTTTCTATTTTTTGTTTATTTTTTATTTTACAGATATTTCTTCATTTTATCAAGAGTATATCCCAAATATCTAATATATCGGGTATATTTGACTATATCGGAGAAATTTCGCAGAAACAGTGGAAGAAAAAATATTTTCCCACTATGATATATCAGTCCCTCCAAAAAGGGAGATATCAGAAATATCACAAATATTTCAATCCTTGGCAATTATAGAGCTGTTCAAAAATTTCAGTGTAGCTTGTGGACACATTTCTCAATGTAATATTCTATAAGCTATCCATCATCTGAAAAATTGTGAATTCTATAAAGTCAACCGTTAAAAAATGTATAAATTGTATAAGAATATGAGATTTGAGAGATTGTAAAGAAAATTGGTGTGTTCTATTCATTGATAATAGGAGCCCTAAATATAGGGATTACAAAGTATAATTTCTTGGAGTATAAGGATTCCTATTCTAAGTTGAACTAGGAATCTAGAACATTCTCTCCTATTACAACAATAGAATGTAAACCTAGTTTGACAAGGCACACTAAAAGTCAACATCCTTCAACACTCCCCCTTGTGCTGCTCAAATTAACTTGTTGATGACGCTTCAAACGTTGCCTCGTTAAAAACCTGCTTGCTCGAGTAATAAAAACCATGAGGGACAAAAACAACCTCGAGGAGGAGAAAAGGAGTACAATACATTCTTCACTCTTCGAGATCAAACATGTAGACACCATACCTCCCCCTGTGTCGACATCTCCCCCTGACTATTACAATCATGGGAGTTCGGATAATTTTCTCAATCCGATGCTCTTCACAGGTTTCTCGAAGGTGGATTTAGGTAATGACTTAGTAAATAAGTCCGCTACATTATCCTCTGATCAGATTTGATTCACTTCAATCTTAAGAAGTGTTTATTGTTGCTGCATGATTATAAAATAACTTAGGCGATATATGCTTGACATTTTCGCCCTTGATGAATCTTTACTTCATTTATTCAATACATGCTACATTATCCTCATAAATGCATGTAGGTTCATCTGTGATAGACTTCAAACCACAAGTTCCTCGACTATGTCCAATTATAGACCTTAGTCATATGCTTTCACTCACAGCTTCATGTAGAGCAACAATCTCTGCATGATTCGAGGAAGTAACGATAAGGGTCTGTTTTGTAGACTTTCAAGATATCGCAGTGCTTCCCATGGTAAAAACATAACCAGTTTGGGAGCGATCATTGTGAGGGTCAGAGAGGTACCCTGCATCAGCAAAACTCATCAAAACATCACCATCGTTTTGATGTAAGGGATGAGGGTGACGGCGGTGGTAGTTTTGCCGATCATGGTGGTAGGGACGGTGGAGTCCAGCCTAATGGGGTCCGATCCCATGCTTCTGTCATTCCTTTTCTCTCTGTAGGGAAAAAATAATCTCATATCAATCATACCTTTTAAGTATCGAAAGATTGTCTTTACACCAGTCCAATGGCAGCGTGTTGTGGCAGAGGTATATCTAACTAACAAGTTCACAGTGAATGAGATATCCGGTCTTGTGCATTGCGCTAAGTACAATAACACACCTATTGCACTTAGATAGGGCATTTTAGCCTCTAATACGTCTTCGTCCTCATTCTTTGGATGAAACGGATCTCTTCCAGGCTCAAAACTACGACCAATCATGGGAGTACACACAGGCTTTACTGTATCATCATTAAAGCGCCTAAATATTATCTAAGTATATGCTGACTGATTGATCAAATTCTCATCACTACGGTACTCGAGTTCTAATCCGAGAAAAAATCGTGTTTTTCCAAGATCTTTAATCTCAAATTCGGATTTCAAATACTTATCAGTTTCCTTTAACTCATCTAGAGTTTCAATTAGGTTCATGTCAACAACATAAACTGCTGTAATTGCAAATTCAGAACTTGTCATTTTAATGAACACGCATGGACATATTTCATTGTTGATATATCTCTTCCCAATCAAGTAGTCACTTAGACGGTTATGCCACATCCGTCCGAATTTTTTTAATCCATATAGTGAGCGTTTTAACCTTATTGAAAACGCGCTATGTGGTTTAGAGCCGCTAGATTTGCGTGATTGAAGTCCATCTGGAATCGTCATATATATCTATGTATCTAGATCCCCATAGACATATGTTATAACCACATCCATAAGTTGTGTGTCAAGTTTTTCAGAAACTACCAAACCGACAAAGTAGTGGAACATTACAACGTCCATTACAGGAGAATATGTCTCATCGTAGTCGATTCCAGGGCGTTGTGTGAAACCTTTGGCCACAAGGTGGACTTTATATCTAACAACATTATTTTTCTTATTCTGTTTTCTAACAAAGACCTATTTATGGCCAACAGGTTTTACACTTGGAGATGTCAGCATTATAGGCCCAAATACCTGTCTCTTTGTTAGTGAATCAAATTTAGTCTGGATCGCATATTTCCATTTAGGCTAATCTACCATTCATTGACATTCTTCAATAGAGCGAGGTGCGATATCATTATGTTCTATAATTCCTTGTGCAACAGAATATGCAAATGCATCATCAAGGATAATAGAATCTCTATTCAACGTCTCATGTACACTAGTGTAATTCAATGAGATCTCTCAATTCTCTGGAATTGGTTTTGACATTGGAGCGTTCCCCAATGATGTCTCTAGAACATAACCATAATCCGAAATATTCTCATGAGATGGATTTCTTGTGTCGATGATTAATGGATTATTTTGTGACAAACTCACTTTATTTCTTGGGTGAGAATCCATCAAACATGTGGGCCTCTCATGCTTCCTTACGGGGGCCGTGGCCTTAGCCAAAATGCCATCATCATTAGGGACGGCGAGACGGCGGCGCCGTGCCCACTCCTACTGACGGCGACGTTATGTCCTCTATTTTGAGTGACATCAATCCTTGCAGGCACTTTTGTAGTAGGTATGTATGATCTTATCACTTTAGCTATATCAGTAAACGCATCAGGCATAGAATTTGCAACGTTTTAAAGATTGAGAATTCTCTGCAGTTCAATTTTGAACTGTGTTGTTTGGGGATCAAGATGAGACAAAGTAAGGACACACCACTACAATTTATGTCGTTCATGTTGAACATTAATGACGGGAAGACTGTCTCATCAAAGTGACAATCTGCAAATCTACTGGTAAAGAGATCGTCTGTCAAGGGTTCTAAATAGAGAATGATAGTTGGAGAACCATATCCAACATAAATGCCTAATTGTCTTTGAAGACCCATTTTAGTACGATGTGGCGGCACAATTGGCACATAAATTGCACACCCAAATATGCGTAAGTGTGAGACATCAGGCTCATACCCAATCACCATCTAGGACACCGAAAAAAGTTGAGTGGCAGTGGACCTCAAATGAATAAACACAGCTGCATGCAATATTGCATAGCCCTAAGCAAAAACAAGGAGATTGGTGTGCATAAGCAATGCACTAGCGACCATTTGAAGTCTTTTAATAGCAGCATATGCAAGACCATTTTGGGTATGAACATGAGGAACTGAATGTTCAACTTCAATCCAATGCACATGCAATAATCATCAAAAGTTTTTGTTGTAAACTCCCCAGCATTGTCAAGATGTATTGACTTAATATGATGATATGGGTGGTGAGCCCTTACTTAATTATTTGTGCTAGGAGTTTAGCAAATGCAGCGTTCCTTGTGGACAAAAGCATGACATGTGACCAACGTGTCGATGCGTCAACCAACACAATAAAATATCTAAATGGTCCGTATGGTGGTTGAATAGATCCACAAATATCACCTAGGATTCTTTGCAAGAATGGAATATTTTCTTTAGTGTTGTTTGCATAGGATGGTCTTGATCCTAATTTTGCTAAAGAGCAACCTTTGCAGAATGAAAGATGAGCCTTAGAAGCAACCAATAAGGATTGTGGTTGAGCCACAAATTCATAATTGACTTGAGAAGTAGAGAGATGAGTCAAATCTCCATACATGGCGTCAAAGCCATGATTTTTCCACAGAGAGATCACAGTGCCGGTGTTGGCCGACCAGCTGTGCCACGAGGGCAGCGGTAGTGCATGTCCCTCTTTAAATAATCTTTTGATTCTTACTTCTCTTCGTTATGAAGAAAGGATGTTCTTGTGAAGTTTTTAATATATGGAGCATCATATCACGACCTGGGTGTCCCAAACGGTCATGCCAAATCCTATATGTGTCAGAATCCCATAAGCCATATCTTATGACATGGTTAGATTCAATTATTCAAATAGTGGTTGCATATAACCAACTAGAACGACACATAAGCTTCTCTAATACTCGTTTATGTCTGTAGTCATTAGAAGTGATGCAAAGGAACTCTTGTCCATTCTCACAATGTGTTCCACATGAAAACCATTGGCACTAATATCTTTAAAGCTCAAAAGGGTTCTTCTAGCCCTAGGAGCATATAGAGCTTCAGTGTCATTTATTATTGTGCCATTTGGCAACAGAAATTGAGCTGGTCCTCGACCATGAATCAATTTTGATGACCTAGCCATCGTAGTCATGGAAGATCGAGTAGGCGTCATCTCAAGGAATAACTACCTATTTTCAAGTATGGCGTGCGTAGTAGCACTATCCACGAGGCATTCTAGCTCTCCGGGAAACATACCTAAAAATAATAAAGTTCGAAATTAAAATATGTTCAAGACATTCAATAAAATTAATCGAGACTTTATTAATAATAACTAATGACTACATCAAAGTTTCTTGACCAAAATCTAATTCAAAATAAAAAATAAAACTTAGACAAATTCTAATTACTCAATCCCTTCGGTAACTCCAATTTGGTTGTGACCATGTAAGGTAAGTCAAGATTTTGGTAGAGCTATGCTCTCTTGTAAAACCATTCTCTCAGTTCAAACCTTTCCTAGACATCACAATTAATTGGATAGTCCTAGTTGAGAAAGAGTTAAAACCAATGTCATTTATTGATTAAGGCATAATTTCCATTACATAATTCTTGAAAAAAATAAAAGACTACACTAATAAAATCTGCAGCATTTTATCTTCCTCGCTAGATTTAGAGTCTTCTTTAACTCGATGTCTTGATCACCATGAGGCGGCTACCTTCTTAGGTACATTGCAAACTCAGGTCACTGATCAGACGCTCCATTTCAGAAATAGACACCATGAAGAGAATTCTCCCTTGATTGAGGCGCATTGGCGCAATATGCATGGTCCCTAGGACCGGTGGCATTGGAAACTCACTGCCATGGCCGGTGGTGGAGCCATGGATTCCAACCCTTCGTCCTTCAATATTACGACCCCTACGATCGTGTGTTCGCCACCTATGGCGATTAACTTCATGAGCAATTTAATCATATGGATTATAGCATCGATGACGACTTTCTCTTGCCATGGGACGATGCTCGTGGTAGTCAACACGAGGCCTACCATATTCTCTTCTCACAAGTTCATTGCCATGCCTTTCAACATTTTCCATAGCTATAATAAGCTGTTGGAAACTCGTAATCCGTGAGTCCGAAAGAAATCAGTGGACCTCATTGCAAAGACAGGGAAGGTAGTTAGGGTTTTCTCAATCAGTTGTTCTTTTGTGACAATCTTTCCACAGAGATGCATCATTGCCTTGATGCAGAGATGTGACGCCCCGAACCAGGTGGAGTTCATATTTGGTACCTAACGCCCAATTCGAGGTGTCAACGATAGAAAAATAATAAAAAATTAAAAACAATATCAAATACAATTTTAGAAATCGTCGAAAATAAAACATTTGAAATAACAAAACTCAAATAAAGAGAAATTACATCTCGCTCTCGAATCGAACTCGCTCTCGTCTTATGTAATCCTTTCTGAGACTCGTAAACAGTACTAATGTCTCGCTTAGTCCTCTCCAAAAAAATGTGTCGTAACTCATAACGTATCTGAACAAAAATCCACTGTGCCAATAACCTCATCAGACGACAGACAGGTTGGTTTCTGTCGTCTGATATATTTTAACGACAGACACTCATACAGTGTAAAAACTGTCGTCTGAATATAGCAACATACCATGGTAAGTTAGCTTTGAGAATTAGGTTTGTCTTCAAACAACAGTTATCTGTCGTCTAATCAAATGAGATAAATTTGATTTTGATTCGTGTTGTATCTGTTTTTTTTTTTTTTTTTGTTATAGTTGTTTGTTTTTTTGGCACAACATGAAGGGATATATGCCAAATTTTAAAGCTATTTCTCTCTCCCCGACAAATTTAACCCTTTGAAAAATTTTCTCTTCCACATCTGAGAAACCCTATCTATCTCGCTCTCCCTTAGGCACAGAAGAACCCGGCCAGCAGCCCCAACTCAACACAAATTTCTTGGCAGATCTCCCCCATTAAACTCTCCTCTAATCGAAACTGAAAACTCAATCTCCCCCATCTCTCTTCGACAAACACAGAACCCATCTCAATCACTTTTTCAAACCATACAACCAAACCATCTTAATCCCTCTCACGAGTTCTTGTTGGTGTTGAGAAGATTTCAACGCTTTCAATCCGTATTGTTTCACTATTGTTGGGTAAGCCCTTCGATTCACTGTTAATCAATTTATTTAGAGTTTCTTTTGGATTGGGTTTCAGGGTTTTAATTGAAAATTTCTATTCAAATTTGATTTGTGTTTGCTGGGTTATATTCGAATTGGGGATACAAGGTTATCTTTTGTCTGGGTTATGTTCAAATTTCTTTTTCGAAGGTACAATTCATCTCTGAAATCAGTGAAGGAGCTTAACCAACCCTCTGGATTCAAATTGCGGGGTGTTCGTGAATCGGAGAAGGAGATGATAGGTTAGTTAGCATTTTATATTCATTTGCATTTGCACTTGCACTTTTCAGGTCATTACCTATCTAAACTTTGTTTTGCTTAACTATCTTTGTTAAGTTTCAGTTCCATGCTTGTTGTTTGCGAGGTCTGATACGTGTATATTTGTATTATGCGCATTTTATTTTCAGGAGAATTGGAAAACGAAAGGTAGCTGCGCCAGTTGATAAGAGTAGCAAAGGAAAGGCCATTTTTCATTGGTTTTGCTAGCATCTCATTGATGGGTCAATTTAGTTTTGTCATGTTTTCTTCAATTCAATTGTGTTTGTGGGTTTTGTAGATTGGATTTATTGAAGATTTTGAAAGCATGTTTCTGAAATCTTGGACAGAAGACCATTTGAGGCGAGGGCCTCTTCTTCTCCTTTCATACTTCCAAAAAGATCGATTCTTTTTTTCTTAGGCTTTAGGTGTCCCAGGCTATAATGTTTATCATTCTATCTAGTATGTTGATCCTAGTATAGTCTTGTAGAATTGGAAATGGTTATAAATGGTATCCTTCCTGCTTAATTTTTTTTCTTTCTAATTTCATTGTTATTGAGCCCAAATTATTGACTGATCAATAGAAGGGAGCATGCTGATTAGTTAATTGTGTGCTGCTCTATTGTGCCTGACTACATATTCTATGCCTTCGACAAAACTTAGTGACAAATTAACAGTTGTATTTGTTGTGAGTTTTCTTGAATTATATGCACCTCCACTAGCAATCTATCTAATCTGTTCTTTTACCAGTGTTGTTTGTTGATTAATAATTGATTTTGTGTCTACAGCATACAGAATTGGATCGAAGACTTATTTTGAAAACAACTTGATATAAATTACTTTGGCATGCCTAATGCAATGGTACTTATTGCAGTGAAGGTTCTCCACTTGTTTGCTTGCGGTGAAGTTTTGATTTTCATACTGTTTTTGCGTTGTTTTAGGTGCACCATGGTTTTTATATTACTTAACAAATATTTAGATTTGCCTGTTTTACCCACTGATCATTTTTAGTCTTCTATTGTGGCCATCGTGTCTATATTTACTAGCTAATGCAAGCAGACATTTGCATTCTTTCTGTGCCTAGTTCAGTTTTAAGATTTTGGTAACAGTTATTCGATATATGTGATTTTAGATTTGAGCTGTTCACATTTGCATTCTAAAGCTCAAATTAATATTTATAAATTGATCCACATGTTTTATAATTTCATTTTCTATATCATTTACATTTGAGTTGCATATTCTGCATTACCTATTACTGGCTTGCCTCTACTCATTCATATGGACTGAGGGAAGATGAATTGTGAAAATGTCATTTTATCTTTTAACAGTACTTTTAAGTTTAGAATATATGATTATTAGTAGGCAGAGTGTTGATGATAAAGTTCAGAGAAGAAGACATAAGACATATCATTATGCTCTGTCTCAACCAGTTGAATGCAAGCTAGACTTATTTCCATTGTGAACAGTGGTCATTGGACGTTGGCTGTTGTGAATCTGGATGAAGAAACCATTCACTTCATGGATTCATTAAAGAGGCTATTTCAGGCTAGATCGATTTTACTTTGTTGAATATTTGAAACAACTTATGTAGTTTGGTGGCTGCTTGAAGTGGTAGTACAGTTTTTGCAGTGTACAAAGCGATTTCCAGGTTTCCAGGTTTTTGATGAATATATGGTACAAAGCGATTTCCACTTTCTATATGAATGGTATATTTTGGTATATATTTTCAGGTTCTGATGAATGTATGCTACATTACAGTGGTTTCCAGGTTTTAGAATGTATGTTGCTTTATTAAGAAAAGAACAACACATTGAAGCCAAATTCTATGGTTGTAAACCAAATCACACAACATAAAAAGGAAAATAACTGAACATCCAACAACAGAATTCAAGCAAAATTCTGTTGTTTGAAACAACCAAAATTCACAGACTAAGATAAGAGTTTGTAGTCATAGTGTTATTCACACAACATATTATTGTTGTGTAAAATCATTTCACACGACATATGTAACAAAGACACTTTAAAATTCTACACATTCAAACGATATTTTATTGTCGTCTCACATTAAAACAGACAACATATTTTTTGTAAAGTCTGTTGCTAGAGTTTGACAACAACAACATTTGACTGTCGTTCTATTTCATATCTAACCACATATACTTACAATTTGTGCATATTTAAGCACATTCAGATGACATATTTTTTTTAGGTGTCTGTCGTCTGAGTGAATTTCTGACGTCGAGCTTTACCCGTCGTCTGAACGTCAATCAGATATCAGCTTACTAGATGACAGATTTTTTACATATCAGACGACGGTCATGGTCTGTCGTCTGATGATGTTATTGGCAAAGTGATCTATAACGGTGAGCTTTCGCTCAATAGGGCTAAATCTCTTTAGGTTAATCTTAACTATGTTACACAAACAAGTTATCAACCAATACTTTGTAAACAATAATAAATGATGCATGTATGCCAAATGAACTTCACTTAAGCACCTGTTATTCTATATATCAAAAACAAGAGAGCCTACACGTCCCATACCGTGTATTTTACTAGCCGGGGGTGGCCGTAGATGTTTTAAATATATGATCTAACAACCCATTATAACTCATATGAACTCAATCCACATATCTCTTTTGTTAGTCATCTTGTTTGCTTATGATCTTCATACCCGAAACCCGACGAGATCGTTTTATCAACACTCTTAGTTGAAAGGACATACTTTCCCTCAATGTGCAGTTGTGGGCTGATCATAGATCCTGAACGCCTCATGACGCCAAACTCAACTACACAAAAGAATTCATTTCTTTTTAGCTCATTTCGATCTCAACATCGACCTCTCATATGCTTCCACATACACCACTTTCAAATTCACACTCTCAATGCCTTTCTATGCATTATGTATGCCAATTTGAATATCAATGCTCATAATATGATATCCAGCACATGCTTTTAAAGAAAGCGATAACATTTCAACAAGTAACTCATCGAGTACACATGCTTTTATACAAAGCGATAACATTCAAGATTTAAGTCAAGCAATGTCAATCAATGACACAAGCAATCACCAATATCAATAACAACTCTATTTATCATTTTAATAGAAAAGGTTCCCCGAGAGACCCTACCTGGAAATCCAAGCATTAACTGCAACACTACACTAAGTTAGTAACACTGCGACTCGCATTCTGAAATTTGTATCCCTCTGCTTCTGGGACTGTGAGCACACATATAATGATATAATCCTTGTATCGAATCCTTATTCAATGTCAGTCACCGAAATACGTCAACTTAACTCGATCAATTATTCCAAAATAGAAATCCATCACTCTCAAATTTACTAAGGACACCCAAATTCTTATTTCCAATTCTTCCATACTTTCCCAAAATCAATTCGATCAATTCTTCGAAATTTCTAAGAACACCCAAAATGCATCTCCACCAATTTCTCCGAACATTTAGATTTGATTCTGCCATCGTATTCCAATTGCGCTCCAAACACAAACCAAATCTCCAGAGTTACTCTCGACACCCAACTTTAAATCTGTCAAGACAACGTCAATCTAAACTCTTCTTAATTAATAACAACATATGTTATTCGAATGACCAATTTCTCACAATTACCTTTCCACTTGCAATGTTTAAACCAAATAATGCAGAGAACATCAAACTACATCAATAGCAGTTCGACCATTTCTTAGATAACTCCATTATTAAAAACCAGTTCTCTGAGTTATCATCTATGAAGCATGGATACGCCAAAATGGCTTCGTATCCCGTATCGATCCGGGATACGGGTACTATACGCGCAAATACTCGTGGATACGTGCGGATACGGGGATCCGTATTTGGGTACGGCCTGGATACGTGCGTATCCTAATCAGATACGTATAAATATAAATCAACTGGATACGCGGGGGTAATCTGGACTTTTTACCATTAAAAAAACAAAAACAAAAAACATAAAAACTCCAGATCACGATCGAGACCTACCTTCAGCGGCTTCAGCTTCAGGCCTTCAGCGCCGCTTTGGTCGTTCACTCGCTCCTCTGCTCCTCTTCTTCGCAAGTTGCAGCTAAGATCAATCAGGCTTCTCATTGATCCGCTTCTTCGATAAATCAAGTTTTCTCCTCTTCTTCGATCCGCTTGGAGCTTCAGTTAGACTACTCCAGTGCTTCCGGTACTTCTCTTCTTCTTAGAATCTTAGTTCTTAGTTGCTTCTTAGTAACGATATGAACTTGATTGCTTCTTAGTTCTTACCCATATGAACTTGATTGCTTCTTAGTTCTTACCCATATGAACTTGATTGCTTGATTTGCTTCTTACCCAAATGAACTTGATTGCTTCTTCCCCATGTGATGCTTTCAAGGTGTTCTGATACTAAGGGTCAATCGTTGCTTGATTGCTTGATTGCTTGATTGCTTCGATCAATCGTTGTACCGATACTAAGGGTCTGATGGTTTCTGAATTCTGATGCTTTCAATTGTTGTACAGATCAGTAAGGGTCTCATGAGTCCTGGAGTTATGGGTTAATCTTTCTGTTTCTTTTTATTTTTCGACTAGAAGGGTCTGATGGTGTTATGGGCTTGATGATAAAAGAATAAGGATATGGGTTTTATACTTTTATGGTTTGATTATTTTATAGCTTGATTGTTCAGTTTAATTGTAGTCTGTAGATAATGTTGTCGATATGCCTAATGCGTTATTTGTGAATTATGGCATTATAGTTGCAATGGTCAGTAAAACGATTCATTGCATTATGGCATTATGTGATTATGCAAATTTGTGAATTGTGATAAATTGTGTATTTTTCAGGAACCATAAGTGTATTAGAGGGGGTTTTGTTTAATGTTGATGATGAAGATGAAGACTTTGAGGATGTTGTCCAAGTTGAATGAAGTTGATAGTTGAATTAAGTTGTGTTAACCTTTTGTTTGAACCTTTAGATTGATAATATTTGATTGTAATAAACTAGTATTTTGTTTATGTTTCATAATTTTTTTTTCTTCTAATTATATATATATATATATATATATATTTATATTTAATTGACGTATCCTTCGCGTACCCGGATCCAATTACATTTAAGATTTGCCGTATCCACGGATCCGACCGTATCGTATCCGGATACGAGCCGTATCCACGGATCCGACCGTATCGTATCCGGATACTCGTACCCATATCGGTGCTTCTTAGGTTATCATCTATTCCACCATCCTACTTCCACAGTTCTGAAATCAAAGCTTCATTGTTCCAATAATCAAATTAACCAACTAACAATTAATTATGAATAACAAGGAATCAAAAGAAAACAGCTACTGTTCTTCCATTCCCCGAGCAACACAGTTCAACAATCCTAACACTCAAGTTCTCAAGTTTCTGAAATCCAAGCATAACTAAGAGCCAAATTCATGCTCTGAGCTTCCCATGTCGTCGGAAATCAATCAAAGAACATCAAGACCACCATTGAAAGCAGTGAACCCCGTAAGGAACACAAAACCTCAAAACTCCAATTCTTAGAACTTTCTCCTCTTCGATTCTCTCTCTCTCAAGTTGACGGATGGACAAGAAGATACCACAGGCTTCTTCACCGTGCCAAGACGAAGCTACCGCCACCGGTCTCGCTTGCAGCCGTGGCTGGAGAACCCCGAGAAGCTTTCGGGCTTCGTCCCGCCGCCGTCGCTGCTAGTTCTGAGAAGGATGGATGGGCTCCGCTTCGCGCCGCCGAGACGAAGATAACGGCGCCGGTACGACATCGAGCAGTGGCCGGAAAGTGAAAAAATCGTTGGGTCGTGTCGCTGCAAAACGGGTCGAGAAAACGAGTCGGTCTGGGTTTGCAATCTGTGCTTCTCAAGCTGATCCAAGCTTATATATAACTAGATAGATAGCCCGCGCTTTGCTGCGGGTATTTTTATTATCGATATGTGTTTTCAGTCGATTAGAGTATATAAACAATTATTATATTTTGGTAGTTAAACGCTAAATGAGGCTACATAGCCCACGCTCTCTTTCTGGATTCTATGAACCCAAAGAGCAAGAGTAGGTTTCACTCCAAAATCAGTGGCAACTGTAACTATAATCTCCTAAGGCGTGAACATTGATACAGAACTATTACAGATCATTAATGGTGTTGATGTACTCTTGAAACATATAGAACTCCTTCCAATCTCTGTAGATCTTGTAGGTGCATCATTTTATAGTCATTGTAGAAGCTATCGATAGATGTCCAAGCTGGTAATATATAGAAACATATAGAGAATTATTTGACTTGAGAATTATTTGAATTATTTATCTGGTTTACAAACTCAGATGCCAAAGTTGGAAATTAGAGAAGGGAATAAAAAAAAAATTGAGATAGATATAGAAACAGATAGACAATTACCTGATTTGTTGAAGCGCACCATTCACTTATTTCTCCACTAAAAACGCTTTAGGCTTGCTAATTCATAAGAAGCAACCAGCCATAGTTCCTGTAATCAACGAAGTTGAAACATTAAGTGACAGAAAGAATACAGCTAATGAGATTTTGTGTAATTAAGTGACAGAAAGAATACAACTAATGAGATTTTGTGTAACCCCTAGCATTGTAAAGTCATTCATTTTTTACCTGGATTTACAAAGAGAAATCGATTTAATCAGAAAATGAAAGAGATGAGACAAATGCCACAAAGAAAGATTGAAAATCAAAGGAAAGACAGAGACAGAGACATCAGAAGTAATCTTTCATTTAAAATTGAAAATCAAAGGAAAGACAGAGACAAATAAAAGGCTACTTTCCAAAACTTTCTACTTTCCTTTTGGGTAGACTGTTAATTAGTGCTTGAGGGCGAAAGCTTCTGCCTTTAGATTTTCTTATGTTGAATATTGAGAACATTAGATGATCTGTGGGTTGGGTTTGGACGTTTGTTGAATAGATTGTGTTCAGGGTTGTTGAGTTTGAAGCAGATTTGGGTTGAAGGTTAGGCTGCCATACTGTGGCATTCCCTTTTTATGTTCTAGATTCAGCCGAGGGGAATTTGCATTTGATGTTTCGTATTAGCTACTGCAAAATAATGTATAGATTGGCTGAATTTTTTTTCTCTCCAATACTTGGGGCGCATTTATTTTGTTTTGAAAATTCTGGTATTAGTTTTGCCTAACAGTAACTAAACCAAGGTAAAGAAGTGCCCATCAGGGAAAAGAGCTAACATAAGGAATGAAGTAGATGTATTTGATCAGCCATACCTGCTTTATAACCAAATGAAATAAAATTGAAAGTTTTAATTACCTGGTTGAAGCTCAACAATAATTGATGAAAGTGAAAGGTTCTGCAAGCCTTAATCCAATTTCAAACTGTGGTTGATGAATTGATGCATGACAATTCTGAACACCTGAAAAGAATTTATCAGTCAAACTACAAATCCACAATAGCTAAATATCTGTAGTTTTAGTGTATTTCAGAAAAACAAAAGAAAGATTCAAACGCAACTGCTGTTGTTGTAAACCAACTTAATAACCGCAATCAAATTAGGCGAACAAACATTACAGATTCTTAACAACTGTGGAATTACTAAAAGACAATGATTTATCAATCAACTTATACACTTGTATACAGTAATCTAAAAGACATTGATCTATTTGAGTAAGAAGTTGACTACTATCATCCCAAATTTCAATTTGTAAACCAGATTCGAATTTTTCTTTCTAATTGAAAATATGTGTTTCTGGGTTTACAAATCCTATTCAAGCTTAAATTCAATTGAAATAAGAGACCCACAGTTTATCAGATGCATAATTTAAAGAGAAAAAGCCGAAAGAAAGTGATTGATTGATGATACTAACTCAGTTTTTATGGAGGTTGACGTTGATCAGAGATCGCAAACAGTGGAGGAGCTGGAGTCGACGTAAATGGAGAGTTCCCGAAGCCACTCGTGAGTCAATCTTATGGCTTATATGCTCAGATTATGAATAGTACAAAGGTAAATTGCCAGAACAGTGATTAGATAGATCTAGAATCCGATAGATATTATCGGCGTTTCCAGTCTCTTCTACTCAAAAATTCTGAAAATATAGAAAGGCCAACGCATAAGAAGAAAAACAAACGATGGCAGACAGTAATTCACATAAGCACCAAGGGCAAAAGCGTCATTTACTTCGGGCTCGAATGAACAGTGACCACGCCTGTGAACAGTCCACGCCCTTTAGATAATAGATAATTCGAATCTTGAATCCGACGCTCCAGATCTTGCGGTGATTAAAATGGACGCTCCAGATTAAGTCACCACATAAATCTATTTTTAATTAATTCTTGGATAATAATGTCCGAAAATTCCTACGAACTCGTAACGACGTCTACTTCAATCCTACAGGCTCGAAAGTTAAATTTTGACAAACCAAAAATTTAAATAATTTTTGAAAGCTATAAATAGTTTAAAACTAATAGAAATTCAACTAAAAATAGCTTGAAATTATTTTTCCTTTCAAAAATAGAAAATCGAAATTTCGAGATCTCACAGGAGAGCTACCGAATAAAATTGCATGACCATGTCAAAGTCAGAGAAGCAGAGATCATTCCATTGTGCTTCTAAATTTAAAAGGATGGAGTCACGAACGTTGCCATAACATTCACGAAACACTTGCCAAAGCTTCATAGCGCTATCATCATTCATGAACTCAAACTGGAGGTCCCTATCCATGTGATGCATCATCTTGGTACGTGCCCTGTAATTGTCTGTCTTAGTTTGAGGGTCTGGAGCAGTTCCTTTAGAACATAGCTCTTAGATTGGAGTCAATAGCTCGAGGGCCGTTAGGTGGAGCTAAACGTTGGGAGCCCACATCAAGTACCTTGTACCCGCAGAATCAAATGGAGCAAAATCGAGTTCGTTCAAGTTCGACATCTTGAAAAGTGAAACAAGAACATATCAGTTTCGGAGTCAATGCTTCCAAGACAACTAATATAAGATTTCTGAGCCTCAATGCTACCAAGAAATCAATTTCCAAGAATATTTGGATTAGACCGAAACAACGATGTTTATATGGTCAATTTCGATGCTAAACAAACACTCTTAGTTCGTAGTTTACGAACGCTTCTAGTTCCTATATAGCGTGAACTCCCCATAGGTTTCAGCTTTAAAGAATCGAACCCATGTTACAGAAATATGGGATGTACAAGAAGGGAGGTTACAAGTCCCCGAGAAAAAGAAAGAATTTAAAAGTACTTGAAAGCGGAAACAAAAAATTTACCTTGAAAAGAGTACTTTTATAATAGTACTTTAAAAGTACCTGATGTCGCCAATGGCGGGCGGTGCTGGTGGCTGGCCGGAGGTGTGCGGGGGTTGAGCAGGGATTGTGCAAGGTGTGTGCAGGGGCTGTGCTGGGCTATGCAAGGTTGTTGTGCGAGGCGAGGCTAACTTGCAGGCACAGGGGTACGTGGCAGCAGGCAAGGATGTGCGGTAGAGGGGTGCAGGGGCGGGCACAGAGATAGGCTAGCGAGGCTAACAGAGTCAGTTCAGGAACTTCCGGTGACCGATTAGGGGGTTCTGGGGGCGGTTCTGGTGATTTCGTCGCCGGTTCTAGACTCCTGAGATCGAGAGCTTCAAGGTATGCGGCGGAGGAAGCTAGTGTTTGAAGGTTATGATTTTAAGGTTTCAAGGTTCGGGTTTCGTGCTGATAACGTGTTTAAGAATATAAGATTCAAGAGAGAATTGTTGTGTTTTATTCATTGATAATAGGAGCCTTATATATAGGGATTACAAAGTACAATTTCTCTTGGAGTATAAAGATTCATATTCTAACTTGAACTAGGAATCTAAAACATTCTCTCTTATTGCAACAATAGAATGTAAACCTAATTTGACAAAGCACTCAATATCCTTCAATATAAACATATATGCATACACATTCAGAAAAGACTTTCCTTAAATAAAACATTTACGAATGTTCTCGTTTCAGCAATTTTAATAATTAAATTCGTTCATTTTGATTACCATAGTTTTCATTCAAATTGACTCCATTTTGAAATCTATTTGTACCTGAAACTTAAACCGGGTTATCGGTATCCTAACTCCGGCCCCAGATTCTATCTGGATCCGTGATAGTGACAGGTCGCCATTATGACCTTATCTGAAACAATCAAAGATAGTTGGTATGATTGGCCACACGACAAATTGACCCACACGATCTCCACGCGCCAGTAGTTGACCGTTTACACACACACACACACTCTTCGTTTCAGGCACAAAAGGAGTAATAAGAGCAATAAATTCAAAGCCTTGTTCTTTCTTCATTCGATCTGTGAAAGACTACAAATTTCCCAAGAATCCGAGCTTACCCAGAAAACCCAGTTTGAGAAAATGCACGATTTCTGCTTCACGATCCCCTACGGGCTTTTGCTGGTGGGTGGAGGAGTATTTGGGTATTTCAGGAAGGGGAGCACAGCTTCTCTGTTTGGAGGTGCAGGCATTGGATTGCTTCTCACTCTTGCTGGCTATCTCAGTCTCCAAGCCTTTCATAAGAAGAAGAACTCCCATCCTGCTCTGATTCTTCAAACAGGTACACTTTTTACTCTTTACATGGTTGATTTGAAATCCCAGATGTGATAGTGATGAATTGACTCAAGTTATAGGAAGGAGTAATAAATCTTGATCTGGGTTTTTGTTGCTTTGGGAGAATGATCAAGAAACAATGATGGGTCATGAAAGATGTAAGCTTTCTAGTTTGATTAGCTTGATGGCATTGACTTTCCTGAAATGGAAGAAATGTGACTTGTTCTTTCTCTTGTGAGGTTATTACTTTGTTCTGTCTAGCTATTTGGAAGCTCTGTGCTTCTTCTGCATGATTATGTTCTATGGATGTTTACCTAGTTAATGTTAAAACTGATTTCAAGGTGTGTGTTAGTTTTCTGGAAGGTCTCGTAAAGTTGGCAGATAAGATTTAAGATGTGAAGAAATAGTGAATTGCAGACTAAAATAGGCTTCTCTAACTAGTTAGTGGCTAGGCAGTGCGCCCCTAACCACGGGGAAGTATGGATTACATATAGGTTAATACTAAAGAGTTTTGTATTACTCATTGTCAATGCAATTGGACCTTGCTAGAGTGATTTAAATGAAATGAGCTTTGTGAGTGCAATAAGAGATTGAGGAAGATTGAGTTTTAGAAGGTTTTTCATTTTTTTTTTGTTCAGTATTTTTCTGGTTTCATGTTCTGCTTGCTTTATTGTTGGTTCTCAATCTATAGATACGTTGTTGTAAACTGATTTGTATTCCTTATAACAGTTTGTGCCGCCACACTAACATGGGTCATGGGACAACGCTATTTACAAACTTCTAAGATCATGCCAGCGGGTGTTGTTGCTGGCCTCAGGTAAATTCAGATAACCACCTATTTATGTGTCTCTGCTCAATTTTCTGGATACATATATATCATTTAATATTTCTGTAGTAGTGCATCTGAATCATGAATGGCATTTCTCATATTTTGGCTTGCAGGATATTTGCATATCATTTAGTGATTACTGTATAGTACTGCATCTAAATCATGAATGTCATTTTTCAGCTGTTGACTACCAAACATTAGAAGTAGTATATGTACCTTATGCATTGGTTTGTATCGCTGCATTTTGACTTCTTTCTCCTTTGTCTCTAACTTGTGAACAATGTAATCTTAAAAAATGTGCTGGTATGAGTCAGTTTGTGTACCCACCGAGGTACATGGAACACAAGTGTTAATGTCCTTTCAGTTTTTGGTTTGCGGATGGTAGGTTCCTCATCAACCGAAGGCCTCTAATGTGGAAAGTAGTTTTGTTAAAGGCTGGCAAATGTTAATGTTATATGGGGTTGTCTGTCATGAATGGCTATTTGTGGTTTTATAAATGTTATCTTCTGTAATTGTTTGTAAAAACTTGGATCAATTGAATGCTCATCAAAATTAATCACTTGGATGTCATGTTTTATGGACAATCTACATGTCTCCCCGTTTGTTGAATATGCAAATATCTCCTTAATGATAGAAGAAGTGGCCCAATTATATGAACAAGTTTTATCTTTTTTGTTAAAAACATTTTCAGACTCTTAGTTGAATGGAGTTTCAAATCCTGTACAGGTCATAGCACCTTACAACCACTGTCGTTGGGAAACCATACCTGCATGATTTTTCCATGATTCACACCATCAATCATATAAATAGGCCACTTGTGGCTTTCAACAGCATAGCTATACTAGTGTGAAGTTTGGATTGAGTCCACCAAACCTTTCTGGCTACTTGACTACTTGTGTATACTATATTTGGTACTATATAGAATAGGAGGGGTGAAATTGGCATGATGGTAATGGGGTGTGAGATGTTTGGAATGGAATTTATGTTCCAACGCTCTGTCATGTGGATGTCTTTTCAACTATAGTAATGTATGGGTTGCCCTTTCATGGTTATCATATTGTTTTTAAGATATTCTTGTAAAATTGTTTGCAGAATATTATTTATCTGTGATGCAACCCTTTTGATTGCTGTTCCTGACAGTTGTATATTGTTTTATATATCTCCTAATATGACATATATATGAAGTTTTCTGAAGCTAAAACAACTTTATTTGTTGCAGTGTTCTCATGACAGGATTTTATCTCTACAAAATTGCAACTGGTGGCAACCACATTGCTGCAAAGACCAAGTAATGGTATTTGAGGGTTACTATTGGTACTTATAAACTGACATATTAAAACTGTATCTATCATGATACACATATTTGATGTTTACTGAAACTTATAATTAATCCAATATCACTAGATAATGTGCTACCTGGTTATGTGTATGAGACAGAATATGGCTTTTGTCTCTGAAATTGAATGGATCCTTGTCTTAGACCTGACTTTCATTATTTACTTTATTTCTCATCAAATTAACTACAGCTCTAGATACTTAGACAGACTTAGGTGATAAACCTGATCCTTTTGGTTGGTCTTTTTAGCATAAAGTTAATTACCGATGAGGGGGAAATTGCCTTCAGGGCTAGAAATCTGTGCTCTCATGAATTTAAGTGTAGAACTGCTTTTTTGGAAAAAGGTCCTAGATGCACGGAAGGTCTTATTTTAATGAGTCATCCCGATATGTTCTGCATTTCATTTTCAAAGAATCAGTCATTCTTGGTGAACTTCTATAGAGGAGTTGGCTGTCTGTCCATACTCACCAGGGAATCAAACAACTTGGTTCAGCCAAGATTCTACAAACACTTTCAATGTAATGGTCCGACTTGGGTATAATATGTATATTCAGACGGATACACAGATATCCTCTTGCCAAACAGTCTGGTGACTCGTGTTGTCGAACCAGGCAATATGGATCATCGACGTGAATTGTTGTAGTCCTAGTGTCTGAGTTTTCTAGATTGACAGGTCCAACAAAAATAACATGTTTGTTACCTGGCAAGGGAGCTGGTATGAGTCTAAATCCGGTGCCCTGAACCCCAACCTGAATTTGATTTGTTTGACAGTATCCCATTCTAGAGATTCTAAACTCAACGCATGTTTCACCTGCCCGGATCATTATTGGCTGATTGTGAGTCAGCAACATTCGTCATTGTGATTAGAATAAGTTCCAGATCATTATTGGCTGAGTGTGAGTCGGCAGCAATTGTCAATTGTGATTAGTATAATATGTTCATACATATGGGGGTTCATATTGATGAAATGAAATTATGTCTATACATTTGACATTTTTGATCAGTTGCACTAACTTAATTACAAACTTGCCGGAAACTGCGATAAAATAGCTTATCATCAGCCGTCCGATTAAAGAATTGCAATAAAAGTGAGAAGGATTCCCGAGATTTTGGACCAGCTTATCTTTATTTCATTTTGTACAAACAACTAAAAACAACACTTCTAGTGGTATTCAATCTGCTTGTGCATAGTTTTGTCATGTTGATTGTTTTTAGCTAAGGGTTGAGGTTGGGGTTTGGTCTACACGTTCTGAAATGGCATATAGTCCTGAAAGGTATTATATGCCGACCCAAGAGCCAACAAAAACATATTGAGCTATTAGCGTCGATATTTCCCTGACTCCCCCATTTATACTGAACTTCCACTCTCTTTAATCTGTACTCTGCAAACTCTTTCTCATACAAACGAAGCCTCCAAACCATGAACTCCCTTTTCGCAGTTTTCCTCTTCCTCATTCCCATATTCCTTCTCCTTACGAGAAGAAAAAAGTCATCCGATAGACTTCCGCCGGGATCATTAGGATTACCCCTGATAGGCCAGAGCCTTGGTCTTCTCCGAGCCATGCGTGCCAACACTGCTGAGAAATGGCTTGAACAAAGGATAAAAAAATATGGTCCAGTTTCGAAGCTAAGTCTCTTTGGCAAGCCAACAGTCTTCATCCACGGACAAGCTGCAAACAAGTTTGTATTCACCAGTGATGGGAGCACCATTTCCAGCCAACAGACTGAGTCTATTCGTAGGATTTTGGGGGAACGGAGTATATTTGAGCTGAGTGCCGAGGATCACAAGCGTGTAAGGAGTGCTCTTATGCTGTTTTTAAAGCCCGAGTCACTGAAGCAATATGTGGGGAAAATGGATGAAGAAATCAGGGAGCACCTTGAAATGCATTGGCATGGAAAACAACAAGTAACAGTAAGTTAGCTACCTTTTCATCAGCTAATCATTTTCTGTAATTATAGGCAGCTAGTTGAAATTAATAAACTTGTGAAACATGAACCAGCCAGCTGCAAGAAACCTCCCAATTTATCCAATAATATTGCTTGTAAAACCCATTTTTTCTCATGTAGTAACAAAAATGCTGAACTGAACAAAAAAAAAATAGAGATGGTCTTTATTTAGCAAACCTTTTGGACTGTTGACAGGTCTTGCCCCTGATGAAGAACCTCACGTTCAACATAATATGCTCTCTACTTTTTGGGCTTGAACGAGGAACCCGCAGAGACGAATTCGTGGAGTGTTTCCAAACAATGATAGAAGGAATGTGGTCAGTGCCGGTTAACTTTCCCTTCACGCGTTACAACAGCAGCCTCAAGGCAAGCAAGAGGGTTCAAAACATGATCAAGCAACTTATACGTGAAAAGAGGGTAGAGCTTCAGCAAAAAAAAGCTTCTCCACAACAAGACCTCATCACTTGCTTCCTCAGCATCCGAAATGATGAAGGCAAAGAAGAATTAACAGAATTGGAGATGGTGCACAATGTCATGGTAGTCATGGTTGCAGGACATGACACTTCATCTGTTCTGATTACGTTCCTTTTGCGGCTTCTAGCTAATGAACCAGTTGTTTATGCATCCCTTCTTCAAGGTACGCCTAAACAAGTCGATGGTTTGTTCACATTTCTTGCCTAAAAAGGATTTATTCGACCATTGATGCCTGTTGACTTTTGGTTTACAGAGCAGGAAGAAATAGCTAGAAGCAAATCGGCAGGAGAGTTTCTAACATGGGAAGACCTTGCCAAAATGAAATACACATGGAGAGTAGCACAGGAAACACTGAGGATGACTCCTCCTGTCTTTGGTGGCTTCAGGAATGCTATCAAAGATATTGAGTTCGGTGGATTCCTCATTCCTAAAGGGTGGCAGGTAAGTTCAAATTTACACAAAGCATAACATTGCATTGTCATTATTTTCCATTGTTGTTCTCCTCCAAACGAATCCTAGATATGGATATAGTGCTTTTGTTCATAGCAATGTTGTTGTTTGATTACATAATCAAATGGAGTCCTAAAACAGCATAGTTTTGCACAAGAGCACAGTTCAAGTACAGAAAAGATCAGCATAACATCAAGACATTAATCGTAATATAGAAAACTGATCAAGTCGTAACATCCACTGCTAGATATTCTGGGTTGCTCCTATGACCCACATGGACGATAGCATATTCCCAGAGCCATCAAAGTTTGATCCAAGTAGGTTCAACAAGCAAGCATCAGTTCCGCCCTACTGCTTTATACCATTTGGAGGGGGACCTCGAGTATGTCCAGGATATGAGTTTGCCAGGATCGAAACCCTTATTGCAATGCACCATATTGTAACTCAATTCACCTGGAAGCTAAATGCAGACAATCACTTCAGTAGGGATCCAATGCCAGTCCCTACTGGAGGACTTCCTATTGAAATCATGCCTAGAACATGATTTGGAACACTCAAGTGCTTTACCAACTCAAATAGTTGTTATGCTTGTTCAGAACATGTGCCCACAGTGTTGTAACATATTGATATATATATATATATAATTATATGATTATGGAACTGTTCAAAAATTTCAATGAAGCCCTCCTCCCCAAGCTGCTACTGCTTTTCTTGATGATTAATCTCTTTCTAAGTGTCTAGATCTAGTCGTCTGTTAGACCTGCAATTAGTTTAGATTTTTTTTTTTTTTTTTTTTTTTTGCTGTTTTGGGTCTTCTTAATTGTATCCTACAGTCTAAAATATTTTGAAAAATATATGTATGTCACGTTAACATACACTAGAATTTACTCGTGTTGTACATTAATTTGTCCTTTGATTTCTAGTTGTATTTATAAAAAGCCACATTACACAGTGTTGACATAAATGCCTTTGACTATTGGCAGATTTTAACAGTGTTAGAGCAACTCCAACAGTTTCTCTATAATTTATGTATTATATAGGAAGGAAAAATCACAATCTCCATAAATTTTCTGTTCCAACTTCTCTATAATTTCTGTATTATAAGAGCAACTCCAACAGCTTCTCTATAATTTTTGTATTATAGAGAAGCAAAAGTCAAACCTTTAGCCTATTTTTCTTCTCCAATTCCAACAGATTCCCTAGTTTACAGTAATCTATAAAATCTCCATATTCTTCTTTAAAATTTTGGAGTTTGCTGTAAATATAGGGAATTTGGTTTTCTCTCTCCTCACTTTCTCTAAAATAGAGATAATTATAGGGAATCTGTTGGAGCAAAAGAGGCTTATTTTTCCCTAAAGTAGAGAAAAATCAAATTATAGGGAAGCTGTTGGAGTTGCTCTAAGAAGCCAAACTCAAAATCTCCATAATTTTTCTACTCCAACTCCATCCGTATTTTACAATCTCCATAATTCTTCCCTAAAGAGCAACTCAAACAATCTCTCTATAATTTTTGTATTATAGGGAAGCAAAAGTCAAAGTTTTAAGTAATTTTTCTTCTCCAATTCCAATAGATTCCTTATTTTACAACAATATCTAAAATCTCCATAGTTATTCCTTAGGATTTTAGAGATTGTTGTAAATTTAGGGATCTCTTTCCTTACTATTCATGAAATTGTGATAGTTATAGGGAATTTGCTGGAGCAAAATAGACTCATTTTTTCGTAAAATAGAAAAAAAATCAAAATATGGAAAGTTTTTGGAGTTGCTCTAAAATTTTAAAAATTGCTGCAAATATATAAAATTTTGTATTCTTTTTCACCACTATCCCTAAAATGGGGATAGATATAGGGTATTTGTTAGAGCAAATAAAAAAACTTATCCTTCTCAAGTAGAGGAAAATTCAAAATATGGAGAAATTGTTAAAATTGCTCTTAGTGGTCAGAGTATAATGTTAACCGAATGAAACTTACTGTATGCAAATATAAAAATTTAATAATTGGGTATGGAAATGAAAATAGCTTTCTAGTTCAAGTGTATTTTGTAATTAATCATAAAAATGGCAACCTTAATGAATGCCCTGAAATGGTCTGCATGTGTGTTCGCGCGCACGGGGGCTTAGTGCACAAGTAATTATATAAAGATCCAAGACCATTCTGTGAAACTGCCCCCAAACAAGGCACCACTAGATCAAATCGAAACGACATAAAAAGAACCAAGAATCATTTGAGAAAAGGACATTAAATATTTCTCTGCACTACGATTCATCTGTTTTACATTGTACAAGAATTGGATATCTCGAGTCTTCCCATTTGTACCCGACTAATCACCATAATTACAGCTTCACCACCTTTCATACCTTAGTATCCAACAATATAATTAAACTACAATCAAAAGAAAGTGGTATGGCATCACCTATAGACGTGACCAATTTGTTAAACGAACAGAGGACTCAGCAATTCTGCCGCCTGGAATACTTGGGGGGCAGTGATGGGCATCTCTCATTCATATGGGGGTATGGTTCCATGATGTTGTATTCAGGCAATTCCATTCGATACTTCCCTTTAATCTGACAGAACGGAAGCTTCACGGTGTCCCCATCATTGCACCACTTGGGCAGGCGGCTCGAATCATTTTCAAAGAACTTGAGCATGTAAGCATCTTTTATCTGCAATAACAGCAATTGAAGAAAATAAAAATCAATAAATACTCCTTATGAAACAGCTTCATTTCAACCACATGTAATGTTTTGAATGGACAACTTAAGTGACCTCAACTATCTATTTCCTCAGTTTCGTTTTAAATATTAGTATATCACTACAACAGAATTTATCAGAAATAGATGCAAGTATCAATACCAAAAATAGGGTATTACGATTTCGAACAAGCAGCTATGGTCAAATACTATTCAGTTCCTAAGGGCTCAGTCATAACTTATCTTTTGTATCTCCCTATAACTAGTAAATGCTTGCCTTTTTCACACACTGGATTTGGAGATGATGCAGAAAAAAGGCAGCTGTTTATTGGAAGCAAATAGAGATTAAACTTTATTGTGGATGAATTTACCGTAAATTCAGTAACTTGGATAGAGCTTGCAATTGGATCAAAAAGTCCAGCCTCCTTATACATTTCAAGAATGAAGGCAACACACGAGGTTGACTTCCCATCACTGTACAGCCAATCATCTTGTTCCGGAATTGTAAGCAATTGATCAAACGATGACCCACGCTTTTCAACTTCAACCAAGATCTCAGGAAAGCTAAGGTTCTGCGAGAAATAGAAATAGTACATCAGACCGATTTGCATCAGACACTCAAAGAGACAATGAAAGATCACAATGAATTCCAAGCTCGATCTTGTAAACTTGCTTAATTCCAATCAAAAATAAGAATCTTAAACAGTCGATCTTTCTAACTCAAGATATGCCCATTTATGTGTCCTCCTAAAATATGATGCCATGGTGGTCATAAGATTTGTAAAACGTATTTGTCAAAGAGAGTCATGCATCCCTTGTTAGACACGGTATTGCAACTGAAGGAGACAGTTCCACAATACCTGAGTTTCAAGTCGCTTGTTCAAGGCTTCATTCCACAAGTTAGCAGCATATGTAGGCTTTATTTGATTCCAAACTGTCATAACAGAAGCAATCTGTGTAACCATAGAGCTAACAATCAGGACCAATGAATTAAGAATGCCAATTAAAACAAGCACAAGCACTCAGTATCAGGATGTGTGTGTGTGTGTGTGTCAAAGAGAGAGAGAGAGAGAGAGAGAGAGAGTTAATTAATTTACTGATTTTGGTCCATAAATTTAACTATGAATCTAAAGAAGGCATTATTCTTTTTCTTCTCTTTTATAGTTGTAAACAGCCACCGATTATATTCGCATAAAAAATTTGTACTTGGAAGGAATCTGAACTTTATCTGACCCTTTTCAGTCCACTCTGTAACAAATAGTATCTTCGCATCAGCAATTGATGCAGATAAGTTTGTAGAGTGGTCCAGTGAAAGCAAGAAATTAATTCTAAAAGTAAATATTGGTGTAAAGCATTTAATAGGTAGCTTTTTAGGGCCATTGAATCCCAGGTCTGAATCTAGACAGGCAATAGGAACTGGCAACTTCAACAATATTAAAAGAAATAGTTAACATTGTAGCAACCACTAATATGGGAGACCTAGCCTGACAAAGAAATGTTAAATGTAGTTAAATAAACATACCACATGAGCATCCAAAGGGGGTGGATAGTTTTCATCTATAGTATCTATCCAGCTGAATATCATGTTATGATAACCATATGGTTGGCCTTCCATGCTCCTTGCATACTCCCAGGCCGCAGTCTCGTTAAACTTCGCTCGGATATCAGGATGCAAGGGAAGCAATGCAATGTGGGGATCGGAATCATCTTTGTTTAGCTCAAAATCCCACCACTCATCCCATGGCAGAATAGCAATAATATCTTCTCCCTAGAAAATGAAAGGAAAAAGGAAGCACGTCAGCATAGAGCAAAGATAACATTAGGTATACGAATATCTATACAAACCACAGGATAAATAGTTTTAGAACTTATAGAATGAAATTGCCATGCATATTACACATAAGCATTCGTAGGAAACTGAACTTCCTAGATCCTGAGTGCCAGTATGCCTAAAAATGAACAGATATGACGTAATATACTGTGTATTAACTTTGTAGATTCACGGTTTACCTGCTCATTTTCATTTCCTGATTCACCAACCCACAACTTTCCTTCAGAATCCCTTAAACAAACTGCAGAATGACCAGCGTAAGCTCCACTGACCCACTTCTCTAAAGTCTCAAATCCACCCCACCTCCCGCGAATCTTAGATATTGCAAGGAAATCTCCGGAGTGAATATCATCAGTGCTAATATTTGTTACCCAAGGTTGAGGACGTTGCTCAAAGGTTGCACCCATATGCTTTTTGAGAAACCCAATATTGGACAGCTCTCCCCATCCTGTATTTGTAAACAAGGGAAAGACATCCCACAATGCTTGAAGGGTGCCTAACATCCCCGCTTGCATGAGGAATATAGAAACTCCCCTGTTTTTAACCTGATTTAGTCACATTAAATCCAGGTTACACTCACAACTTTTCTTCAGGAACAAAAGTTTGAATATCAAGTAATTTATAAATACTAGAAAGAGGCAACTTACAAATTCATACTCAGCTTTCCCTGTCCACTCCTTAAACTCGAGTGTGTGCTCCCGCGACAGAAGATAGTAATCCCATGTGACAGTATATGGAGTTGCAAAGACATAAATATCCATACACGTCCAACTATGAGCCTTGCTAACCTGGATACAAGCACAGCATCAACTTTCAGCGACTAGAATAACAGCACGGCAACTCTCATAAATGGTCCAGAGTTTCAAAACATATGAACTCAATATCTGATGAAAATGTAAGGTCACACATATCCAAAATCACGAATTTTCCTTCCCCATCAAGCAACCAAAAATGCACAGGACTGCCAAAAGATTGATATCCAGGACCATTTTCACCTGAATCAACACTCCTCACATCCAAATTTTCTACAAAATTAACTCTGAAAGCCAATCCTATGTTTCGGCCCATTAAACCCGCGAAAACAATCAAAAGCAACCCCAGAGGAGCAGCAGTCGAAAATGTCATTAACAGCTTAATACCCAGCACACAGTGCTCTAATGTTCTTAAACTCCCAACAAAGCTCACTAATTCAACCACTGAGCTCAGAAAACACCAACAGCAGCTATTTTAGTCAACAGCTCCCATACCCCAAAATCCTAACACATCACCTAGAACCAAACTAAAAGCCAAAATCAACACATAAAAACAAAATCAAAAGTTTTAGTTAACTTTTTAGGAGTACAAATCCTGAGACAACTATTTATCACGGTCAACCAAAAAAAACCCAGATGCTCAAAACTCAAAATTTCGATAAACGGAATCGAAATATATAAATGAAAAGTTGGGAGACCTTGATATGAAGAGTTCCGCCACCAAATTGTGAGCCGGTTTTGTTGTGGAACTCCATCCAAGCCGTGTTCTGGTAAAAGCAGGCGCCTTTCCAGCCGAGAGTGTTGTTTTGGGACGAAGCGGAGCCGACGAAAGTGGGGAGGAGATCGACTGCGCTGTGGAGGGAGTTGAGGATTGGCCATGAGAGCTGTCTGGGAAGGAGAGGGAGTAGGTCGCGGGGGTGGAATGGTAATTTGACCGAGTATGAGAAGAGCAGAGTGAGGGTGATGGCTGCTGCGAGGAGTAAAGAGGGAGAGGGGGAAGCCATGGGGAGGGAAGCTCTCTTGGACCCGATTCGTTGGAGGAAGAAACGTTCTTTTAACTCGGACCAGTTTGTTTTTTTTTTTTGCATTTTTTTTTTCCCTCTTTTTTTTTTGGAATGTGGAAAATACTATAAATTGGTTGCAGGGAGAGAGATTTGTCTAATTAGAAAAAAAAAAAAGGTGAGAGGTTTTGGCTTTCTTCTGTTGGAAGAATCGTGACACAACTTACATACATATGAATATTCATGACAATGTTTATTTATTTGAAAAGTTCACTTAAAGGGAGAAATAATTGATATCAGTATTAATTAAGCTAATAAGATTTATAGTTAAATTTTTAAAAATTCACAATTTACCCTTCTTTGATTATAGTTTAAAAATATATAATTTAACACATAAATGATAAAATAGTAAATTTCACAGCAAACTGAATTGCAGAAATTACAAAAAAAAAAAAAGATCTTAGACGTTTTGTTAACTGCAATGGCAATTTCTTTTTTTTTTTTTTTTTTTTTTTTTTGAAGTTGGCTGTTTAAATAAAAAAATTTCTTATTAAACAAAAAGTTATTCTTTTTTTTTTTTTAAGAAAAAAATAGTTATTCATAATTTCATAAAAAATAAAACATTTTTTAGATAAATTACTAAAACAAACACTTTTTTTAGAAATACTAATAAAAACTCAAACGAAATATTATAGACATGTTTTAGAGAAACGGGAATTGAGAGAAAATCTCTGTGTATTCTTATTGATGATAGGGGCCTCTTTATATAGAGGGTTACAATGCATAGAATCTGAATCATATAAGGAAAGATAATTATACATTGAATATGAATCTCTAGATTCTTCTAATTAAACTCTATTATCACTAGGTCAAATAACCTAGAGTTTGGGTCATACACAAAATAGAGATTTACTTGAACACTCCCCCTTGTGTCGCCCAAACACGGCGCTTCTCTCGTTGCCTCACTAAAAACCTTGCCGAGTAACAAAAACCCAGTGGGACAAAAATAACCTCGGTCGAAGGGGAAAAGAGCACAACACACCATTCACGTTTCGAGATGAACACGTAGACTTCTCCCCCTGATGTCTGCGCCTCCCTCTGATGACTATGATCATGGGAGTTCAGATAACCTTTGCAAGCCAATCCTTGCCACATGTTTCTCGAACGTGGATTTGGGCAATGACTTAGTAAACAAGTCCACCACATTGTCCTCAGATCGAACCTGATTCACTTTGATCTTGAGGAGCTTCTGTTGTTGCTGATTATAGAAGAATTTGGGCGATATGTGCTTGGTATTGTCGCCATTCATGTAGTCTTACTTCATTTGTTCAATGCAAGCAGCATTATCCTCATAAATGCTCGTGGGCTTATCTGTGGTAGACTTCAGACCACAATTACTTCGAACATGCGTAAATATGGATCGAAGCCATATACATTCACGAACTGCTTCGTGAAGAGCAATAATCTTTGCATGATTCGAAGATGTAGCGACTAAGGTCTGCTTTGTAGACCTCCAAGATATCGCGATCTTTTCCATGGTGAATACATACCCAGTTTGGGAAGGACTTTTGTGCGGGTCAGAGAGGTACCCAACATCAGCAAAACCTTCCAAAACACTTGTATCGTTTTGGGATGGGGATAGGGGACGTGAACCACTATGTATGGCGTCCCTGAAATTTGATGGGTTCGAATCCATCGTCTCTCTGTAAGGATAGAACAAGCTCATATCAGTCGTACCACTTAGGTAACGAAAGATATCTTTAACACCAGTCCAATGGCGTCATGTTGCCGCAGAGCTATATCTAGCTAACAAGTTCATAACGAATGAGATGTCTGGTCTTATGCATTGTGCTAAGTACAATAATGTGCCTATTGCGCTTAGGTAGGGCACTTATGCCTCTTGCACTTCTTCGTCGTCATCTTTTGGACAAAATGGATCATTCTTTGGATCAAGACTACAGACGACCATTGGGGTGCTTAAAGGCTTAATCTTGTCAGTGTTGAAATGCTTAAGCATTTTTTGGTATAAGCTGATTGATGAATCAAAATACCATCTTCACGGTGCTCAAGTTCCAAACCGAGGCGAAATCATGTTTTTCCAAGATCTTTCATCTCAAACTCGGATTTCAAGTGTTCAGCGGTTTCCCTTAACTCTTTAAGGGTACCAATTATGTTCATGTCATCAACATAAACCGCTACTATTGCAAATCTGGAACTTGTCCTTTTTATGAGCACACATGGGCATAGTTCATTGTTGACATACCCCTTACCAATCAAGTAGTCACTTAGACGGTTATACCGCATCCTTCCGGATTGTTTTAATCCATATAGTGAGCGTTTCAACCTTATAGCAAACGCGCTCCGTGGTTTAGAGCCACTTGATTTGGGTAACTGAAGTCCATCAGGAACTTTCATGTATATTTCTATATCTAGATCCCCATATAGATACGCAGTAACCACATCCATAAGTTGCATGTTTAATTTTTTGGAAACTACCAAACTGACAGAGTAACAGAACATAATGACGTCCATTACGGGAGAATAGGTCTCCTCGTAGTCGATTCCAGGGCATTGTGAGAAGCCTTGCGCCACAAGGCGAGCTTAGTATCTTACAATCTCGTTTTTCTCATTACGCTTTCTAATAAATACCCACTTATGAGCAACTGGTTTGGTGTTGGGCGGTATTGGCACAACCTTTCCAAATACCTTTCTTTTCGCTAGAGAATCAAGTTCTGCCTGGATCGTATCTTTCCATTTTGGCCAATCAGCTCTACGTTGGCATTCATCAATGGATCGTGGTTCGATGTCATTGGTCACAATAATCTCACGTGCTACAGAATACGAGAATACATCATCGACGATGATGGAGTTTCTTTCCCACCTCTCATGTACACTAGTGTAATTTACAGAGATCTCTACATTCTCAAGAATAGATTCTGACATTGACGCGTCCCCCAATGATGTCTATTGGACATAACCATAATCCGGAACATTCTCATGAGACTGATTTTGAGTATCAATGATCAAAGGATTTGTTTGTGCCTTATTCGTTCTCTTTCTAGGGCGAGTATCCTTCAAACTAATTAGTCTACCGCACTTCCTTGCTCGACCAGTGACCATAGACGCCACATCACTGCCATCCTGAGCAGTGGCGCCATATCCTAGAGTCATAGGAGTGACATTACGTCCAGTATTCGGGACGTCAATCCTTGCAGGCACGTTTACAGCAAGTATGTGTGATCTCATCACTTTGGCAACATCAGAAAACACATCAAGCAGAGTATCTGCTACATTCTGGAGCTCGATTATTCGTCGCACTTCAAGTTCAGACTGTGCGGTACGGGGATCGAGATGAGACATAGTGGGGACAGACCACGATAATTCTTGTCGTTCCTGTTGAACATTTGTGTTCTTATCTCCCCCTAAAGATGGGAAAAGTGTCTCATCAAAGTGACAATCTGCAAATCTAGCGGTAAAGAGATCGCCTGTCAAGGGTTCAAGATAGCAGACGATGGTTGGAGATTCATAGCCAACATAGATGCCCATTCGTCGTTATGGACCCATCTTAGTACGTTGTGGCGGTGTAATAGGCACATAAATGGCACACCCAAAAATGCGTAAGTGCGAGATATCAGGCTCGTACCCAGTCACTAGTTGTACCGCAGAATAAGATTCGGTGGCAGTGGGTCGTAGACGAATTAGCGTCGCTACATGCAATATTGCATATCCCCAAGTGGAAACATGGAGACTGGTGCGCATAACCAATGTCTGTGCTATCATTTGTAGTCGTTTGATAGCAGCTTCCGCGAGACCATTTTGGGTTTGAACATGGGGAACTGGATGCTCTATATCAATCCCCAGTGACATGCAATAGTCATCGAATGTTTTTGATGTAAACTCCCCCACATTGTCAAGTGGAATTGACTTAATAGGATGGTCAGGGTAGTGAGCCCGTAGACGGATAATCTGGGTGAGAAGTTTAGCAAGAGCAGCATTTCTAATGGACAACAGCGCGACATGTGACCAGCGTGTTGACACATCAACCAATACCATAAAGTATTTAAAAGGTCTACATGATGGTTAAATTGGTTCACAAATATCCCCTTGGATTCTCTGTAAGAACGGAATTAGTATTTTAGGATCCTTTGCCTAGGACGGTCTCGGTCCTAATTTTTCGAAGGAACAAGCTTTACAAAACGAGCGAGGGGCCTTAGAAACAACCAATGAGGATTTTGGTTGGGCCTAAGCGTCTGTAGCGCTATTAGAAGCAAAATGTGTGACTACATCACCCATCATGGTGTTGAAACCATGGAAAGTGGCATCCATGGCGTCTTGGCTAGGGGAGAAGTATCCATGGTGTCATGGCCGTGGTTGGCACCATTTATGGTGTCATCACAAGGGACTTGGGCGGCTCTAGGGTAGCTCAGCACAGCGGCAGCACCAGAAGCAGCGGTGGCGGCGGTCGTACTAAGTCTAGGAATCAATTTTCGATTCTTGCTTCATCTCACTCTAAAGAATGGATGTCCATGCGAAGTCTTTAGTATACGAATCATCATATCACGACCAGGATGTCCTAGTCGATCATGCCAAAGCCAGTATGTGTCAGAATCCAAGAGATCTTCTCTTATTACATTATTGGATTCAATTGGTCAAATTGTAGTGACATAAAGTCCACTAGATTGACACATAAGCTTCTCTAAGATGAGCTTCTTTCTGAAATCATTAGAGGTAATGCAAAGGAATTCTTTTCCTTTCTCAGTATGCGTTTCCGCATGAAATCTGTTAGCTCTTATATCTTTAAAGCTCAATAAGGTTCGATTTGCCTTAGGAGCGTAGAGAGCTTCTGCGACTATAATCAAGGTGCCATTAGGCAATAGGAATTGGGTCATTCCATGTCCTTAAACTAAACCTGATGGCCCAGCCATCGTAGTCACAGAGGAATATGTAGGCAACATATCTAAGAATAATTGCCTATGGCGTAGAATGGTGTGCGCAGTCGCACTATCTGCAAGATATTGTAGTTCTCCAGAATCCATTCCTAAAGAAAAGCTCGTAATTAAAAAAAAAGAGTCATAAAGGAAATAACTCAACTTTAATTAATAAGTCAAACGGAATTACATCATTGTTTCTTAACCAAGAAAAATCTAATCCAATAAACTAGCTAATGCAAAACAATGGCGGTTGTCTAATTTCTTTTGGTAATTCCAACACAAATGTGACCAGGTAAGTAGAGAGATGTCGGTGGAGCAAGGTTCACTTAAGTACCACTTATCTCAAAACCTTCCTAGACATCACATTTATATTGAGTACGCCTACTTTCAAGAAAGACTAAACCATTGGCATTTACTACAAAAATAATATGGCAATTGTCTACATCTCTTGGAAAATAAAAAGACTTAATCAAAATCACCAGTTTGTTGGCCCTTGAAGTAGTCCACCCTAAGAGCAAGATCGTCCTCTTGATCCTCTTGCTCCATGTAGTGCGCCTCCCTTACTTCACGATACGCCTTGTATGCGTCTGCAACATTCTGGGATACTCTACATGCTTTGGCCCAATGTCCGATTGATCCACATCAAAGACAAACATCATTATGGTTAGGCTCCCTTGATCGAGGAGCCTTTGGGGCGCGATTTGGATGACCATTCCCTTTGGTGGCTTCACCACTATGGCCGGAGGCTCCGCCTCTCTCTCTCTCTTCACACGTTGACCTCTATGGTTCTGTGCACGCCTCTCTTAGCGGTTTCCTTCCTCTTTGGGGCGAGTATATGGACAGAACGTCTAGAATTGTCCCTACTCTTAGGGTTTCGCTCCTTGAGTCCTCCCTTGGGGGCACGACTATAATTAGACTCTAGAATAGACTTGGTTCCCACGGGTATAGCATTATAGTTCTTAACAAGGATATTGTCATGCTTCTCAGCTACGTTCATGGCACCAATAAGCTCTTGAAACCTTGTGATTCATCCTACATTCACATCAATCCGAGAATTCTTAGAAATCATCAGTGCAGAGACAGGGAAGGTAGAGAGAGTCTTCTAGATCACAATCGTATCAGTTTTGGTTTTGCCACAAAACTCCATCAAAGACTTGATACTAAGAGCTTCCGAGTTATAATCAAGCACAGACTTGAAATCACAGAAGTGGAGGCTATGCCATCTCACTTCTAAATCAGGAAGTAGGGAGTCACGAACGTTGCCAAATCGCTGCTCAAGTTCCACTCATAGTTTTCTAGGGTTTTCCTCGTTGAGGTATTCACTTTGGAGCGCGTCATTCATGTACCTTGTCATGAGAATGATGGCTTTAGCTTCATTTTCCTCTCTCGTAGCTCTATTTGCTTCAAAAGCAGCAGCTTATTAAGGAGTAAGTACGTCTCGACTTGGCTCTTGGATGGTCTTTAGAAGTCCATTAGCCTTAAGATGTTGGCGCACATCTCGGACCCACCTATGGTATCCAGCGCTTATTGTCTCCAGTGGAACAAAGTTCAACTTGCTCATCCTGAAAAACAACACAAGATTAGGGTTAGTTTCGGAGCGAAAAAAAAAACTACCACGAAAAACTATAAAATTTCTAAGCTTAGTCGCTTCCAAGAAATTAGGGATTTCTGAGCGTAGTCGCTTCCAAGAAAATCAGATTCCAAGGGGGGTTTGGATTAGATCGAAACAACGATGTATGTGGTCGATCATTTTTCTTCTCAACAAACTCTAAGTTTGGAGGACTATACAAGCTCCAAGCTTAGAGTGAGCACGAACCCCCACAGTTTGGCTTTTGGTCTCCCCTATAAAGAAGAAAGGGGGGTAGCAGAAGGGAGGTTGCAAGTCCCCGAGAAAAAGAAGAGAAAAGAATAAAAACTTCAAAAACAGGAATTTTTAGAAAAGTTTACATCTAAAAGTGTCGAAAAATTGCCGGAAAAGTCTGCCGGAGGTGGCCAGAAATCAGAGGTGGTAGTTGGCCAGAGCTGCTGCAGGGCTGTTGCGAGGCTGCTGCGGGGCTGTTATGCAATGCTTGAAGGGTTGCTGCGAGGCCTGTGCGAGGGCTGTCTGCAGATATCGACAGCTAGTAAGGCTAGTTGCGGGGAGCTACGTGCAGGACTCGACAGGGCTGCAGGGGCTATCGGCAAGTGTGCTAGGGGATGTCGACAAGTGTGCGAGGGGCTCGCGCGGGCTTGTGCGGAGGCTGTCGAGGGCTAGGGCAGGATCTGTCGACAGATGTTGACAGGGGCTCGGCAGAAGCATGTGGTGACTCGGCAGATGCGCGCAGGGCAGACACAGGGGTGCGGTAGAGGCAGGTGAGGCTAATTTCTCCGGTTCAGTAACTTCCGACGGCCGATTCAGGGTGATTCCGACCGGTTCTTTGGAATCCGCCGCAGGTTCTTGGCTCCTGAGGCTGAGGGCTTTTTTGTGTGCAGTGGTGGATGTTGGGATTTGAGGGCTACGAAATTAGGGTTTTCAGGGTTAGGGCATGCTGATAACGTGTTTTAGAGAAATGGGAATTAAGAGAAAATCGCTGTGTATTCTTATTAATAATATGGGTCTCTTTATATAGAGAGTTACAATGCATAGAATCTGAATCATACAAGGAAAGATAATCATACATTGAATAGGAATCTCTAGATTCTTCTAATTAAACCCTATTACCACTAGGTCAAATAACCTAGAGTTTGGGCCAAACACAAAATAGAGATTTACTTGAACAAGACACAAATAAAGTATAAAAAATATATATAAAAAGACCAATTGACACACGCGTGAGCGTGTGTTAAGAGGCTATTAGAAATAAATCAAGTAAGAAACCCCTTTCAATCCTTGCCAAAAAAAAAAACAAACAAACAAACACCGTTTGTTAAAGGCAAACTTAATAACATGTTTATTTACGTAACAAAAAAAAAAGATAGGCAAAATCCAAAAATAAAATAGGTAATCCTATGTACCGACATCATGTAACCTAAATGAGGACCTTTTAGCAAAGCCGTGTTGAGCATCTTGAGCCCTAGCAGCCTCGTCGCTCTCAATTGAGGCTGGTCCAGTAATGCCAGCAGCAGTGCGACCTTGATTGCGTTGTTGTAGTTTATCATTGCTGGACAGGTGATTTTCTATAGGTGATGGTTCCTTTAGCTGGATTATTAGTTTGGCTGGGTTTTTGAGGCTGGTAGGTGGTGGTGCTCTATTTGTCTGTACATAGGCTGTTTTGAGGCAAGTGAAGGTGGGTGCCGTGTTTGGCTCGACGTTAGGCGGGCGTGGATGGATTTCAAACTATGGCGGCGACTTGGTTGGTGGCGTTGTGGTGGAATGGAGGCGCTCTTCGTGGCGGTGATGGCAGACTTGGATGCTCCTGACAGATCTACAATGAGGACTGAGGTAGGGCCGGCTGGGCCTACTACTGTACTTTCTTGACCAAGCTTTTCTTTGGGCCTTGCTTGGGTTGTTGCCATTTTCAATAGATAAGATTTTCCTTTCAATAATTCCCTTTTTGTTTGGGGAGGTAGTGGGCTTCGACCCAGTCTAGGCATTTTTTTTATGTTGTTTTTTTACTCGTTAATTAGTTATGTGACAAACTACAAACTACGTTTAGCCAGATCAGTTTTGTCTTGTCTATCCTAGCTAGTAGAAGCTCCTCTAGGAGTCTTTGTAGAAGTACTTGGTTTAAACGTATCGTAATGGCGTGCTCGGCATTGGAGTCAAGTAGAATATATTGTATACGAGATGATGTGTTTTTGTTAACATAGACTACTATGAGTCATCAAACATACATGTAATATAGTCTTCTAGTACGTACTATTCTTTGCCCATGAATCCTGGCCATATTAAAAATGTATGAGCACGTTACATCAAAGAAAAAAATGTAACCTAAATGAGGAAGAAATGGGAGAATAATTGAATATAGTTACTGTTTGTTGTGATATCCACTTATATTCCGATTAAGCGCATCCATTCTTATTGATAAAGATAAAGAAATGAGAGTTTTTATTAGGACCTCTCTTATTTTTTAATTATTAAATGACATATATATATATATATCCTCATATAAAAAGACTGTTACAGACATTCAGACAACAAAATATTAAGAAAATATATATATGGGGAAATTACTGGTCACTCCTTGTACTTTTGGGGCGTCAACAGTTGGAGATGGTTGATGTCACATTGATGAATAGTGCAGAATATATGGCTAAAATTTAGCCCCAGGGCTATTGTTAGCCCTTCCGGCTGGAGATGGCCTACCCAACAAACCAAGGGCTAAAGGGCCATTTTTTTTAGCCCAAAATGGTCTCCAACCCACCAAACTAAGGATTAAAGTGCCAAAAGTTAGAGTTAAAGGTGAGTAGAGAGGGTTAAATTTAGCCCTAAATATAGCCCTTTGCCCCTTTAAACAAATGAGATCAGAAAGCTGTGGCCTACGGGTTGTAGTGGGCTGTGACCTAAGCATGACGTCAGCAACGGCTAGTTGTTGGCGTCAACGAGCCGTTGGTTTTTTTAATTTTTTTTAGCCGTTGGTTTTCCTTTTTCTTTTTTTTATAACTTTTACACTATAAATACATATCACCTCAACCTTCTTTTTCACATCTTCCTTCTACTTCCTCATATATATCTCTCTATTCTAAATCTTTCTTTTTCTCCCTATTCAAAATCAGCTTTATTCAATTTCGAAATTAGTTTTATTCCATTTCAAAATTAGCTAAAGATAGTAAAAAAAAAAAAAAAATACAAGCGAAAATTTTTTTTATCATAAAAATGATTTCAATTACTGTAAGTAAATTGCTGATAAAAAATAAGAATATATATATATATATATATATATAACATATCCAAAATGTTAAAATATATTTTAAGACTATAATTTAGTCTTGACGGGTTGAAGGCGGTTGATGTCACATCGATAAATAGTACATAATTCAAGGCTAAAATTTTAGCCCCAGTCGGAGATAGCCTAAGCACGCCAGCTAACTATTACGTACTTAGCCGGACCAACACGATAAACTTGCAAACAGTACTGTGAGCAATAACCATATAAACCAACCAGAGCCATGAATAGAAAGATTAGAAAGATTCATGAAAATAAAGACGCAAAGCACTCCACGCAACGCAACTAAGTCCATTTACACGTCATAATAATTTAGACCATTTATCAGGACTTATTGTTCTTTGTTTTGGACTGGCATATGTAAATGTGCTTGATTGCAACAAATTCTTCGATTCTTTGATGAAACCTAGCATTTTGCCAACAAAGTCGGCCCTAGTTGAGTGTTGACAAGGACTTATTCGTTTGAAACTTTGAATGATGCCGTGTATATTCCGATCGATCTGATCATATGAAGGATCTTAGAACATTGCAGATGCTGCAGTGATATTCTATACGCCATATATAAACAAATTAAAAAATTTGAAAACCCACACCATCCACACACCCATAAGGCCGCACCTAGGATAGCGTAACCATACAATAGCAAGCGGCTGTCCATCATATGTACACTTTGGTTCTGCAATGTTTGTATGTGAGGATCACAAGATGTCAATGGAACTTTAGTTCGGACATTCACATTTGGTTATTTAAAACAATAAATTTTTAAACACGGAATAGATGTGGGAGTGAAGAAAGTAATTTTAAAGAATGTTGGTGGTTATGAAAGTCTTTTTTTTTTTTTTATTTGTGGTTTTACTTCTTTAAGCTTTCGAATTAATTTGGTTTTCCGTGTGTGTAGTTGTAAGGAGCATTTATGTAAAAAAATTCTGTTTTGGTTGACAACTTCTCTTCTTTTAAATATAGTATAGATTATAACTGTATAGCTTAAGAAACAAGTTCAAATTCTAATTATTGATGAATCTTCAAATATGCTTCGAAACAAAGCACTACCACTGAACAAAGCGCTTTCTACAAAATCACTCCATGTTCCATCACAGTCATCTTGACACAAGAGCTTGTGACTTATGAGCCACCACGTAATTGAAAGACTTGCCGTTTTTGCTTTTAACTCATTAGAACCAAGCCAAAGGCAATTGACCATACATCTCAAGTCTCAGATGAGACCTATTCATTGGTGGGTGGCTGTTTAGCATCCAACAAGAAACCAAATCTGTGACAAATTCACAACAAGGCAATAGAGGATTTGAGAAATCCCACGATTCCTCTATACCCACCACACCATTGCCTTTCTCCCTTTCTCAGTTCCTCACCACAAAACCCACCACTTTTATTGAAAGCCACTACTCCCAAACTTCACTTTGTATATTTGTATACATATTCCCTCCATTTAGTCTCCCATATTGGTTTCTCTTTGACACCGTTCAATGTCTATCTTCACTCAAACCAAGCTCCTCCCAAGCCCCAAACACCATGTTCACACAATATGCCACTCTCCAATCCTCCGAACAACCGTACATTGCTCTGTCTCCACCACCGCAAAGCCGAAACCAGTCCCCGAAAAGCTCATCATCGAACCTCCCCGGCTGCAGCAGCTGGAACCCTCACCGGACAACATCCGGCCGATGCTCAATGACCCGAGTCTACTATCAACGTGGTCTCACCGTGCATGGGTAGCGAGCGGGTGCACTACTGTGCTCATTTCTCTAGCTAAATCCGTAGCGGGTGCAGCCCATTCACACATATGGGCCGAGCCCATTTTAGCAGGCTTGGTCGGGTACGTGTTGGCGGATCTCGGATCTGGAGTTTACCATTGGGGCATTGACAACTATGGTGGTGCCTCAACTCCAATTTTTGGTGCCCAAATAGAGGCATTCCAAGGTCACCATAAGTGGCCATGGACAATCACTAAGCGCCAATTTGCTAACAATTTACATGCCTTGGCTCGTGTCATAACTTTCACAGTGCTTCCCTTAGACCTTGCCTTTGATGATCCTATTTTTCATGGCTTTGTTGCTGTTTGCTCTGGTTGCATTATGTTTAGCCAGCAATTTCATGCTTGGGCTCATGGCACAAAGAGCCGGCTACCTCCATTGGTGCTGGCATTGCAAGATTCCGGCTTACTGATATCTCGGTCGCAACATTCGGCGCACCACCGGCAACCTTATAACAACAATTACTGCATAGTGAGTGGAGTTTGGAATGAGTTTTTGGATAATCAGAAGGTATTTGAAGCGTTGGAGATGATCTTGTTTTTTAAGCAAGGGTTAAGACCTAGGTCTTGGAGTGAACCTAGCTCTGAGTGGATTGAAGAGGCTGAGACTATTTCTCAACTTGAAAACAATTGAACCTTTCTTTATTCTTTTTCTCGTTTTCAATTGACTTTGCTCTGGTTCATATATTGATTTACTTGCTCAGTGCATAGTGTCAATTGTGAAATTCTTTTCGAGAAATTTGATTATATATGTAAGATAATGTAATTCCAGTACATTGAAGATACAATAGCTTGAAATATTACACTCTTTCTCTCTCTTGTTGATGAACTTATCCTCGATCTATTCAGTCTTGTAGCAAAATTGTGAAGTGTTTGTCCTATATTGGAAAAGTGAGATCTTACTAATGTTTTTATACGGATTTGAATCTCTCTGATTATTGCAAATTGGTTTTTGTTATTATGCTCATATTACACTATAATAGAATTAGACCAGGTTTGTCCGCATAACTCAATATTGTATATGGTCTGAAAAATCGCCACCTATACAGCGGTGTAGGGGCTTGTGAAAATATGAAGTATTTGTCTCACATTGAGAAAATAAGACATTAATTATAATTGTATTTGTAAGAATTTGAGTCTCTCCAATGTACTGCATTATCTTAAAATTAATTTTCGCCATTTGGACTTGAATCGGTGGGGCATGTAATGACGTCCGGCCTCTAGAATTCGACAATGACTGAAAAACAAGGGTGTCCTTCCAATATCTAACCAAGAGGAACTATCCTTAAGGGGCATTCAATACACAATAAGAATGTGAAGGTATATAATTGAAGATAGGAATAAATTCAGTTTACTCCCCTAAAGTTTAGTTAGCCGTGTCTAATTTCTCAAACTCCGTCTAAATTGGATGTTAAGTCCGACAATGGGGCCCGCTTTAAGAGCTAAAAGGGTCATTTCAAGACAAAAAGATCCCACGACCAAAAAAAAAAAAAATTCTTCTTCCTGCGATCCTCCTCTCCTCTCCCTAACAATCTGAACCTCATCAAACTAGCCTTCCTCTTCTCATCTTCATCGTTCAAACACTCTCCACCTCTTCTGCCATTGAGAAAATAGGATGCCGGGGTACATGACAGTGAACTTGGACTAGATGTATTTGATTCCAACTTTTGTTGGGGTTCTCGGCCAAGAGGATCATGCGAATGTTGAGGGAGAGAGAGGCGGAAGTAGTTGGGTTCAATCGGCCGTCCAGATTGGGTGAGTTGATGCCCATGTACTGGACGCCTACTTGTTGGAGATCAAACTGGGGCTTCTTGGATTTCATGACCAGGATTATGATGAGGATGACGACGAGGACTAGCAGGGCCAAGAAGGAGAAGAGCAGGAAGAGGCAGCAGCAGCAGCCTTTGAAGGAAGCCGAGGTGGACGACGAGGAGTATGGATACGATGTCGTTGGGTAGTAGTGTTGGTAGTGGTTGTTGTTGCTGTGGTTTGACTGCCTATGGTTGGCGTTTGCGATGGGTCTGTTGGCGTTTGCGGTGACCTCAATCTCCGGCGCATTTGATGGTGGTGAAATGGGGTTTGGTGGAGGGTGGGTAGATGGGCTTTTGGGGTTTGAGAGAGAAGGAACAGAGGTTTCCTCTTCTCATTTTCATCATTCAAACCACTCTCCACCTCTTCTGCTGTTGAGAAAACAGAATGTCAGGGTACATGACAGTGAACCTGGACTCGCTGTACTTGATTCCAACCTTGTTGGGGTTCTCAGCCGAGAGGAGCATGCGAATGTTGAGGGAGAGAGAGGCAGAAGTAGTCAGGTTCAATTCGCCATCCAGATTGGGTGAGTTGATGCCCATGTAATGGATGCCTACTTGTTGGAGATCAAACTGGGCCTTGTTGGAGTTCATGGCCAGGATTATGACAAGGATGACTATAAGGACCAGCAGGGCCAAGAAGGAGAAGAGCAAGAAGAGGCAGTAGCAGCAGCCTTTAAAGGAAGTTGAGGTGGACGAGGAGGAGGATGGATACGATGTCGTTGGGTAGTAGTGTTGGTGTGGCGGTTGCTGTTGCTGTTGCTATGGTTTGACGGCCTGTGGTCGCCATTTGCGGTGGGCCTGTTGGCGTCTACGGTGGCCTCAATTTTCGGCTCATTTGATGGTGATGAAATGGGGTTTGGTGGAGAGTGAGTAGATGGGCTTTTCGTGGATTGAGAGAGAAGGAGAGGGATTGGAAGAGGTGGACGCCATTGTTGGAAGAGAAGGAGGATCGGAGGAAAAAGAAATTTTTTTTTTTGGTCGTGGGTTCTTTTTGTCTTGAAATGACCCTTTTAGCCCTTAAAGCGGGCCCCATTGTCGGACTTAACATCCAATTTAGACGGAGTTTGAGAAATTAGACACTGCTAACTGAAATTGGAAAGCTCAGGAATGTTTTTAATTAAATTGAGACCACATGAACTAACATGAAGTTACTCCCAAATCTCAAGGAGGTAAACTGAATTTAATCCTTAAAGATATATATTTTGACAACTTTTCGATCGCATATTCACATCTAAAGTGTTCATTTTTTAGGTATATATGACTAGATCACTTTTGCAAATTTTCAGCCAAATTGATGATCGTTAAAGCATCCAAAACTGCAATTTACACGAACGGTTCAGGTTGGCCAGATTCGGTTCGTTCGTGTAAATTGCAGTTTTGGATGCCTTAACGATCATCAATTTGACTGAAAATTTGTAGACATGCTCTACTCATATATACCTAAAAAGTGAACGGTTAAGATGTGAATATGTGATCAAAAAGTGATCAAAATATGGAAATCCGTTCCTTAAGCTAAGTTAAGGACCTCCTTAGCAGAGCAAGATTATAATAAAAGGATTGTTGTTATGGACTTTTGTGTCTTTTGCTACTCAACAATGGAAGAATATATAGGCATATGTATGAGGAATACATGATAGCTGCTATAAACTTATAGATTAGCGAGTTACATACTACATATGGCCTTAAATAAAGAGTCACAGAGCCATGTCAATTATAGCAAAAACTGATTTTTGTTGAAGGATATTGACACTTAGTGTGCCTAGTCAAACTAGGATAAGTTCTATAGCTGTAATAGGAGAGGTTTCCTACTCCAAGTTAGATAAGGAATCCTTGTACTCTTAGATTATGCACTTTGTAATCCCTATATATAGGGCTCCTATTCTCTATAATGAAACACACTTCTCTCATCAATCTCTCTCAATACCAATATACTTAAACACGTTATCAGCACGACTCTAACCACAAAACAGAAAACCAAAACTCATTCACAAAGCAGCCCCTAGCCCGAGCTAGCCGAGCCTTCGCTGCAGCCCGAGCGCCCGTGTGCTTGCAACCTTGCACAGCAGCCCCTGCTGCCCCCTTCCTGCAGCCCTGCGTTCCAGCCTGCTGCCACCGAAGCATCCCTGCTGCGCAAACAAGCCAACGCACACCCACTGCATCTTTTTCCCGTTCCTGTGCACATCCGTCTTCTTGCAAGCCTCGAAACGTCTAGTTCGGAAGCTCATATCGAAAAACTTTATTCATCAAAGTTGTTCGTCTCTGTCTCTTCCATCTAACCTCCGAATTTCAGCCTTATCGGAGTCATATTGAGATCTGTACACCAATCGAGGTACAAGCTGTTCAGAACAGAATCTGCTCCGAATTTTCACCAAGTAAGTATTCAAGAGTAAGTTTTGAAGTTCCTATAATTCAAATATTTCTTCTTTTCTCAGGGACTTGAAAACCTCCCTTCTTCTACATCCCACCTTTCTTATAACGTGGGTTCGATTCTTGAAAAGCGGAATCGTGGGGATTCACGCAATTAACGAACTAAGAGCGTTCGTAAGACTTCGGACTAAGAGCGTCCGTAAGCATCGATTTAACGAACTAAGAGCGTTCATATGCTACGAACTAAGAGCGTTCGTGAGCATCTATTTTGACCATTCAAACATCATTGTTTCGGTCTAATCCAATTATTCTTGGAAATCGATTTCTTGGTAGCATAGCTCGGAAATCTTATTTATATTAGTTTTCGTGGAAGCATTGACTCCGAAACTAACTTGTTCTTGTTTCATCTTTCAGGATGTCAAACATGAACAAACTCGATTTTGTTCCATTGGATTATGCAGGCAAAAGGTACTTAATTTGGGTCACTGATGTCGAGATCCACCTTATTGCCCGTGATTTATTGCATACAATCCAAGAGCTTTGTCCTATGAAACAGCTCCAGACCCTCAACTGAGAAAGATAATTCCAAGGCACTTGCCTTCATGAAACGTCACATGGATAGTGACCTACAGTTTGAGTTCATAAATGAGGAAAGCGCCATAAAGCTTTGGCATGTGCTTCGCGAACGATATGGCAATGTTCGTGACTCCATACTTCCGAATACAGAAGCAGAATGGAAAGATCTTCGCTTCTCTAAATTTGACACTGTCATGCAATTTTATTCGGAAGCTCTCAGCATCAGAGCAATGATGCGTCTCTGTGGAAAAACAATCACAGAAGACCAATTGATTGAGAAAACCCTCAATACCTTCCCCGTCTATGCTATGAGGTCCTCTGACTTATTCCGGACTCATGTAAATGCAAGACGGATCACAAGTTTCCAACAGCTTATTGAAGCTATGGCCACTGCTGAAAGACATGGCAATGAACTTGTGCAAAGAAGATTTGATAGGCTTCAAGATAGCTATCAAGAGCATCATCCTATGGCTAGAGAAAGTCGCCATAGACGTCATGATCCATACGATCGAAATGCTCAAGAAGGTAATCGCTCAAGGCGACAATCTCACGACCGTAGGAGGCGTGATTTTGAGGGAAATAGGGTTGGAAACCATGGAGCCAACTTTGGCCATGGGCACCACTTTCCAACGCCACCAGTCCTAGGGACTATGCATATTGCGCCAATGCGCCTCAATCAAGGGAGAATCCTCTTCATGGTGTCTATTTCTGATATGGAACGTCTGATCAATGGACCTGAATTTGCAATGTACCTACGGAGGTAGTCGCATCATGGTGATCAAGACTTCGAGATCACAAAGACTTTAAATCTGGCGATGAAGACAAAATGCCGCAGATTTTTATTTATAGTCTTTTATTTTTCCAAGAATTATGTAATGGCTATTATGCCTTAAATCAATAAAATGACTTATTGTATTAACTCTTTCCCTCTAGGCGTACTCAAGAGTACTTGTGATGTCTAGGCAAGGTTTGATCTGAGAGAACGGTTTTAAAAGTGAGCAACGCTCCACCAAAATCTCGCCTTACCTTACCTGGTCACAACTAAATTGAAATTACCGAAAGGATTGAGTGACTACGATTTGTCTACGGTTTGATTTTTATATTGGATTAGATTTTGGTCAAGAAACTTTGATGTAATCATTGGCTATTATTAATAAAGTATCGATTTATTTTATCTCATGTCATGGACATACTTCTCGAACTTTATTACTTACAAGATGTAAGAGCCAATGGTTTTCATGCGGAAACGCATTGTGAGAATGGACAAGAGTTCCTTTGCATTACCTCTAATGACTACGGACATAAACGAGTCTTAGAGAAACTTATGTGTCGCTCTAGTGGGTTGTATGCAACCACTATTCGAGTCATTGAATCCAACCATGTCATATGATTTATGGGATTCCGACACATATAGGCTTTGGCACGACCGTTTGGGACACCCAGGTCGTGACATGATGATCCGTATATTAAAGACTTCACACGGACATCCATTTTTCAGAACGAAAATAAGTACAACTCGGTTTTTGGACACCGAAGGAGCCCCTGCGCCTCACGGCGCCGTTCACCCCCAAATCCGGCCATCCTTGGCCGGCGCCGCCTTCCCCCTGCGGCCTCAGGGTGGCATTGACGCCACCAAGGCTCCTTTGTCTCCAACTTTTACTTCTAAAGTCACTTGTGCCTTTGTGGCTCAACCAAAATCCTCATTGGTTGTTTATAAAACCCATCATTCGTTCTGCAAAGCCTGCTCTTTAGCAAAGTTAGGATCGAGACCATCCTATGCAAAGGACACTAAAGAAAATATACCATTCTTGCAAAGAATCCAAGGTGATATTTGTGGACCTATTCAACCATCATGCGGACCATTTCGATATTTTATGGTATTGGTTGATGCATCGACACGCTGGTCACATGTCATGTTATTGTCCACAAGGAACGCTGCATTTGCTAAACTCCTAGCACAAATAATTAAGTTAAGGGCTCACCACCCTGATCATCCTATTAAGTCTATAAGATTAGACAATGCTGGAGAGTTTACATCAAAGATTTTGATGATTATTGCATGTCCATTGGGATTGATGTTGAACATCCTGTTCCTCATGTTCATACCCAAAATGGTCTCGCAGAAGCCACCATTAAACGACTACAAATGGTTGCTCGAGCATTGGTGATGCGCACCAATCTCCCTATTTCTGCTTGGGGCTATGCAATATTGCATGCAGCTGTGCTTATTCGTCTGAGGCCTACTGCCACTCAACCCTTTTCTGCGTCCCAGATGGTGACTGGGTATGAGCCCAATGTCTCACACTTACGCATATTTGGGTGCGCAGTTTATGTGCCAATTGCGCCTCCACAGCGCACCAAAATGGGTCCTCAACGACGATTAGGCGTTTACGTTGGTTATGATTCTCCAACGATTATCCGCTACATAGAACCCTTGACAGGCGATCTCTTTACCGCAAGATTTGCGGATTGTCACTTCGATGAGACAGTCTTCCCATCGTTAGGGGGAGATAAGAACATCAATGTTCAACAGGAACGACCGGAATTGTCGTGGTCTGTCCCCACTCTGTCCATCTTGATCCCCGAACCGCACAGTCCGAAATTGAAGTGCGGAGAATTCTCGATCTTCAGAACGTAGCAGAATCGATGCCTGATGCGTTTTCTGATATCGCTAAAGTGACGAGATCACACATACCTGCTGCAAACGTGCCTGCAAGGATTGATGTCCCTAAAACTAGAGGACATGACGCCAACTCAAGAGGATGAGCATGGCGCCAACGTCCCCTCTCACAGTGATGGTGACGTTGTGGCTAGGCCCATGGCTCCTGCCAGGAAGCGCGGGAGGCCCATAGGTTCGATGGATTCTCGCCCAAGAAAGAAAGCGAGTTTGGCACAAAATAATCCATTAATCATCGATGTAATAATCCATCTCATGAGAATATTCCGGATTATGGTTATGTCCAAGAGACATCATTGGGGGACGCTCCAATGTCAGAACCAACTCCAGGAATAGAGATCTCCATAAATTACACTAGTGTACATGAGATGATGGATAGAAATTCTATGGCATTGATGATGCATTTGCATATCATATTGCGAAAGGGATTATAGAATATGATGATATCGAACCTCGCTCTGTTGAAGAATGTCAACGAAGAGCAGATTGGCCTAAATGGAAAGATGCGATCCAGGTTGAATTGGATTCACTAACAAAGAGACAGGTATTTGGGCCTGTAACGCAGACACCCCCAAGTGTAAAGCCTGTTGGCCATAAATGGGTCTTTGTTAGAAAGCGTAATGAGAAAAATGAGGTGGTAAGATATAAAGCCCGCCTTGTGGCGCAAGGTTTCTCACAACGCCCTGGAATCGACTACGAGGAGACATATTCTCCCGTAATGGACGTTATAACGTTCCGCTACCTTGTCAGTTTGGTAGTTTCCGAAAAACTTGACATGCAGCTTATGGATGTGGTTACAGCATATCTCTATGGGGATCTAGATTCAGAGATATATATGAAGGTTCCAGATGGACTTCAATTACCCAAATCAAGTGGCTCTAAACCACGGAGCGCGTTTTCAATAAGATTAAAACGCTCACTATATGGATTAAAACAATCTGGACGGATGTGGTATAACCGTCTAAGTGACTACTTGATTGGGAAGGGATATATTAACAATGAAATATGCCCATGCGTGTTCATTAAAAGAACAAGTTCCGGATTTGCAATCGTAGCAGTTTATGTCGATGACATGAACCTAATTGGAACTCTAGATGAGTTAAAGGAAACTGCTAATTACTTGAAATCCGAATTTGAGATGAAAGATCTTGGGAAAACACGGTTTTGTCTCGGTTTAGAACTCGAGCACCGTAGTGATGGGATTTTGATCCATCAGTCTGCATATACTCAGAAAATTCTAAGGCGCTTTAATGAAGATAAAGCAAAGCCTGCGAGTACTCCCATGATCGGCCGTAGTCTTGAGCCCGGAAAAGATCCGTTTCGTCCAAGGGATGAGGACGAAGAACCCTTAGAGGCCGAAGTGCCCTATTTAAGTGCAATAGGCGCATTATTGTACTTATCTCAATGCACAAGACCGGATATCTCATTCGCAGTGAACTTGTTAGCTCGACACAGCTCTGCACCAACATGCCGCCATTGGATTGGTGTAAAGACCATCTTTCGATACCTAAGAGGTACGATTGATATGGGCCTATTCTATCCCTACAGAGAGAAAAGGAATGACGGAAAATTGGGATCGGACCCCAAAAGGCAAAACGTCCCCGTCCATGGAATGGCCGCCGGCCATGTTGCCGCCGCTCATGGTGGCCGGCGTCCTCCTATCTCCCTCCATCAAAACGACAATGATGTCTTGATGGGTTTTGCTGATGCAGGGTACCTCTCTGACCCTCACAAAGGTCGCTCCCAAACAGGTTATGTCTTTACCATGGGAAGCACTGCGATATCTTGGAGGTCTACGAAACAGACCCTTGTTGCTACTTCCTCAAATCATGCAGAGATTATTGCTCTACATGAAGCTGTACATGAATGTGTATGGCTAAGGTCTGTAATTCGACACATTCAAGGAAGTTGTGGTTTGAAGTCTACCACAGATGAACCTACATGCATTTATGAGGATAATGCAGCTTGTATTGAACAAATGAAGTTAGGTTTCATCAAGGACGACAACACCAAGCATATATCGTCTAAGTTCTTTTATAATCAGCAACAACAATCACTTCTAAAGATTGAAGTGAATCAAATCCGATTAGAGGATAATGTAGCGGACTTATTCACTAAGTCGTTATCTAAATCCACCTTCGAGAAACATGTGAAGAGTATCGGATTAAGAAGGTTATCCGAACTCCCATGATTGTAGCAATCAGGGGGAGATTTCGACATCAGGGGGAGTTACTCAGTCTCGAAGGATCAAGGACGTGTTGCACTCTTTTCTCCTCCTCGAGTTCATTTTTATCCCACAGGGTTTTTCACTTGAGCAAGGTTTTTAACGAGGCAACGGATGAAGCGTCACCACCAAGTTTGAGCGGCACAAGGGGGAGTGTTGAAGGATATTGACACTTAGTGTGCCTAGTCAAACTAGGATAAGTTCTATAGCTGTAATAGGAGAGGTTTCCTACTCCAAGTTAGATAAGGAATCCTTGTACTCTTAGATTATGCACTTTGTAATCCCTATATATAGGGCTCCTATTCTCTATAATGAAACACACTTCTCTCATCAATCTCTCTCAATACCAATATACTTAAACAATTTTATTTTTATTTTTATTTTTTTCTCTGTTGAAAGACGAGTAAAAGAAAGGAGCAACCGCCCTACACAGTAACACTCACTTGTATTAATCATAGAAAAAAAAAAAGAAAAAAAAAGCAGCAGCAGAGGGGGGACCAAATCAAAACATCTTGAAACAATGAATCAATGAAACTAAAACTAGCAAAACAGAAATAGAGGAATGTTTAAAAGGTTACTATTATAATATGAAGAATGAGGCATATCCCACCAAACCGATTGTTTTATGAATTACCATGATTAAACAAAATTATTTGCTCCTTTATTTTATTCTTGAAATATATGGAAAGATCAAAAGATTGATGTTTGAGATGCCATTTAAACAATTAAGGCAACGAACATGAAGTTGCCAAAGTACAAGCAAAGAACAACGTTGATAGTCTCACAACAAGTGATCAACAAGTCAACCTCTAATCAAATGTGTTTCCAATCACGTACCTAAACAAGTTCAATAGGCGTCATAAACATCATAACCTTCGCCACTATAGAACAAACTAGGAATGTCAATGTTGGAAGTAAAAGCACCAAGAACATGACCCTATTAAATCATAACTTAAATAAAATTAAGTTATACTAATGATAATAACTTAAATTATAAAAGAAATAATAAACAATGTAACTGAAATAAATTTAAATTATAACCAAAAAAAAATTCAAGACTCTAGTTATATATACACACCTCTTTCTGCTAGTGTATCCTCTATTTTTTCTTTTCTTTGTTTTCTGTTTTTTCTCATACACTTCCAGTATTGCCCGCTCTATCCAAAATCTCATACACTTCCAGTATTGTATTTTTTAGATTTTCATTTCCCTGTTTTTCGGTTCATACTTTATAGATTTGCTTGTTCACTGGTTCGATGATATTTGTGTCCATGTATACGATCATCATCTCTTGTAGTTCAACTATATATATATATATATATTTTTTTTTTGATGACCAAGTTCAACTATATATTTCTTTCAATCCAATTCCAACATCATGTTCCAGCAAAAACAGAACTTTTCTGTGTTCTTCCAACACTTCTTCTTTAATAAACCACATCTCAAATTGAGGTGGGAGTCAAGGAGACCGAGTTGTGAGAAATGTAGCAAATTTCTCCTTTATAAGACGAAAAGCATTGAACATCGTTAGTCTGTTGGACCAACTAGCATTACAAAGGGAATCACAAATGAGTCATTTTTACATATAATCCTATTTAACTCCAATATGTTGAGATATCTCATTTGTTAAGTGTCAGCTCCAACTAGGGTAGAGATGGAAGATACACAGGGAAACCAATATCGGCGTATACCATCTTTGTGGCCATCATCAATCATTGCAAGGCCCTCCTGATACAAACAATGGTATTTTGAGCCCCGGAAATCATACTGTACATGTAAAAGACAAAAGGGAAAGAGAGAATACTAATATGAGTAGATTACTTAAGGTCAAAAACTTACATCTAGCAAAGTATCCAAGGCATCAATTGCACGGCCACTGGTCCAAGATAGCCGTCTTTCTACCTCATCAACAGTCACAAAGCCTTGAGACTAAAGAGAAGACAAGCAGAAAATAACTGTAAATAATCATTCTAGAATCTCGATGGTAAATAGCGAAACATTTACTCGAATTTTATACAGATGAAGGTAGAAGGACGATAAAGTAAGAAAGTTGGAACCTGCGCAAGCTCTAAAATTTCATTATGGTCTTTGTTCAACTCAGTTGGAACAGAACGAACAAGCTTCCTCTTTCCAACAGAAATAACCTCAAAACCATTACCCAATACCTGGAATCAAGCAAGAGATGACAGTATAATGCATCACATGGTCAATAATCATGCATTACAGAGTTGTAATAAATAATGAATTATATAGTTCCACTACCATGTGATACAAACGGAAATGACATGTAAAAACAAAAATTAATTTGTCTTACCACTAGGCTAAAAGGCAGAATAGCAACAGTATTAGTTACTCATATGAAGGATTAGGTGATAGGCAGAGGCTGGAGTGCTGATTTGGTGTTCAGATGAATCAACCCATAACAAATTGTGGTAAGAATTTAAGCATTCAAGCCAAGTTATCCAACATAGAAACCTCATCTAGCAAGACAATAGGAGGGCACAGATTTTCTTTTTTCCCTTTGTGGGTGAAAGGGCCAATTGACTCATGTAACAGATTCCTAAGGTCGTACTCAAATTAATTTTGGATTGAAACTTGCACAAGTAATGTACGCACAAGCTAAATCATATTACCTTCAGCTTACTTATAGCACGCAGGCAATCATCCTCGGAAACAGCTTCACGATCATTTTTTCGTCTCCGACGAAGCAAATTACAGAGTTCCTGCAGGTTGATCAAGCCTCCATTGTGGGGCCTTGTTGCTAAGCAGATATCAACAATTTGCACTCCTGTCTAACCAAGGAGCTCAATATTAGAATATTTATACAATATTTACAAATATTCCAAAGCAAAATGCGGAGACTAGTGACTGAATCAATATATAAATGTTATAGATTATTGCATACTGAATTTGCAATAAATTCATTTGGAGCCTGGAGCATGAGTATCTAAACTATTTAGCAGTAACAATAAGAATAGCCAATCTTGCAGATATGCAAAGACACTAGGAAGATGGTACCAACCAAGTTCATAGTAGAAGTCACCGATCCCCAAAAGCTCTGCCCAGAAACCCTTATTGGAGGCCAAGGGGTCTACTCCAACCTTAGTGCACATATCATGAAATTGTGATCTAAAAGCAGGATTCTTGCGAATGTCATTCTGTGCATCCATATTAACAGTCAATACAAATTTATTCCAATAAGAAAAAGATCCACCAAATTTATTCTGAAAGTGCTGGAAAAAAACCTGGACCTTGTGTTTGCGAGCAAAATCTTCTAATTGGCTTTTAAAAGTGGCAAGCTGTTCCTTCATGAGATCAGTTCTAATCTGGGCCACATTCTGGCCCAGCGCCCGATATTGGTCCTGCAGAGCAGCATACACAGTTACTCATATTGGAATAATTAGAAGCAATAATCACTGGTAAAGAAGAAACAAACCCTAGCAGCAGCAGCATTCTGCAAACCACCAATACCAGGTCTCCTCCTCATTTTCTTCTACGAGTCTACACCCACTTTGATAGAGTTGAATAAGGGGAAGCTGCCAAAAAGCAAACTAATAAGTTGGTAAGAATTACAATCCAAACTAGAGTCAAAATCATCAAAAGACTTTTTCCTCTTTCCCAGTCAGTGCCCTGTAACTTGAATTACGGACACCAAGCACAACCCTGTACACGCAGACCCACCCTGATCAGATTTTCGGCCGTCCTCTAGGGAGGTAGAATCCCTTCCAAAACTAATTTCCCCGAACATAACCAAATCCTATCTCTCACTAATTAGAAATAAAAACCATTTCACTTCAATATTCCTTTCCTCTCTGAAGACAAACCGATCCAACAAATCCAAATCTCAGCAAATTCCTCTTCTCTTTGCTAATTAAAGATTTCGTCATACATTCAAAACTAAAAAAAATATTACAAGCTACGACTATGTAACTAACCGCCAAAGTACAATGCCATTAAACTAAGATGTCTTATATGTTCCCTAATACACTAGGAACGACATATTATATCTATATTGTGGCATTAAGCTCAAGAGCATTATATGAACCATTACTGAATTTCGATTCCTAAAGTTGAAACACAGAGCAAAATATGAATATATTATCCAGAGAATGCAATTCAATTGAATTCATCAGCCACAGTATATCATAGTCCAATCAGATTATAGAAATAAACTATCAGCTGAAACTGCAATAACTCATCTAAATCCACAGACTAGTTGGAAAATCAAATTATTCCAAATTAATCAGACATAATCTACACAAAGAAGTTCATAGCGGATTGAGAAATCAATCTGTCCTCATAAATACGCTTCTTGAAAAGAAATCTTTGGCTCTCCCAAAAGATTGAAATTAAGAATCAATAAAGTCAAATTCAGAAAAACCCAAATTACAAATGGTTTTGGTCTACAAATTGAAGTACCTAAAGTTGGGTCTCAAATGCGGTGACTACCGTCGCCGATGTACCAGCGGGATGGGAGAGTATTAGCCGCGACCGAATGAGATGGTGTCTGAGATCTTTAGCTTCTTTGCTCTTCGAGCACAAGCTCATCCTCGGAATCAAACACCAATAGCAAAATCGCAAACCAACATTGTCGCCGTTCAATTCTGGCCCCTACGGCTCCGATTCCAATGCCAACGACGACGATCCGAACAAGATCGGATCCAATCATACGGTGATCATCGACCTCTGATTGATTGTTTTGATTTTTTGTTCTCCGTGTGAAAACCGGCGCACCAGAGAGAGAGAGAGTCTGGAAGGAGAAAGAGTCTTAGAGGAGAGAGAGAGAGAGAGTCTGGCAGTCGGCCGGAGGTAGAGAGAGAGAGAGAGAGAAACTGAAGGTGGAGATCGGGGAGAGAGAGAGAGATAGAGTCGGGGAGGAGAGAGTCTGAGAGATGAGTTTCAATTTAATTAATAGATAGGGGCAAAACTGTCTGTAGATGTTAGAATTGGTAAATGAGGTTAAAAAACTCTTAGTGGAGTAAGTGGGCAATTTTTAAGCTGAAATTGGATAAGTGGTCACGGCCCCTTTATTTTTTGGATAAGTGGTCACGACCCCTTTATTTTTACTCTCTGGGTCACGGGCACAGTTTCCAATAAGACCTGAGTTACCAGGTCAACTAGCTTGCAGATCACCAAGGTGACACATGGCTACCTAGGGCACGAAATACACTATACCCGTGACCCAGATAGTGAAAATACACATAAAAAACAGTTAATAGTAGATGACCTGGTGACTCACGGGTGAACTTGCACTAAACAGTCATCTAAATAAAAATAAATAAATAAATAAATAAAGAAACAAAAAGAGACAGCCATTTAAATAAAAATAAATAAAGAAACAAAAAGAGTAAGGGAACACAATACTGTGGTTTTTTTTTTAACTTTTTAATAAATGACTGGTGTGGTTGCCCTCAAGTCTTGATTAATGAAACTATCGAATACAAGGGAGAGATATTGAGTTTAAACTCCTTATTACAATAAGCATCTAGAGAACATCTTAAATACTTTCCTACTACCTTTTGGATTGAAACGAAAGCCCTAAAGCATCAGAGGCGGCCTTATGCAGGTGCACAAGGCCTCTGATTTTCGAAGGCCTCCGAATTTCGTAATACCTTTATGTACATATATATAAATTGAAAGTGTGAAAGTATATGATGAACCATTGTAGTTATTTGATTTGACCTTATATGTCTTGGGTTTGAGTCCCTTGGCATGGGCCTCTCTATTTTTATGTTTTTTCTTTGATCTTCTTCTCTGTTATTTTGTTTTGTCTTTCTTCGTTCCATGTTTCTTCTAGTAAAGCCTCTCTATTTTTATTTATTTTTCCTTTTCTGTTATCTTCATCTCGTTCTTTTATTTGTTTTCCTTTTTCATTTTCCTTCTTTGTTTTGTTATGTTTTTATCCCTCCACTCTTTTCCTGTTTTATTTATACTAAATATTCTTTTTAGTTCTTCAACTGAGATCATAATTAATAAACCTTCACTTAAATTTTCGCACTAGGCCTCTTAATTTTCAGGACCGGCCCTGCAAAGCATGTACTAGGAAACACAACACCTTAATCAAAAAAGAATATTGTAGGCGTCCCTCTCTTATTTTAAGCCCCGAACACTAGATGATTCTGGTCACCACCTAAAATCTAGACATCCAACTCTAAATCATATCAACACCTAAACCCAAGGCAATGGCTCAAAATCCTTCTTTTAGGCTCAAAGTCGACTTGAAAAATTCCACTGATACGTTTCAAACTCGCATATCGAAGCAACATCCACACTATTTCTCTTCCAATCCTCCACCGTGTCTTAACGTCAATCTTGAACATCTTCGATACGTTAAGCATCAAACCTTCATAAAAAAAGATAGCTTCAGAACTATACAAAAATGTAAAAATCTTGCCGATGCTGAGAGACACAGAAGTTTGTATGACTCTGTAAGTACATTGAACTATCCCTATTCAACACATGACTTTCCCAAAGCCACAAGGAAATCAGAAAATACAAAGCACTAGGAGAGTATCTCTCCTACTTGTTCGGAGGCTTAAAGAAAATCAAAGAAGTCTGCAAGATCGGATCATCAAGAGGAAATCAAGGAGGATCACTCTCACTGATCTTGAGCATAAGTGGTATTCATTTCATATCATGCTAGATGATTTAAATTGATATGCATGTCGATTAAATTGATTTGGTATACACATTTGCATTAAAGATTTTTGACATGCATGGCAAATAAATAGGAAGTGTTGATTTCAGTTTTAACATCTTTCCATATTTATCTTATTTATTAATCAAGAAAATATTTGATTGAGGGGGAGTTTTCCTCCCTTATAAAAGGTTTCGAAACTGAAGTTAGGAGCAGGTTTTTCATGCATAAAATTGTCCTATCTTGAACTGCTCGTTTTTGTGTCTGAAAAAACTCTCTCTGCTTGTTTCATGTATTCTATTGCACAATCTCTCACGTTTATAATTCATTCTCAAGATCAATGAGACGTTGAGATCAAGGAAGATTGGTTGATTGGCTCTTGTTCAAAGAGGGATGATTAAGTAAAAGTTAGATCAGTTACAAATCAAGTTAGCATTTGTTGCTAAGTGAATGTGGTTGTTATGAACAACACTACTTGTATACTGTAAACTCATTTGATTCATATTGGATTGATTTTTCGTGTTGGTTACGTTAAAAGCCACGCAGTGAAGTTTCCTCAGTGGAGAGGTTTACACTGAACTAGCAATTTTTGTGTCCTCTTTGATATAGTGATTTCATTGTTAAGCAATTCTATTGATTATAGTACAATATTGTTCTGTTTAGTATTTTCATTTGGCATGAGAGCGGGTTCTAGAATATTCTAGTAGATCGCAGGGACGATGGAACAATATCGAGATAGGGCTGCTGGTGGATCTGTTAATAGTCCTCCATGGTTTGATGGAGGATGTGAAAAGTACACTCAATGGAAGATATACATGAAATCATACTTGTATGCGCAAGATGAACTTGTATGGAACATTGTGGAAAATGGCTGGAAGACACCTATAATTCTAGCTAAAGGTGAGGGCTCATCAGTCTCTATTCCTAAGCCACGGAAGGACTGGACTGATGTGGAGGTACGCGATCTTCAAGCTGATTTCAAAGCAAAAAAATAACATTTTCACTGCTCTCTCTGAACGTGAAAAGCTGAGGATTAGTCACTGCAAAACAAGCTTGGGATCTGCTATAGACTACATATGAAGGAAACAAAAAGGTACGTGCACAAAAACTACAAGGTCTGATCTATGAATTTGAAACTATGATCATGGGAGATGATGAAACTGTGGATGACTTTCATGGTAGAATTCTAAAGATTACAGGTCAATGTCGTAGTCTAGGTGCCCCTTTTGATGAAGATAAGGTTGTCAAGAAAATTCTTAGAGCCTTACCCGAAAAGTTTCACTCTAAAGTCACTAGTATTGAGGATTCTTTTGACATTGATGAATACCCTTTGGATGAACTCATTGGAAATCTAAAAACTTATGAACTAAGGCTAAAACCTGAAAAGAATTCCAAAGGTGTGACCTTCAAGGCTGTGAAATGGACAGAAGAGGAAGGTGAATCACTTGATCTTGCTCTTCTGACTAAAGAGTTCAAAAAGTTCCTTAGAAATAAGTCATCTTCTCAACATTTTAATGCTCCTAAGAAAAATTTTGTTAACAATTATAACAACGTTAAAGGAAATTTTAGAGAAAATAAGTCTGGAAAAATAAAATTCTATGAATGTGGTGGCTATGGCCATATTTCTACTGATTGTGGTAACAGGAAGCATGGAAATAGCAACAACAAATCCCTTCTCTCAACATGGAGTGATGATGAACATCAAGAGGTCGAAAATGTAGCCTTCGTGTCATCTCTTTCACTCAAGTCTGAAAGTGATGAAGGATTCTCAGATGACGAGACTACTGTCCGCTGCAAACAACTCTATAAAGCATCAAAATCCACATTACTCAAAAATGCAGGTTTGGAAGATGAAATTGCGATACTGAAGGCTAAGAATGAGAAGTTGGAGCTTATGTGGAGGACTTCTCAAAACACTTGGCAACAAGAAAGAAACAAGCTCACAGACGAGCTACATAACCCACAGAGTGACAAAAGTCCCCAGACTTGGAAGATAGAATGTGCTGAACTGAAAAACAAAATCAAGATTCTTGAACTTGAGGTAAAAGGACAACATGCTCTAAACTTAAACCTGCTAATTGAAAATGAATCATTGCAGGAAGAACTGAAGTCCACTCCAGAGAAGTTCACAAAGTTTGAGATAAGTTCTGGAACTGCATCTAGGTTATTCAACTCTGGAAAAGCCGACTTGGATATTCTTGAGAAATCTCCAAAGGTACACGCTTTGTGAGAGAATCCAATCCAGAAGTGGAGAAAAGTGATTCAATCACCAAGGTCATCAGGGACACTATCACGAGGGTTGACAAGGAACCAAAACCTTCTCAGAATGTCACTCAGGTAAGGATGAATCAGAGGATTCCAACTGATCGTAACAGGTACTCAACTTTTAAGTCTTTTATTCCTACATGTCATTACTGTGGTAAACTGGGACATATTAGACCTAGATGTAATGAGAGACATAAATCAATCCCATTTGGTGAGGAAGAGCTGTCTGTAAAATCTTTGCATTGTGAACTTAAAGAGCAGAAAGAGCTTATCAATAAATTGGCTAACTTGATTACTAACGCAAACATGCAAACTAGAGATAACCATGTCTGGAGTAGAAAGAATTTGAATAATCATCATTCTAATCACACTGATTCTACTGACTCTATTAATGCTATCTGTCTCATGGAAAATGTGAGTACAGATAATCCTCCAACACATATTGAGGCAACCTGCCTGGTAGCACTCACTGCATTGGCAGATAAGCGAAAGGATTTTTGGTATGTGGACAGTGGGTGCTCCAGACACATGACTGGGGATAAAGCTTGGTTCACCTCGTTCGAAGATGAAAGCACCACTGGTTCAGTTACCTTTAGTGATGGAAGGAAAGCCAAAATTCTTGCACGAGGAACAGTCAATACTCCTGGAATTCCTAATCTAAAAAATGTTTTGTATGTTGAGGGTTTAACTGCCAATCTAATAAGTGTCAGTCACTTGGCTGATGATTATGAGGATGTTTGGTTCAACAAGCAAAGATGTGTGGTCCTTGATAAAAAGGGTGAAAATATTATGGGAGGTAAGAGATCATTAGATAATTGTTATCACATTCAATCTAATGAACCTCTAAATATACAGGCTTGGTTGTCTGTGAGATCTACCGAAGAGACCTTCGAAATATGGCACAAAAGATTGGGACATGTAAACTATGAGGATCTACTCAAATTATCCACCAAGCAGTGTGTCAGAGGTTTACCAACACTAAGTGGCAAGACCGACAAGATATGTGGAGGATGCAAAACTGGAAAGCAAACCAGATCTCCTCATAAAACAATAAACTCTGCTACTACCACAAGAGTGTTGGAACTGCTGCATATGGACCTTAAGGGACTAGCTCAAACAGAGAACATTAGAGGTAAGAAATACATGCTCGTGATAGTTGATGACTTCTCCAGGTACACTTAGGTTAATTTCCTAAAAGACAAAGCTGAAACTTTTGAATCATTTAAGGGTTTCAACCAGAGAATGATAATTGAAAAACAGTCCACAAATATGTGCTTGGTAAGAGTAAGGTCTGATAATGGAATTGAATTTAAAAATGCTGTTTTTGCTAACTACTTCCATGAGTTAGGTGTTTCCCATGAATTTTCAGCCCCTATCACTCCACAGCAAAATGGAATAGTTGAGCGCAAAAATAGAGTGTTGTTGGACGTGGCAAGAGTAATGCTGCATTCTGCTGGTCTAAGCTCGAATTTCTGGGCTGAGGCAATCAGTAATGCATGTTACATCATCAATAGAGTCTTTTTGAGACCTGGAACTAACCAAACAACTTATGAGCTGTGGAAAGGTAAGAAACCAAACATAGGACACCTTCGTGTGTTTGGAAGCCCTTGCTATATAGTGAGAGATCGAGAGCAACTCGGAAAATTTGATGCATGAAGTGATGATGGTATCTTCCTTGGATACTCTATTAACATTCGGGCATATAGAGTTTATAACAAATGAACTAGGATTGTTATGGAATCTATTAACGTGTCTATTGATGATTACATTAGACAGGAGGAAGCTTTTACAGATACATCATCTCCTCTCAGCTCAGAATCAGAAGACACATCAGCTACTGATGCACTGGAAGAGAATCCTGACAACATCTTCGAGCCAGTTCCTTAAATGAAAAGAGGGTTCAAGCAAGTCCAAAAAGATCACTCTCGTCAAGATATTATTGGACAAATCTCAGATGGTCTCAAAACAAGAAGCCAAGTTGCTCCACAGGTAAGTGTAGATGAGGTAAGTCGAGGTAATACTTTACTTTGTTTTATCACAGAAAATCAAATCACGATGAATGTCATATCTCAGTGTGGGTTTGTTTCCCTAATTGAACCAAAGAATATCAAGGAAGCCCTACTAGATGATGACTGGATTAGTGCTATGCAGGAAGAATTAAATCAATTAACTAGGAATGATGTGTGGTACTTGGTACCAAGACCTAGAAACTATAATGTAATAGGCACTAAGTGGATCTTCAGAAATAAAAGTGATGAAAAAGGGAATGTAATCAGAAATAAAGCTAGGTTAGTGGCACAGGGTTATTCACAGGTTGAAGGTCTTGATTTTGATGAAACTTTTGCCCCTGTTGCAAGATTAGAATCAGTGAGATTACTTTTGTCTGTTGCTTGTCACCTAAGGTTCAAACTATTTCAAATGGATGTCAGAACTGCCTTTCTGAATGGGGTGTTGCAGGAAGAAGTCTATGTGGAACAACCTCAAGGTTTCAAAGATCCACATAATCTGAATCATGTTTATAGACTCATGGAAGCCTTGTATGGATTAAAGCAGGCTCCACGAGCCTGGTATGAAAGGCTTTCCACTCATCTGGTGGGAAAAAGGTACACAAGAGTATCAATTGATAAAACATTATTTGTAAAACATGTGAAAAATGATCTTGTCATAGCTCAGGTGTATGTTGATGACATTGTCTTTGGCTCTACATCTAAATATCTTGTCAATGAATTTCAATCTGTCATGGAAAGTGAATTTGAAATGAGCATGTGTGGTGAGCTAACCTTTTTCCTTGGACTGCAAGTAAAGCAACTTGATGCAGGTATTTTTCTCTCTCAAACCAAATATGCTGAGAATCTCATCAAGAAATTTGGCCTTGAATCCAAGAAAGTGGTTAACAATCCTATGAGCACCACTACAAAGCTGAGCGAGGATCTAAATGGAAAACCAATCGATTCCACTCTCTATAGAAGCATGATTGGAAGCTTGCTGTATCTAACTGCTAGTCGACCTGATATTTCATATAGTGTGGGAGTGTGTACTCGATTTCAAGCAAATCCCAAAGAATCACACTTGGAACTTGTCAAAAGAATCATCCGATATATCTTAGGTACAATTAACTGTGGCATATTCTATACCTTTGACACTAACGTGAAAATTGCAGGGTATTCTGATGCTGACTGGGGAGGAAACTTAAAGGATAGAAAAAGCACTTCTTGAGGCTGTTTCTTCATCGGGAACAATCTTGTTGCTTGGCACAGCAAGAAACAAAATTGCATTTCTCTATCTACTGCTGAATCTGAATATGTCGTTGCTGGGAGCTGCTGCACTCAAATGCTATGGATGTAACAAATGCTCAAGGATTATGGTATTCCTCAAGGTAAGTTGTCCATCTTTTGTGACAACACAAGTGCTATTAACATCACCAAAAATCCTGTTTAACACTCTAGAACTAAGCACATAGATCTACGATATCATTTCATTCAGGATTTAGTTGAACAAGATTTACTTGAGTTAAGCTTTGTGCCCACTGAAAGTCAACTTGCTGATTTGTTCACTAAGCCTCTTGACACTGCTAGGTTTGAGATGTTGAGAAATGCATTAGGAATATGTTCTAAGCATTAAGGCACAAGAATGACTGTCCACTGTTGATTGAGAAAATTGTGATCCTAGTATCCTTTGACCACAGTCACTAGTGAAATGCACATATATTCAGCTATGTATCCTTTATTGCCATGCCTTATTCTGGAAAAATAAATTTTGTACTCATATTTAGTCACTGAATCACGTAACTTTGCTATGCACTTCACCTATAGCTTTATGTGGTGGCACGTTTCGTGTTCCTTGTCAAGGGAGAATCTGTGAAGTAGGAGTCTTACTTAATATGCTCAGATGGTTCATTCCCTCTTCTCAAAGTAATCAGGTCCTTGTTGTGGTGAACTTTCAAGGATTTGTAAGAAATGAGAATGGATATATGTATCCCTTCACTCAAAGTAATCAGGTCTTGGTTGTGGTGAACTTTCCAAGGTTTGCAAGAAACGAGTTGGTAGGTGACTTTTGTACGTAAATTGTGAAAATTCAAACAACAACTCGAGACCCTCTTCCTGGAGCATCCTTGTTATGCTTAGTACCCTAAGATCATCTGGTTTGGGAGTTACTGAGACGGGTCTTGTTACATGAGTTCTTGTTTACAAAATAAAGAAGTCTATGACACAACTAAAATAAGTATCTGGCAACAATGTTTCCTACTTCTCCTAGGAGATCTCCTGAGCTCAGTCTATATGTGAAGTTCTTCTTCTTCACTCCTTCTCCCTATCACTGAACATGTTTCTAAACCCCATGTACTGCTCATACTCACTTTGTTCACCAGTTTACTCTTTCATGTTTATAATGAGTACCAATTCTATTTGTTGATGGAATACACTGTGGATGATACCTTGACATATGTTCCTTTTATTAATTGATTAGTGTTCTTTGGGTTTCCACTATGCTATATTTCTCTTTTCGATATGACAACTACATTCATTACCTTGATACTTAGCCAAGGAAACGATTGTGTGTTTTAATTGCTGATTATGGGAATCTATTGTCCCTTCGTTTTTGTAGATACCTCTACTAGCAAGGCTAGTTTGCTATCTCACCAAGCATAATTAACACCCTCTTTGGGACACCCACAAGCCATGGTGAGGCCCAACCGCTACTTGCATCTTGTAGCCCTATGGTCAAGCTACGCCACGGTATCCGGAAGAGGCAAATCCGTCGCCGGGAAGCCACGTTCCCACCCTTGCCAAGATGCCTCCACAACATGGCTTTCTACATGCTTCTTGGACTAGCTAGAATTGTGTGGTTGCTTGTCCCACATCGAAAACCATGTAGAGGAAGAGCATTCCTTCACATATAAAAGGAACTCTCCTCCCACTTAAACACCATTGATTCCATTACATCCAATCCCATTACATCTCTTGTAATCTTGTTAGGCCGCAAGGCTCGACACACTAGTATAAGCTTTCAAGTGGACGTAGTCTCCCGCTAAGGCGGGAGGTGAACCACTATACTTCGCTTGTGTCACTCTCTCTCTCTCTCTCTAAAGCTAACTAGAGATCCCACGGATCACAAACGTTAACATTGGCGCCGTCTGTGGGAAGCCGACACACAAAGGCTTCGTCACCTACCACGAACTTTGACCCGAAAATGTCGAGTCGACGCTCATTCAACATCAAATTGGGGCTGGTCAACGCCCAACATGGCTGGTCAACGCCCATCAAGGCTTGATCAACTTTTGGTCAACGCCAACTACAAAAAAAAAAAAAAAAAAAATGGGCGGCAAAAATTCTCTGGACACCCAGAAAACTTCTCTGGGCACCCCTCCAATTTTCAAATTTCCCGCCAGTCACTACCAATTGCAGCTCCGTCCACCTTCGACCTGGAACTCGTGGTCTCCATCAGGCTCCGCTCCGCCGAACTTAGTCAGCGGCACCGCCGAACTCTTCCTCCGCCAGGATCCTCCGCCAACCTCCAGGACACAGCCGGGATGTACACCGCCGAGCTGCACCGCCGGAACTTCCTCCGCCAAGCGGACACCGCCGGGATGTACCGCCGGAACTTCACCGCCGAGCTGCACCGCTGGAAGTTCACCGCAGAACTTCACCGTCGAGCTCCGCGGCAAGTTCACCGCCGGATAGCTCCGCTCCGCTAGCCAAAAGCTTCCGCTGAGCTCAAAGCTCCGCTAAACTCCAATTCCGTCGAGTCTCCGCTGAGCTCAGAGTTTCCGCCAACCGCTAGGTTCCTCCGCTGAGCTCGCTCTCCACCCAGTTCCACTTAACCGCCGGCAAGGCTTCCTCCGCTAGGCAAAGCTAGCACCTGCCAAGCTACAGCTCCGGCAACCGCCGGCATGCCACCGCTAGGCTGTACCAACGCCAACAGCTGACCCAACCCACCAAGCATGACAGCTAGCTCCAAACGCTAACAAAAGCCTTTCCGCTGATGTCCCAAGCCTTCGCCGGCCAAGTTCCGCTGAACAACTCCTCCGCCAGGCTTCCGTCAGCGGCACCGCCCAACTACAATCACAGCACCTCTAGCTTCAGCAGCGATCACCTCTAGACAAGAACCTTTCCGCTCAACCTCGCCGCCGAGCTTCCACCGCTAAGAAACAGCAGCGGTAACCGCTTCCTCCGCTAGGCACCAGCAGCGCCAAGCTCCTCCGCTGGCCTTAATCTGAGTAATCCTTCGTTGACACACCAAGTCTCCCTCCTCAGAGCCTCTGATCTTGGCACCCAAATCTCCGCCAAACATGATCCGTCAAGCACCGAAGCTTTGCCGGGCTGCCATGCAGAGCTGTATAGATTTGAAAGGTCGCCAAGCAATTAAAGCTTCATCACGAAACGGCGAATTCAAGCCGCCACTGCTCCAGTAGCGCCATCTGCTATTACCAGGAGCAAAGCTAAGTCTTTAGTTTTCGCTCACCTCCATAGGCACACATATATGTTCGCTGGGCTATTATCAAAGAACCACATGCCATGCATAATTTAATATTATTTTAAACTATAACTTGATTACACCTGTATGCTTATGGGTGTGTGCGTGCAGCTTTATACCTTACACATTTATGCATGATAGGCATGTCTACTGACCACGTGCCCACTTGCTTAGTCCATAGGACATATGTCCATAGCTATCCAATTAATCACTTGCTGCATACCTTGACACATCTCTCAAATGCACGCATGATTGGCTTGCAGTATTACATACTCTTATGTTGGTGATATACATGCAAGTGTGCCTAATAAATAAACTAGGCTACCAGAAGTCCTGGCTACTTAGCCACTTAGCTACACATGCACGTTTTTGCTTATGGGAATTGCAGTTGTATGCCTACGACAATTTAGTTCACATGCTAGCTCAGGTAACCGTGTATCAACTACAATCCCTGCTCGACATTATGGCACTTATATGGCTAGTAAACTCACATAACTACTACATATATGTACATATATCAATCTCCACATCAGAATTGCACATTCAAAATAACAACGCCTCTGGGTCTTAAGCCATCTAGTCATTATGGTTCAATGTTTGTATTGATATGTGCTTTGTATAGGCTTCCGCGCCTAGGGCACACTTGATTACTTAATTTCATGGCCAAATTGCAATTCAACTATTACTTGCTATACACTTTGCTTCAAATCTTATCAAAGTACATATGCAAATTATTGGTGTCGATTTTACAAATCCACATATTAATCATTTATTTTGTTTCAAGGAAATTCAACTATTTCTATGGAGCATTCAACCGCAACTACGAGTTGACGGACATTATCGGAATACTTTATCCGCCAAGCAATGGACCGTTGTGCTCGGCATAAGATAAGTAACTATATCTTCCTTATCTTTTACGCTCTTGCAATTAGAGCTACTACCATGCCAATACCATGCTTTTACTACTTCTAAGCATGCCTACAATATATCACACTTGGTATGCTTTTACATGCTTCCATAAACTTTTGAGCATGCCCACAACATTTCGTAGATTTGGCAGCACTTTCTAGATCTCACATACTAGATATGCCATGCTTCACATACCGATCTCAATGATCCTTTAGCATATCTACAAAAATGCAAAAATGATATTAGCATCCACATTACAAGTACATGCTACACACATATGCCATGCTTCTATTTAATTGCAACTCAATTAAATAAACCTGGGACGCTCAAACAAAATATTATTACTTGCTCTATGTGTTTATCATTTGTCATACAGATACAAACTTTACGAGTCTATGGTCTACGACCAACCGCCAAGCGGTAAGGCAACGCCTCATAATGACAATGACCGCTACGCGGCATTGCAGTCAAGTTTCTCCTCTGAGAAATAGTAAAGGGACTAGTTAACACAGCCTACGGCAGCCATTGATCGGGCAGTTAACCCCGACGCTTGGGTACCAAAGATTGGGCTCGCTACCCAACACCCTCTGCTCCGCGCAGCTCCCCTCACCAAACAATTTTCCGACCATCCGGAGGTCTATAGCCAGGAGTGGGGGACTCCTCGCAGGGCCTAGCAGGGGCCCACCCGAAAGGGCAAAAGCGTTCGCTCTAACAATTCTAGATGGACGACGCACTCGCACTAATTATGCTTGATATACGGCACAAAGCTACGCTTTGGTATCAACCCGCAAGAACACCCTCCTTGACTGGGGACTTCGGGGACTTGTACATACAGCCCAACATAATTAGCAACGGTCACGCTCATGCCTCAGGGCATCACCTTCGAGCTACCCGTTAATGCCTTCCCGGCACCCCGAGCTTCCGTTCATGCCTTCCTGGCAACCCTTGAGCTTCCGCTCACGAGCTTCCCGCTCATGCCTTCCCGGCACCCTGAGCTTCCGCTCATGCCTTCCCGGCACCCCGAGCTTCCGCTCATGCCTTCTCGGCAACCCTTAAGCTTCCGCTCACGAGCTTCCCGCTCATGCCTTCCCGGCACCCCGAGCTTCCGCTCATGCCTTCCCTGCACCCCGAGCTTCTGCTCATGCCTTCCCGGCAACCCTTGAGCTTCCGCTCACGAGCTTCCCGCTCATGCCTTCCCGGCACCCCGAGTTTCCCGCTCATGCCTTCCCGACAACTTCCGCTCACGAGCTTCCCGCTCATGCCTTCCCGGCACCCCGAGCTTCTGCTCATGCCTTCCTGGCACCCCGAGCTTCCGCTCATGCCTTCCCGGCACCCACGAGCTTCCCGCTCATGCCTTCCCGGCACCCCGAGCTTCCGCTCATGCCTTCTCGGCAACCCCGAGTTTCCCTCTCACAAGCTTTCCGCTCATGCATTCCCGGCAATCCTCGAGCTTTACGCTCATGTCTACTCGACACACCACACGTTAATGGAACATTGAATTTTTCTACCATTTGTCGTTTACCGACCGCGACAAATCAAATTCTTTTCTTGTTCCATTAATACGACCGAAAACCAAACAGACACAAACCGTACGCGCGGTCATCGTTCATGAGTTACAAACGCTTACCTTTGCAGCGCTCATACAACTTACATTTATCATATGCAATCCATATGCTCACACGACCATACGCGCTCTCGAGTTTGTACGTCATAAATCGGTCGTACTCGGCGCCGTTCGCGTGTATACATCAATATGTATCACGCACCCCATACGTTCATATATGCCAACGCATATCAACGCAACTCACATTTGTTGCCCAATGCAACGAGCATTCTACATATGCCTATTTTTTTGTCTTTGTTGTGCAGGCTAACGAGTCCCTTCTTGCTTACGGAGTTCGGGGACTTGTAGGGGCTCCGTACCGCCCGGTTACTTATGCTTGGTGACATCATGTGTATAACTCCCCAACCAAGAAGCTCCTCTTACTTGGGGACTTCGGGGACTTGTAGATACCTCTACTAGCAAGGCTAGTTTGCTATCTCACCAAGCATAATTAACACCCTCTTTGGGACACCCACAAGCCATGGTGAGGCCCAACCGCTACTTGCATCTTGTAGCCCTATGGTCAAGCTACGCCACGGTATCCGGAAGAGGCAAATCCGTCGCCGGGAAGCCACGTTCCCACCCTTGCCAAGATGCCTCCACAACATGGCTTTCTACATGCTTCTTGGACTAGCTATAATTGTGTGGTTGCTTGTCCCACATCGAAAACCATGTAGAGGAAGAGCATTCCTTCACATATAAAAGGAACTCTCCTCCCACTTAAACACCATTGATTCCATTACATCCAATCCCATTACATCTCTTGTAATCTTGTTAGGCCGCAAGGCTCGACACACTAGTATAAGCTTTCAAGTGGACGTAGTCTCCCGCTAAGGCGGGAGGTGAACCACTATACTTCGCTTGTGTCACTCTCTCTCTCTCTCTCTAAAGCTAACTAGAGATCCCACGGATCACAAACGTTAACAGTTTCTTTCCTTGATTGCCATCTGGTTCTATTTACCTTCCTTATTGCTTAAGCCTAAGTTGAGGGGGAGACGTTACTTGCATGCGGGTATCTCGGTAACATATATTGTCATAATTGCTCTTCTTGGAAACGATATCTCCAACCGATATGTCTCTTGATTTTCTCTAACCCTACTGGTTTGCTATATATAACCTATGATCTCTCTTTCGGATTTCACTCTGGTTTGTCTAAGCTACTAGGGTTGTTCACATACTGTTTCTCTCATCATGGTTCGCACAAAACAAACTACTCGTCTTCGTGGACATCGACGCCTTCCTCCTCTAGAGGAGGGCCGTCAGGCTGCTACCAGAGCCGGCATTCTCCATCCCGGCATGCCCTTGAACGAAGTCGGAGTCCTCCCCTTCGCCCATCTTCTTCTGGTGTACCTTCTAATGTTCCTTATCCTCCTGTTTCTCTGGATAGTCTCTGTGACCAGATCTTGGTGGCTGACTGGCGGATTGCATGCCTCACTACCGACATGGATGACATGCACTCTCTTCTGGTTCGTACTCATCATGCCCTGACCAACCTCACCAAGGAGATCTGGAACATACAGTGCCACCCTCCCGGGTTTGACGCTCCCGGTCCATCCACTGCAGTCCAGGAGGCAGCCGCACCAGAGGATAGCACGGATTTAATGGACAACGAGGAGTATCAAGACACTGTGATCAAGCTGATGGAGGAGTTCGATGTGCCTTCCTATTCAAAGGGGAGCAGTAAACAATTTTTTTTTTCATTTTTTTTGTTATTTCTGTTTCTGCATTTTAATTTCTGTTGGACAATATTTGTTTTTGCTTTTGGGGTGCATAAGCACAAACTATTTGGGATGCTTATTATTACTATATCATGTGAAATTTATTTTTTGGCAACTTGGATCTGGAAAATGATGGAAACTGATTCTTGATCCCAGAAGCAAATCTTTGCTATCTGTTGTTATCTGTAAAATCTAACATGCAGGGGTTCAAACGTGAAAAAGTCAAGTGTTGAATGGGAATGCCCAAAGGGGGAGATTGTAAGTACATTGGACTATCCTTATTCAACACATGACTTTCCCAAAGCCACAAGGAAATCAGAAAAAACAAAGCACTAGGAGAGTATCTCTCCTACTTGTTCGGAGGCTTAAAGAAAATCAAAGAAGTCTGCAAGATCGGATCATCAAGAGGAAATCAAGGAGGGTCACTCTCACTGATCTTGAGCATAAGTGGTATTCATTTCATATCATGCTAGATGATTTAAATTGATATGCATGTCGATTAAATTGATTTGGTATACACATTTGCATTAAAGATTTTTGACATGCATGGCAGATAAATAGGAAGTGTTGATTTCAGTTTTAACATCTTTCCATATTTATCTTATTTGTTAATCAAGAAAAGATTTGATTGAGGGGGAGTTTTCCTCCCTTATAAAAGGTTTCAAAACTGAAGTTAGGAGCAGGTTTTTCATGCATAAAATTGTCCTCTCTTGAACTGCTCATTTTTGTGTCTGAAAAAACTCTCTCTGCTTGTTTCATGTATTCTATTGCACAATCTCTCACATTCATAATTCATTCTCAAGATCAGTGAGACGTTGAGATCAAGGAAGATTGGTTGATTGGCTCTTGTTCAAAGAGTGATGATTAAGTAAAAGTTAGATCAGTTATAAATCAAGTTAGCATTTGTTGCTAAGTGAATGTGGTTGTTATGAACAACACTACTTGTATATTGTAAACTCATTTGATTCATATTGGATTGATTTTTCGTGTTGGCTACGTTAAAAGCCACGCAGTGAAGTTTCCTCAATGGAGAGGTTTACACTGCGTTAGCAATTTCTGTGTCCTCTTTAATATAGTGATTTCATTGTTAAGCAATTCTATTGATTATAGTACAATATTGTTCTATTTAATATTTTCAGACTCAAAATTTCTCATATGTACGTACACCCACAAGAATGTTTAAGACACCAAGGCAAGTACATGCTGATTTTCAAAAAAAAAAATTGGACTTAAGGTTTTGGGTAGAAGAACATGCGTGCTAACGGTCGAGTCACGGATGAGTATTTGTGGGATCTTGAAGAACATTAATTGGGAAGAATCTAAAGTCTTGATAAGTTTTGGGAAAATTAGCACATACTTGTCTTGGTATATCACACATCTTTGTGGGTGTATGAGAAATCTTTCGTCGTGGCTCTTTTGAGTCTCCCAATGTCTTTTAGCATCAACAAGATTTTTGCATTCTTGTATAGTTGGGAAACGAAATTTTCCAACAAAGGATTGATGTTTAATGTATCGAATATATATGTTTGATTTTACAGTTAAGTTATGGTGGAGGAGTGGAAGATAAATAGTACGAATGTTCCATCAATTCGGGTTCAATTGGAAAACACCCTGCCACAGTGTTTTCAAGTGTAGATGAAGCCATGAAGGATTTGAAGCCCTTGCCTTGGGGTTTAGGGGTTCTAATTAGAATCGTATGCTGTTCTGCTTGGGTTTGGGGTTTAAATAAGAGAGGGATGTTTGCAACATTCTCTTTTTTATTAAGGTTATATGTTTCCGAATGCATGTTCTCGTCTTCATTTTTTTTTTGGGCACCCCCTTTTTAGATTGTTCGTGGTATTCTAAAAGCTTCCATTTTCCAAAAAGTAATAGGATTTTCCATTTTGTCTCCATGATTTTGGTAACCTAAATTAAATTAATGAGATTAATTGGGGTACCTTATAGCAGCATCCTTTTTAACAAGTTAATTTTCTATAAGACCTTTTTTTTTTTTTTTTTTTGAAAGAGGACCAGTATGGTTGCCCTTAAGTCTTGATCATTTTTTTGAAAGAGGGCTGGTGCGGCTGCCCTCAAACCCTGATTAATGAAATTGCATAATACAACTGGGGGACGTAGAGCCTGAACCCTAGATTACAATAAGCATAAAGAGAACATCCTGAAATAATACTAAGACTCTCCACCAAATCTATGTATTCTAACAAGTCTTGATCATTTTCAACAACTTAATTTTGTTTAAGAGCTTTTTATAGAGAGGCTTAAAGATGTTGCTCTATCCACAATACTAATTTATTTGTTTCAACAGGTTAATCTGAACATATTATTTTGGGTTTTTGTCTATTTACCCCATTTCTAGGGATTTTTATCCCACTAAACTCATTAAGTTTTTTTAATTCTCTCTTACCCAATACACTCTAAGGGAGTCTTCGATCCCTAATACCCCATTAAGATTTTTTTTTTTTAAAATTTTTTTTAAATACCATTTTACCCCTCACCCCTTTGTTACTGAGAGAGAGAGAGAGAGAGAAAATGGAAGAGAGAGAAACCCCTTTGTTACCGGCCGCCGTCCACCAGATTTTTTTGAAAGCCTCTATTGCCCCCAATAGAGGAGCAATACAAGTCTATGGCCCCAGCAGTGTATTGCCCCCTAATTTATGTCTATTGTCCCCCAATATACGCCTATTGCCCCCCAATATAAGGGCAATAAAAGTCTATTGCCCCCCAATAGATGTCTATTGCCCCTCAATAGACGTTTCGATTACCGAAATGGGAACCAATCTTCCTAAAATTACACAAATAAAACTTTGATTAAAGAAAAAAAGAGAGGAGATTACGTCAATTCAAAACGTCTATTTCCCCTCAATAGAGGTTTCGGTTACTGAAATGAGAACTAATGTTCCTAAAATTAGATAAATAAAACTTTGATTAAAGAAAAAAAGAAGGGATTGCATCAATTTAAAAACGTCTATTGCCCCCCAATAGACATTCAAAACTTTTTTTTCTTTCTTTCTGCCCTATTACTTAAAAAAAAAAAAAGTTATGATGGCAAGCTAGAGTAATTTTCAAGAATGGATGATTACTGTCATATAGGTCTTTGTGTGAATGCATCTCTGGCACCTCATATATCCAAGGCAAATGATTACAAATTCCTACTCCATACAATTGGCATATACAGTGTGTCTCATGTATAATGTTGCATGCCGATCACCAACTAATTAACTTTTCCAAAACAGAACCTGCATGTTATGGCCCGTATTCGATTTATCCTTTTTCTGTGTCTAAGTGAATTACTTTATGTTTTACCGTCCTTGGTTTCAGTTTTTTTTTATCATTTAGAGGGGGTGCTAGAAGTTGACTTTTGATGGGTTAACAATTTGAGAAAATTTTCTTCACGAAAGTTGTAGGGGACGTTAAACCGAGTCCATGGACATGTGGTATGCTTAAATCGGAGTTCGTATGTAGAAGTTATGGCTTAAAACGTGAAAGTTACTGTTCATGGTAATAAGTATAAATATGGAAATTACTGTTGGTAGATTTCCATTTTCGGAAATCCACCCCAGTCAGAACTCTCTCTCTTTTCCCTTCTCGAGTTCCTCTTCCCCTTTCGGCCTCCCTTCATTTTTCCGGCAAACCTTACCTTTCCGGCCACCCAACAACGAACTCCGGCTCTGGGTGACACTCCTCCTTCTCCTCTTCATGATTATGGTCATGAATCACTGTGGTTTGGCCGGAGGAGATCAAATTGAAGCCTAGAAGTTATTGCTACAGTTTGTTCTCTTCGCCGATTTCTTCCATTTTCGGCAACCACTGACCAAGAAATCTACTTTGACCGAAAACCCATTCCTTGGTGATGAATCTCTCCAAGTTTCACGATCCAATTTGAGATGTGGAAGGAGAATCGAAGAATTGAAGTTGTCACTGTTCATTTCGGTGTTCTTCGGTTTTTCTCCCGATTTCGGCAAATCCAGGTATAATTAAGCTTAGGTGCAGTTGAGAAAGACGCTAGGCTTGCTGAGATGTGTTGGTTGGTAAAATTTGGTGGCCTGTGGTGGAGTTGCCGGCGGCGCGTGGTGGTGCCTAGGGCAGAGTTTTGGGTTCTGTTTTTAGCAAATTAAATGGTATTTGAGTTGTAAAAGCTGAAATTGTGATCTTTGGTGAAGATTGGAGGAGTGGTGAATAGATTATGAATTTTCAAAAATTTGAGAGTTTCGGTTATCGAATTTCGAGAATCCAACTATCGGATTCTCTTGAAATTTAGCCTAGATTTTATAAATTGACTAATCGACTTTATTGGTGTAGTTCGGATGGAATCTGAGGTGGATTGAAGGAGTTGGGTTTAAGAAGATGTTTATAAATTCCATTATCTAATTATCGTAAATTTAAATTCCCATCCCGTAATGATAATTTATACGAGTGTTATTCGTACAGGACGAGAGGAGTCTCCATACGAGGAGAATACTGATCGACGACAAGACTAGTTTAATACTGTGAGTGGACTTTGTTTTTAAGTTTTGATGCATGCACTTATTTTCCGAAATGATGAGTGATTGTTTTATTTTATTTACCATATTTCTTATCAAGTATAATATTCATTTTGGATTATAATTTTAGCATTGTTCCCGTATGGTTTTCGAATATGAATTGTCATGCTCAGACTTAAACTTTGAATTGTTTGGGGAACATGATTTGGTTCTTGGGAGATTGAATTTTAAATTATATGTTTTTCGCCGATTTTTAGTCATTTATTATCGTTCGGCTATTCTTTATGAAATTGATAATATTTTTGGCGTGCGGGGTCACGCCATTGAAATATGTGGGGAAGCCTTATGGATTTACTGTTTTTGAATATTTTCCTCACCATACTCGGGTCATTCGATTAGGCCTCCTCCTCACTTACTTTGTGTTTGTGAGTGGCAGTTGAGGTAGCTTATTCTCCTCCTCACGTGAGTGGTAGTCGAGGTTATTAGTTCTCCTCCTCACACAATCTATGTGTGAGTGGCAGTCGAGGGTAGGTAGAGTCTGAGGGGCTCATTTACCCGTAAGGTGAAATCTCTTCCCCATATTATCTATTTATTTTCTTTAGCCAGCGGGGCTGGATTATTTCCTTTTCTCATGCTCCCTTAAAGTTTTTGAATTGATTAAAATTTCTAAACCTTGCATGCATCGGAAAGTTAATTTTTCCAAACTAAATTGTGGGAAAGTATCAACTCTTTATTTTCTTTTCTTATGATATATCTATTTAACTTTTTGTCCACTCACGCTAACGTGGTTTCAATACTTTTCCCGTGGGCCCTTTGGTTTTAAATGCCCAGTTTACAGCGTTGCTGCTCGGCGCTTTAGGAGTGAGCCATAGTGACCTCACCGGCTTCCTTTATCTCGTATAGTAGGTTACCTGTTAAACCTACTGAACCTTATATCACTTTCTATTGCTTTAGACTGCTCTGATTACCATGGAATTGTGACCCAGACTTGTAATGAATTATATTTGAGGTCTATGACCTAACTTTGGTGAATTGATGTATTTTATTTAGGGGTTTTGTCCATTTACCCCATTTTTAGGGATTTTTTTCCCACCTACCCCATTAAGTTTTTTTAATTCTCTCTTACCCAATACACTCTAAGGGAGTCTTCCGTAATACCCCATTAAGATTTTTTTTTTTAAAATTTTTTTAATACCATTTTACCCCTCACCCCTTTATTACTTACAGAGAGAGATTGAGAAAATGGAAGAGAGAGAAACCATAGGAGACTTCGCCGGAGCTCGTCACCAGCCGCCGGAATCCGATCACCGGCCGTCCGAATCAGGCCAATTTTTGCCGGAATCCGGTCACCGGCTGCAGCCCACAGGAACTTGCTGAAAATCTCACCGGAAAGTTTTTTTGCTCCCAATAGACATCTATTGCCCCCTAATAGAGGGGCAATAGACGTCTATTGCCCCCCAATAGACGTCTATTGCCCCAATAGTCTATTGCCCCCTAATAGACGTCTATTGGCACCCAATAGACGACTATCAGCCCTGTATTGCCCCCCAGTAGACGTCTATTGCCCCCCAATAGACGTTTAGATTACCGAAATGGTAATTAATCTTCCTAAAACTATACAAATAAAACTTTGATTAAAGAAAAAAAACGAGGAGATCACATCAATTCAAAACATCTATTGCCCCCCAATAGACGTCTATTGCCCCTCAATAGACGTTTCGATTACTGAAATGAAAACTAATTTTTCTAAAATTACACAAATATAACTTTGATTAAAGAAAAAAAAGAGGAGATTACATTAATTCAAAACGTCTATTGCCCCCCAATAGACCTATAGCACAAGATTGATTGAATTAAGGCAAGAACAAAAACATGACTAAATTAAAGGATCTCATCCTTTAATTGATTGAACCATAAGCACCTCATCCTTCTTTGCGCTCTTAGCCTCCTCTATAACCCCCACTCGCTCACTGCAACAAAAACACACACATCAATCTCACTCAATCAAAACATCAAACACCTAGTGCGCACCAAAAACACCAACACACCTAGTCTCAATTTCGGCCGAATCGGCGCCGCTTTTCTTCTGCTGAAGCATGAACGTCTTGGTGATCAAATTGCAGAACAGGTACACAAATTGCACCGAGGAATTACACCGAATCGGATACGTGATCTTGTTGTAGTACTCGATAGGCATGTCCGAGTCCATAAGCGAAACAATCGAAATCTGCAACCTATGCTCCTCGAGAATCACCGACGACTTCCTCTCGGAGTCGAAAACCACGAGGCAGTCCGGCGACTGAGTCGGTCCGAAGACGATCTTCTTCCGGCTAGACCTGAACTTCTTAGGGCTGTGACTATTGGTGAGGAAGCCGCCGGTGCTCCAGAGAGTGTTCATGGAGGGAGAGTAGCAGCCGATCTTCTTGGTCATTTGTTCGACGATTTCATCCCAGAGGGAGTTGGTGTTGACGAACATGAAGCGGACCTTGCTCTCGGCCATGGCGGCGATGAAAATCAGATGAATCCTCAAGATGTTAGCGTAGACCTCAGAGAGCTCGGCCTCAACCTTGGATCTGTACTCCTTGCCGGAGGAGAAGGCGGCCCTGGGAGAGAGACTGCACCGACAATGATCTGCAATCCGAGCCCATCTCTGTCATTGTAGCTCTGAAGCAGCTCGCCGGAGAAGGTGGCGACGTAGATTCAGGCGAAGGGAGGAGATGCAGCAAGTCGCCGACGTCGATATGGAGAGAGAGACTGGTCTGGAAAGAGAGAATAGAGAAGAGAAAGAGATCGGGATGAGAGAGATGAGAGAGAGTGGCATGGCATGTAATTCATTAATTAGATTGAGGGCAGAATAGTTATTTCGTTTTAAATTTGGTTAGTGGGAATAAAAATCTCTTACTGGGGTAAGTGGGAAAACTTTGGCTCATTTTGGGGCTTTTGGTCAAGGACCCTTTTATTTATGGAGTTTCGTTGGACTTTAAATATTTGAATACCACTATTATCTTTGAGTTTGAGTTGGTTGGTTTATGGGAGCAGGGCGGCTCCAGGAGGATACGGTTGGGTTATTAGAAGTGTATTTGGTTTCTTACAGATTTGGGTTGCCCATTTTTAAGGGAGGTTCTGCCGAAATTTTTCGGTAAAATCTCCTTTAAAAGTGGGACCCGCAGGGCCACTTCGGATTTCAGGGTGAAATCCGGGGCGGGCCTTGTCACTGCATCTCGGGAACCTCATATATCCAAGGGAAAAAAGAAGAAGAATAAGAAGAATAAGAAGAAGAAGAAGCAGCCATAACGGCGTCGTTTTAAAGGACCAGTTGATAAGCTTGAGAACTGTTCTGGTCGTCTTCTTCCTTTTGCAGCTTAGCCAGCTCTGTCCTTTCACAGCCAATTTACATGCCCACATGCCGATTCCAGCTCGTTCAACAACTCGGGCCCAGTAAACTCCGCCGGCGACGGGACCGTAACCTTCTCCGCTGATTCCACCTCCCGCCTTGCATTTTCCAATCACTCAGCTCCGGCGACCGGAAAAGATGCTCTTTGGTCTGCCGGTGGTAGTTGACGGTCAAGGAATAGAGCCCTCACCATCCTCTCTCTCTTCTTCAGTTTCGACGCCTTCACAAAACTTGCTCTGAATTGCGACCGCCGATCCACCAACATCGGCGACGATCGATGGTGCCGAATCTGCGCCTTCACCAAGAATCACCTCCATCGACGTCATCGTCGTCCTCGTCTCGCCGCCGGCCATCCAGAGTTCCAGACCAGAGAACGAAGCTGAAGGTTGTGCACTGGTTCAGAGCGAGAGAGAGAGAGAGAGAGAGAGAGAGAGAGTTTGCGTGAGGAGAGAAGGGATGTGGTTGTAATTCATTAATTAGACTGAGGGTAAAATTGTTATTTCAATTCAAATTGGATTAGTGAGAATAAAAATTTGTTGCTGGAGTAAGTGAGATAACTTTAACTCATTTTGGGGCTTTTGATCAAGGACCCTATTATTTTCTTCTAAAAAATTATTTATAAATAAAATTTTAACGTTGTTTATTTTAAAGATAAAGTATATAAGTGCTTCTTAATGGTTATATAACTTCTGATATTAGGATGCTAGCACATGTACAGTCGGCTGGCCCTCGACCACGTATTCTAATTTGGAGTAGTAAACATGCATGTTTTAGAAGTAGAAATATGTGGCGTCCCAACCAATTACCTAGTCCATTAATCGATAACATGCATGTTTTTTTTTTTTTTTTTGAATAATAATCGATAACATGTTTATTATGTACGAGTTTATGTGGTCTTCTAATAAGGTCAAGCCCACTAAAAATCCTTATTATGCACCACTCAGGTTTGAAATATTGCAAGAATCATGGTGAAACAGGCTCGGCCCTCTTCAACCAACTCCATCACGGTTCAGCACTCTTCCTCATTCAAACAATCAGCTACTACCATTCTAAAAAAAAAAAAAAAATCAGCTACTACCTCCATTATATTATATTCATTCTCAACATCACAATTGCCCTCTTCAAGTGCCTATCTTCCTTGACATGCTCACATGCATGCACCGGTAATAGTTTCTGCTTGTGCCACTGAAAACGCCCCTTATTCATTTCTAATTACTGCTCCTATCCCTTCAACTTCGAGTCATGATGACAAGCTCCATGACCTCCATCCACAGGCAGCAAATCCTCTGTCTCTGATTTTCCCGTCTCCATCCCTGTGACCATTAAGTTTATGACACCTGTCTATTTTAATTCATAGAACTGAATTCCGTCCACAGTTATTGGGATCGCTCCTCTCCCCTGCGACCCGTGTTACGGATCAATTGATCCCGATCGTGGTGCGTTGGTGAACTGGATCGCTGTGTTTTTTTTTTTTTTTTTAAAGAGGGCTGGTCTGACTGCCCTCAAGCCTTGATTAATGAAATTGTAGAATATAAGGAGGGGGGGGGGGGGGGAGTCGAGCCTGAACCTTACAATAAGTATAAGGAGAACATTCTGAAATAATACAAAGACTCTCTACAAAATCATTGTATTCTAACAAGCACTAATTAGCAAAGAGTGCACGAATGACTAATCTATTTGCTTTGACATAGCAGTGACATACCGGAAAGATAACTCTATCACGAAGAAGCATCATTACAAATAGCATAGCTTTCCCACTATGTTGCCGCATGAAAACAAATCCGGCGACACTTAATTTCATCATGCCACTAGGAGGTTGGGTCCATTTGATCGCTGTGTTTGGTGATCTGATATTGAAGCTGTGTTTACCCAAGATATCTTCTGGTGTTATTGAAGAACATTGATTTCTTCATTGTGATTAGATTGCGTTCGTCCTCAATTGAATCAACGCAGAAGTTTGATGACTCCCAAATCAGTCTTCTGACTTTCTCACGTCTCTTTTTGAATTTTTCTTTTTAATTCAAATTTAAAGGCACCATTATCTTCCTCTCTTTCATATATTGGTCATTAAATTCTTTCTAATTTTGTTATTTGTCATACACAAATTCATTTAATTGGTTCATTCAGTAGAAAACTTTCTTTAATTGGTCAATGACTTATTAATTTACTAAATGCAATTTAAGAATGTGATTATAAAAGTAAAGTGAATAAAATTAAGCAACCTACTCCGATCGTACCACGTACCAAAGTAATTAGCGTACTGCGTACTCGTACCACTACAACCCGCAATCCAGGTAATACTGGTCAAGTCTTATGTTTCAGTTTCAGTTAACCATTCAATATCATTTTTATCTGGTTTGCAATCTCTGCTCAACTTCTCCATCGCGTTCGGCGCTGCTCTTTGGGTCACTTTCATCTGCGGCATCATCATGTTCAAGAATCTTCTGAGGCATCAGTTCAGTAATCTGCAAAGCAAGATGTTTCCAGCTTATTTCACCATGGTGGGGATTTGCTGTGCCATATCAGTGGCTTCGTTTGGGTATTTGCATCCATGGAACTCTTCCACTGTAGCAGACAAGTACCAGCTCGGCTTTTTTCTTTCTTCCTTCTTCTTTAATCTCATCAATTTGTTCGTCTTCACTCCCATGACTATTGGGATGATGAAGCAGAGTCATATAAGGTAGAGAGGGAAGAGAACATTGGGGAAGAAGTTCACTATTGGTTTGCTGTGCCATAAAAGGTAGTCGTTAACGGTGTTAAGAATAGATTTGTTAAAGTAACAAGTGTCATAAATTGAATCGGTTGTAAAACCATATACATGCTCACAACATATGCACATCAACTCAACAATAATAAAAAAAGGATCAAGACTTACCTTCAGCAATTACTAGCATGGATTCCATATCTACAACTGCACAACAACGATCACTAGAATATAGCATTCTGTTGCTTACCAACCTTACTTCTCAATGGACAGAAGTAATGCAATAATCGTGGTGGCAATAGGGACCAATTCATCCATATATACAGGAGACTTAAACCTCAAGAAGTTTCCTATTAAAGAAATCCATATTGGTTTAGGTTTCCTAGTTAGACTCTTAATGTATCACATCATTGTAGTCTTTCTTGCAGACTAACAATAGGATTACTTACCTTAATGAATTGATACACTCTTTCATTAAGTTACAATATTGATTTATATTTTGTGTCCATGTTGAACTAGTTTTGACATTAAGCTAATTATCAATTTACTATATGTTAATGTGTCACAAGTCCATGTTGATTCTAACAATCTCTCCCTTGGACTGACACATATTAAGCTTGATAATTTGCACCAGAAAATGTCAGAAACTACTCAACTTACTGTAGTGTGGGCCAAACAACAAAATCAAACCAAAAATCCATTCCAACATAGTCAGATCACAGTTACTTATGCAGAGCAAGAAACAGTATACATTTTAACAAAAATGCAGAGTTTCAATACCACAAACACAAGCTCCTACAACCTACATATGTCAATCCAGAAGTGATACGATAGATGCTAATGTGTATCAACAAGAAGGCATATAACAGGTCCTACTTTATGTTTCTTAAACCAGAAACTCAAGTAAATTTACTGAACACTGATGGCTTAAAAATTATTGCTTGAACCTTAACATCATGCTATACATGATTTAAGCCATCTGATAGCAAGTATAACTTTAAGTACAAAATCGACAATTTTCAGAACATTTAATAAAAGATGTAGCAATAACCAAAATCTGAAAATACCTAAAGAAATTTTATTGATAATAATAAACTGTCTTTACAACCAAGTTGTGATAGATAAACTGGAAATCCACAACTTAAGGAAATACAAGAACTCAGAAACCTTAGAAATTTAAATTGCTCCAATTGGACTAACTCTCTACTGAACCTAAGCATCTAAATTAGCTAAAATTCCAATGCTTGCTATATGCTTCTGGAATGCAGCCACTGACAATGCCTTGGTGAAAGGATCTACCAGCTGTGAATTTGTGTCAATACGCAAAACCGCTATTTCACCATGCTTTACTCTTTCTCTAACATTGTAATACTTCAAATCAATGTGTTTAGAATTATTTGATCTTTTACTGTTCTTGCTAAAGAAAACAGCTGCTTCATTATCACAATAAATCACAAGTGTTCCAACCACAATGTGACTTAACACTTTGGTATGCATCAAAAAATTCCGATCCAAAGTCATTCACACACAGTCTCATACACTGCAATAAATTCAGCTTGCATGGTGAAGGTTGAAACCAGAGTTTGTTTCATGGTATTCCAAGCAACTGCACCTCCTGCAAGCATGAATACATATCCACAAGTAGACTTCTTGGAGTCTGGATAATTCCCTGCAAAATCAGAATCTGAAAATCCAACAAGTTTCAGGTCCTCCACTTGCCTATACACTAGCATATAACCCTTGGTTCTCTGCAGGTACCTCAACACTTTGTTCCCAGCTATCCAATGCTCATGGCCTGGATTGGATTGAAATCTTGACAAAATTCCTACCGCAAAAGACAAGTGTGGCCTAGTGTAGACTTGTGCATACATGAGACTTCCTACAAGTCTGGCATAAGACTTTGACTCTATATTTTCCTTTTCAACATCACTTTTGGGACTTTGCTTCTTGGTTAACTTATCTCCTTTGGACATGGGAACTTCTCCAGCTGCACACTTCTCCATACCAAATCTCTTTAAAATTTTGGTAACATAATTCTATTGTGACAAACCAAGTAGTCTCTGTGCCCTATCTCTTTTAATCTCAATACCTAGTACATAGGATGCTTCTCCTAAGTCTTTCATGTCAAAAATTTTTGACAGAAAGTCCTTAGTGTCTTTAAGCAGTTTTAGGTTACTACTAGCCAAAAGTATATCATCCATATAGAGAACTAGGAAAATAAAATTGTTCACAACTGTCTTCAAATAAACACACTCATCCACAAGATTTTCTGTAAATCCAAAAGTAGAAATCACAGAATCAAATTTCTTGTACCACTGTCTAGAAGCTTGTTTTAGGCCATAAATTGATTTTAACTTACACACTAAATTTTCACTTACAGGTTGTACAAATCCTTCTGGCTGCCTCATATAAATCACTTCATCTAGTTCACTATTCAAGAAGGCTGTTTTGACATCCATCTGGTGCAGCTCCGTATCAAAATGAGCCACTAAAGCCATGATTATCCTAAACGAGTCTTTTGTAGAAACTGGAGAAAAAGTCTCAGTAAAGTCAATGCCCTCCTTCTGTGTAAAACTTTTGGCAACTAACCTAGCCTTGTGTCTCTCTACATTGCCATTTGCATCTCTTTTGGTTTTGAAAACCCATTTACAGCCTATAGATTTCTGTTTGGGGTCAGGTTCAACTTATTCCCAAACTGCATTTTGGCTAATGGAATCAATTTCTGCTTCCATAGCTAGCTGCCATTGATAAGATTCACTACTTTCAATGGCCTGATTAAATATAGTTGGATCATTGTCCTCTGCACAGTCCATTTCAATTTCTGCTTCTTGCAGATAAACAATGTAGTCACTCTCTTCCCCCCCCATAAGTTGGTTTTCTTGCTTCCATAGCTAGCTGCCATTGATGAGATTCACTACTTTCAATGGCCTGATTAGATATAGTTGGATCATTGTCCTCTGCACAGTCCATTTCAATTTCTGCTTCTTGCAGATAAACAATGTAGTCACTCTCTTCCCCCCCCCCCCCCAATAAGTTGGTTTTCTTGCTCTCTGTGATCTTCTAGGCTGAGGATGTTCAGGATTAGGTTGAGCTACAGGTACTTGATTATTTACTTCTTGTTCTAAAGGCAATGCTACACTTATATTCTCATCTGACACAATTTCCTCAAAATCTGAGGTTAAATCCTCAAGTTTTGTATTGTGAACTTTTTCACTTAGAAACTTTACTTGATGTGTTTCAAAAATTCTAGGTGAATGATGAGCAAAATATAATTTATAGCGTTTAGATTTATCTCGATAACCTATAAAATAGCAACTAACAGTTTTGGGGTCAAGTTTATTCAAGCTTGGATTATAAATCCTAGCTTCTGCATGACATCCCCAAACATGGCAGTGATGAAGACTAGGTTTCCTGCCACACCAAAGCTCAAAAGCAGTCTTTTCTATAGCTTTGCTAGGTGTCCTGTTGCAAATATAATTTGCAGTTTTTAAAGCATCACCCCACGGAAATTTAGGCAAACCAGTTGTACACATCATTCATCTAACCATGTTCAAAAGAGTCATATTCTTTCTCTCTGCAACACCATTCTGTTGTGGGTTATAGGGTGTTGTATATTGAGCTTTAATTCCATTGTCTTGCAAAAACAAGGCAAATGGACCCTTTTGTTGGCCGGATTCAGTGTACTTGCCATAGAACTCACCACCTCTATCTGATCTTGCTGTTTTGATTTTCTTTTCTAGTTCTACCTCAGACTTAAAGATTTGAAAAGTTTTCAATGCTTGTGCTTTTTCTGAAAGTAGATAAACATAACTGTATTTAGAAAAATCATCAATGAATGTGATGAAATACACATTCCCACAGATAGTTTGATGCCTAAATGGACCACATATATCAGTGTGTATGAGTTCTAGTAAGTTTTGACTTCTATATGTAGTCTTCTTTCTAGTATTCGTTATTTTTCCCTTAAAGCATTCCACACAGTCTGTTAGATCAGAAAAATCTAGTTCATTTAGGATTTTATTTTTCACCAAAATTTTCAGTCTCTCTTTTGAAACATGGCCGAGCCTTCTATGCCATAAAAATGCAGACTTTTCATTTAGTTTGGTTCTTTTAACACCTGTTAAAGTGCTAGTACTGTTTGTGTTATTTTCAACAAGTAAAATTTCTTGTTGAGCCATTGAACAATTTAACTGTAAATAATCATTCATAATAACACCATAACCAATTTGAACAGAATTTTTAGAAATAAGAATTCACTACTACAAAAAGTGCATCACACAACACTCATCAGACAAGAGAATAAAAGTTTACCGTTGTCTGATAACGTGAACTCCATTGCACAACAGTGTTAATGAATATCTGTTGTGGGAATGCTAATAAATTGAGAAATTTTTCTTCAGAGTTCTATCACACAACAGAATTATGCATGTTCTGTTGTATGAATGACATAAAATTTAGAGGCAGATATCTCGCCATCACTGAACTCAAAATTTCCTTTGAAGACATGTTCACCCATTCTATCACACAACAGAATTATGCATTTTCTGTTGTATGAATGACACAAAATTTAGAGGCAGATATCCTGCCATCACTGAACTCAAAATTCTCTCTGAAGGCAAGTTCACCCATTCTATCACACAACAGAATTATGCATGTTCTGTTGTGGAAATGTGCTGCATGGTACAACAGTCTAGTTGTTTCCGTTGTATGACAATTTGACAATTTCTACTAGGTGTACATAGGGCAAGATAAAAAAAACTTGTACAACAGATATTGTCATTCTGTTGTCTGAATGAGGAACACAGGCGGCAGCAATATTTTCATTTTGGCTCAAATTGATTTGAAATCCTCCCACCAAACCTAGGCAGGCGGTAAATTTCCCTCCTTCTTTTGGCACATATCGTTTTATGCACACTCTCCTACAGCGGTTTTATAACCATCTGTTGTGGGATGAACCAAAATTATGGCCACCAAACACATATGTTAGAAAGAAAGAGAGAAAGAAAGGGAAAAAAAAACAAAAGAAGAAGAGAGCCACGTACAACCACTCAACCTGTTCTTTCCCCTCTCTCCCTACTCCTCGTCTCTCTGTCAAAATGCTGAGCCTAAGCCTCTCTCTCTCAGTCCAGCTCCTCGCTTCTACTCTTTCTTCCCCTATATACTGACCCAAATCCTCTATTCTGATTTACGCTTCTCCTTGAAACCCTAATTCACCAGTAGTTTTTAGTCTTCAGCGAGAAATTAGGGTTCAAATTGGGACTTGCTCTTCACTTCTCCAAATCCGCCTCCAACTCCATCTACCTAATCGATAATCGAAGCTCCGCTTTGCATTACCTAAATCAATTCAAGGCTTCTCGATTCGGTAAGGTTCCTATCTCTAACGAATTCTATCATCTTCTAGATCTGATTTCGCCTTTGTCATCCGCCATTGCTTTTCCATGAATGACTCTGAACCCGAAATGGCTTCTCCTCTCCGCAGCTGATCCGCCAATTCGCCAAACGGACCCAACTCAGTTACTTTCACAACGAGAACCAACCCGCTCTCTCCAAGGATGAACAAGGCCCGCCTCAGGGGGTCGTTCTCAAAGCTATTTCAGGTTTCGTTTTCATGGAAGCTTTGACATTTTTGCAAGTCGAAGGCACTGACAGAGCTCAACATCTAGCCAAGGTATTATCTTTTCCTAATTTTCTTTTTTCTTTTGTTTTCCCCCAATTTCCTTTGTTTCAATTTTATACAGACTCCATGAATTTCTGTATTGCTTTTGTGATTTTGAGTATATGTGTGTGTCTGGGAACACATTTCTTTCCAAACTTAGCGAAAAAGAAATAGTTAGCCGGTTGTTGGTTGATGGGTTTGAAGAATTTGTGGGTCTTCAATATGAATTGTCTGGTTCTAGAGGAAATGGAGTATGGGGATGATTTGGATAAGTTGACCAGTATAGCTATCAATGCTTTGATTGTTCTGGTATTTAGGTCCTTTGCTTGTCTAAGTTGCTATCTCTCTGGCTTATTTTTCATTTGGGTCTTTCACTACATATGTTGTTTTAGTAATGCACTTGGTTTTGTTTTCCTCTTATATGATTGCATTTAGATTCCCTTGTTTACCTGTGATTAGATCTAGTTTTGCTTCCTTTGATTTCTGGATATAATTTGATCTGTTTTGAATTGAATTCGCCTAGGGTTGGTTTATATGATTACATTTGGGTTTCAAGATTAGGGGTTTTCAGTTGGGCACTATCCTGAAGAGTTTATATGCTATCAACTTGGACGAGCAGCTGATGGGTTCGTCAACACCATGGGTTACTGAACCAAGGAGGTCATTGGTTAGCTTCTTTATTGGGTTCATTTTACAGTTTGAATTGGGAATTTTTTGACCATGGTGATGAATTTTGGTTTTTATTCACAAGATCGATCGTAGCTTGCTACAATTCCCGTCAGTCAACTTCATGGCCTAAAACATGTAACTTCTGATATTCATTTCATCTTGACTTCTTCATGAAACTTGTTTGAAATATTGTCATCTTTTCTGTACTTGAAAATCATGAAAATCCAACGGTTGGATCATTTAGAAACAAGGTAACACTACCGAATCCTCATAAACAATTCCTGTTTTGAGATATAGCTGTGAATCTAATTTAATTAGAGTTTTCATGTCTAATTCCTTTCAAATTCAGATTCTCCTCACAGTGGGTTGTGTTTCCAGAATGAAAGTGAGTTCAATCTCCTCTATCTTGAGCCAAAATCCAACAGTGTGATCGACTATTGGTGAGTTATGGCTATCTTGATAAAATTTCTTCTTTTATTGTTCAATCTTCATATGGTGTCTCAGATTCATTAAATTTGTGGACTTATGATTTGTATGATTTGTACCAGAGACTTTGAATCTTATTCTCTTTTCATATTTGATATTAAGTTTTTGTCAAAGTTCTTAATTTGTATTAGCTTATGACACTACAAACTACTATAGTTAAATGATCCTTGGGTCACTCACAGTCAAATGGTTCTTAGCTCAACCTTTTTCCTTCTTGCAACTCCTTTTCTCATTGGCATTGTTGTATGTGATTCAAATTAGGTTATATTGCTATACCATTCTTGTTAGTTGGTTAATGGTTCTTGAGTTCAAGTGAAGTAATCATTCTAAAGAATTGCTGACTTAATAAACATTTTTATTGGTGCTGCAGAATTGACCTGAAGCCATATCATCTTCTATGCATGTAAGATTGCTCCTCTCTCTCTCTCTCTCTCTCACACACACACACACACACACACACACACACATGTGAGTGTGCAAATTGTTATTAACAATTCTAGACCATTTGTTTTCGTTATTGTGGACTATAAATTTGCAAATGGAATTTCTTAACAGAAGCATGATGCTACCTTTATATATTTGTATTCTTCATTGTAGAGCCTTTTTCTTTACAGTGGAAGTTAGTATGTAAAATACTTTTGTAGACTTGATTGTTGCAAGGATTAAGGAGAATGATTCTGATATCATTCCTTCAACTGCCAATTCAAGTGAAGATAGGATACTACTGCTCGTTACTTGAATGAAGTACTAATCTTTTCATTAATATATGTATTCTTTTATATGCTGATTATTAAAATTGGATTTTGTTGCAGATATGAGGCCTTTGCCTAAATTGGATGCAGACACCATAGAAATCTTCAACGGGTAAGCACACTGTGAATTGCTTTTGTTCAAATGTACCTCTCTGTCTTATTTGATATTATTGTCCAGTTTGCAGGCTTATATCTTCTCCAAGAAAGCACATAAACTCCATTGAAGGGTATGTTCTCTCCTTACTTTTGTTATACTTACTAATTATTATCTCTGTGTTTGCTATGTGAAGAGGGGAAGGGAGAAGATGGTGAGTTTTTAAAATACTTAGCTTATACAATCATCAACCTGACTTATCTATGTTTGTCTTCTTACAGTAATGGAGATAGGGCTTCAATGTTCAAATACAACCTGACTTATCTTAAAAGGATCTCGCAGACGTTTAGCTGTAAGACCTCTTCGTTTATACTTGCTGCTTATGTTTGAAAATGCTTGATATTTTACTTGGGTCTGGGCATTGTGTAAATGACTTTGATTGTAGTTAAAGTGTTAAACACTCATATTGGATAAAGAAGATGTGTCTGGAGAACCTATTAAAGAAATTCTACAAGTACTTTTTATTTGTTCTTCTTGCCTGAAGTGAAGAAGCTTTCCTTATCTTTTTTTTTTTTTTTGCTTGGTCTGAGCTTCTTTGAATCGAAATGGAAATGACCCGTATAGTGTAGCTTGCTGTGATGGTACTTTTGCATGTTGATGTTGTTGCTATCTGTGTTGATTGTGATGGTGCTTTTGTATGCTAAAATGTTGCACTGGGAGTTTCTGATTTGAGTTTCGTGCATGGAAATCTATAATGAAGAAACTAATGGCCTTCTGGCTATAGAGAACCAGAAATTGCAGATTCAAGAGAGTTTGGAGGTAGGTTGTTGACCACCGTTTTGAGTTTAAATTTAAGTTGCTTCTTTAAATGAATTGAAATCACTTTATCGTCTTGTTTAGAGTGGAATATTTGTTGCTAGCCTCAAAAGACAAAATTGTCAGTAATGCAAAACAGATTTTGAAGCACTTTGTTCTTTGTAGTTTCTGTTACTTGAGTATTTGTGCTTATAATATGTATTTGTTCTTTGTATTCAAGCCCCATGAATTTATTGTATGTAGAATTGACAATTATGATATGATTTCTATTCTAACCTGCTTTATGTTTCAGATGGATTTGGGGACAAGGGTAAGACTGTATCGGAATGTTGTTGAAGTATATGAATAAGGAGAGCATCGTGAAGAAGAATCGATTTGGGTTTATGGTATTTTAATTTTCAATGTTAGCTGGAATGCAGTAGCCATCAAGCTAGTTAGAATGCCTTCTTTTTTGGTTTTATGGTATGGATACATGAATGTATAGATGATTGGCAAATGTTAGCTCTTTTGGTACGTCAAACGCTTGAATTAGAGTACTTCATTTCTTAATAATATATTGAGCATAATATTTGTGCAAATATTCCAGGTAGAATATCGATAATGATCGAACAATAGTGAACTAAATTACGTTGTATGAATGTTCATATGTCATCAATCACACAATAAATCACTAACAATCACCCAACGGTATCTAGAAAATTTTGTTGTCTCATTAGTACTCACACAACAGAAAAACTAGATATCAGTTGTCCAATGTTAAATCATATAACGGTATAGAAACAATATGTTGTATGACTAGTGAAGAATTCAACACTGAGCCTCACACATACAACAGTTACTTTATGATATCTGTTGTGTGAAGGAACAACCAACAATAGTTGCCATATATTTCTGTTGTATGATAGGTTAACCAACAACAGTATGTTATTACTTCTGTTGTCTGAATCTCATTTTTCTGTTGTGTGAGAAGCTAACCAACAACAGCGTGTACTTACTTCTGTTGTCTGACCACTATCGGAACAACAATTATATGCGTCGCATCCAATTTTTGGCATTGGCATGAGCAGAATCGGTGCAACGGTTTTAACTGATGCGTTGTGTCTATGATATACACACAACGGTGTTTCACCGTTGTTGGAGTGTGCCCATCACACAACACCGAGATAGATGACAGACATCGTCCAAATCACACAACAGATTTCCACCGTTGTGTGATGCATTTTTTGTAGTAGTGATTCCATTACTATCCATAACAAGTCTACAACCATATTATACTAAAAGAGAAACTGAAACCAAATTCCTTCTCATGGAAGGTACATAAAAAACATTGTCCAAAACTAACAATTTTCCTAATCCTAAATCGAGCTTTAAGGTTCCAATAGCCTTAACTGCCACTCTCATGCCATTGCCTACACACAAGTTCACTTCATCACTTTTTGGGATTCTTCTCCTTATGAATCCCTGCAAAGAATTAGTAATATGAATAGTTGAGCCTGAATCTATCCACCAAGATTGTGGTTCAACATTTATAAGATTAATTTCTAAAGAAAAAACTGTATTAGAAAAAATCTTACCCTTTTTGGCTAACCAATTTTTATAGCCAGTGCAATCCTTTTTCATGTGTCCTACTCTTTTGCAAAAGTAGCACTTGAACCTAAATGGCCTGTTTTCCTTGGCCACTGCAGCTGTTGAACTCTTAGCTATGGCTTTAATAGGCTTCAACTTGTTCTGGGGCTTTTTCCTTTTAGGCTTTTCTATGAGGTTTATGGCTATAGCAGGTTCTTTTTCTTCCTTGATCCTAGCTTCCTCATCCACACAGATGGATATAAGTTCATCTAGAGTCCAGTTTCCCTTTTGAGAATTGTAACTAGTTCCAAGATGACTAAAACTATTAGGTAGGGAATGCAGTGCATAATGCACTACCTGCTCATCCCTAACCCCCATCAAGAGCTCCCTTAGTCTGCCATTTATATTGATCATCATCATAATATGCTCTCTAACTCCCCCTGAACCCATGTACTTCAAATCATGAAACTCCCTGGTTAGCCTAACTGCTTCTGCTTTTTCACTTTCTTTAAACTTAGCACCTATGAGTTCCAAAAAATCTGATGCTAGCTCAGGCTTTTCTATACTTTCCCTGACAGTCTTAGACATAGATGTTCGGATGAGGTTCTTAGCCATTCTATTGGATCTATACCACTTCTTATAAAGATCAGTTTCTTTCTTGGTGCTCTTTTCATTCAACTCTGCAAGCTTATCCTCAGTAAAGCAATTGCCTATATTCTCATGCATTCCCATATAAGTCTCTACAGAATCTAGTCAAGCTCTATAGTTGGTTCTAGTTAGCATCAAGACACTGTTTAAATTCATGTAAGAGTTACCTAAGGAGCAAAACAAAATTCACGTGAGTTCTCAAGAAAATAACTTTAAGTTTTCTGTGTTTTATTTAGTTTTAAGCAACCAAAACAAAAAACATTCAGAAAACCTAAACAAACCATACTTGCATTCATGTCAGTTCATAACCAAAAACAATGTTAAGCAACACTTTTGAGCAGAAGCATAACATTCTGTAGTTCTTTATCAATATGCCATGCTTAATCAAAATATGTTATCCATGGAGATTCATCCACATCTTTAGACACAAGAAAATTTCCAAGTATCCAAATATATTTCTATTAAGCATGCATACTGCTGTCTTGCATTCTAAGACCATACTTGACCACTTCTTTGGAAGATAAACAAAAGTATAGACTTAAAACACAAGACACAATTTCAGTTTTGTTGTACTTTATGTTTTCTGCCAACATCAATGAAGGATGCTTTATGCACCATGTTCACTTATGCCAACAGAAAATCACAAAACTCATGAGCTTTTAACTTTATATTCTACCCAGATGATTGTCTTTATAAGAAAATTAAGCTCTTGCATCTGTCAATTTCTACAATGTGTAAAGCTTTTGGGAGATTCTTATTTTTCAAACATTGTCACACAATCACAGATACAATACCATATAAGCAATCAATTCATCATGCATATTCAAGCACAATCTAAATTGTTTCGATTCCAAGAACCACAGAACAATCAAGAAATTGTAAATTTCATCCAGTCACCATCTACTCTAGCCTAACGTATGCCGGGAATGCAACTAGGGTTCTTGGGCATAATCAAAAACTTAATTATCATTCTATGAATCAAAAACAATTTTCACAGAAAAACCTGTTTTTGCTTTTTCCCCAATTTGCTACAAAAAATCTCAGCGGAAGCGTGAATTTGATAACCAGATACAGCAATCGACTTTATTGGCTTCTTGATTCACAGCAGTTGGGATTTTGAATCCCTTCTCGAGATGAAAACATCTTGGGTGTTTCCGAATCCAGTCCCAGACCTTCATCTTGATCAAAACTGACCGTTGTACCTGTTTTTCATGTTTTGGTCGGGTTTGGGCTTGGATAGTCCGCGTGCTGTGACTGGGCCTAGATTAAGTAACTTACCTTGATCAGGTACCTAATCAGTTACTTGGTCAGTTACCTGATCAGTTACTTGACCCGTAAAGAAAAAACCTTTTTTTTTTTTTTTATGTTTGTTTTGCAAAACCCTAAAACGATTTTCATGCCAAGCAAAAACTGAATTCATATTTGTCAGCCTATGCTCTGATACCAATTGTAAAACCATATACATGCTCACAACATATGCACATCAACTCGACAATAATCATAAAAGGATCAAGACTTACCTTCATCAATTATTGGCATGGATTCCATCTCTACAACTGCACAACAACGATCACTAGAATATAGCCTTCTATTGCTTACCAACCTTGCTTCTCAATGGACAGAACTAATGCAATAATCGTGGTGACAACAGGGACCAATTCATCCATATATATAGGAGACTTAAACCTCAAGAAGCTTCCCATTAAAACAATCCATATTGGTTTAGGTTTCGTAGTTAGACTCTTAATGCATCACATCATTGTAGTCTTTCTTGCAGACTAACAATAGGATTACTTACCTTAATGAATTGATACACTATTTTATTACGTTACAATATTGATTTATAGTTTGTGTCCATGTTGAACTAGTTTTGACATTAAGCTAATTATCAATTTACTATATGTTAATGTGTGACAAGTCCATGTTGATTCTAACATGTGTCACAGGGATGGAGACCGGAAAATTAGGGACAGAGGATTTGCTACCCCATCCACATGTGTAATAAACGTGTTACAACCCAAACCGGTGGTTAGATTCTTATTCTGAAACTAAATTGCCATTTCAGATGAGAAGTTACATGGATATAGTGTGAGAATACAGAAGGCCCCAAAATACTGGCAGACATGATGTCATCATGTTAATTGCCTAAAAATCTGCATCCCAGAGCATAAACTTAACATCTCCACAGAAAATTATGTCAAGCCTGCTAGCATATGTTATAATTTAAAAGTAAACTGAAGAACTCTAAACAACCTGGTACCTGTGGGAACTTGAGAAGATAATAATCTGAGCAAATCAACCGTCCACAGGAACTTAAGAAATTAATCCCATGGCATTTCATTCAAGCAGAGTACAAGCGTACTCTGATGGAAAAAAAAAAATGAAACCCCAACTCACCATGATATTCATAATTAGTATTTATAAAATCTCCGACAGGACAAAATTGCCAAATCATCTGAAACATACAGAAACAACCCACGTACTGAAAATATATTCCAGTTAGTTGTTTGGTTTGTGAATGCAAAATGCGCACAATCATCTATTGGTCTAAAACTTTTAAAAGGGAAAGTAAAAGACATGTCAAATTACCAGGGAAAAAACTATAAGAAAACAAGAACTCTCTACAATCCAGCATGGGGAACAAAAGAAACAAAGCCATGTGCTAAAGTTCAATTCACCATGTTTTTAATTACTTGTTGCTTGCTCCTTAAAAAGATTTAGCATGGCCAAGTAAGGCAAGGCTTTCTGCAAAGCAGTCCAAGAAGCCGTAGTACTCGTATTCATTATTGATTGCAAATTCTCCAACTTTCTTTGTCTTAAGATCCACTGTTAGTACCCGTCCACCACTCATTTTGAACACTGCTTCACTACCATTCTTTTTAAAACCAAATGGCTGTAGCTGAGGTCCTTCCAGACGTATAGTAAATAATTTTGTCCAGGATTCCACAGCTCCATAATCTCTCATCACCCACATGTCGACATCAATAGTACCGAAACTCTCCAAATCTGTCCCCGTAAATAAACCAATGGACTCCATGTATCTTGAAATATGGCAATGCTTTCCTCTCAAATCTTCTGGCATCATCATCATCTCACGAAATAACTCACTGGCCATATCAAACAACACAATAGCAGTATCCACAATGGCCTTACGGTGATGCACCCAATGCACTGCACCATTGACATAAGCATATCTGACATTATCACCGTGACGCGGAAAATCCTTTGGCATAGGAGCACGAAGGATTTTCCAGTTGCCCGTAGCCAAGGACCAAATCTCTGTTTCGCCACCAAAATCACTGACAGTTCTCAAAACCTTGTAGTCCTTGGTCCGCAAATCATAGCCAAAAGCATAACTTGCTATGTTAAAGTCACTGCCACCCTTAGGGTTTGAAACACGACGCTTAGGCAAAATCACATACTTTCTGATACAAGGGTTCCAAATTACTGCAATGGAACCATAATAGGCAAAGTCAAAAGCAAAGCACACTAGCCCGTTACAAGTTCCCACCACATTGAAATTCTTGACTACAAGTCTTTCACCTTTGGGGAACATTGATTCTGTAAGGTAAAGGTAAGGATTTTCGATGTTGATATAGTCACCAGCGTCCCAAAAACACCAGTTGAGCGGAGGGTTTACTAGAAGGAAGTGAGGGTCGTTCTGGTTGTTGGATTGGACTTTGCGGCTGAGGTGGGTAGAGCTTTCGATCAGAGATTTCCATGACCTACACACTAAGCAGCAACGGATTACAGATTTTACGGGCAACCTTTTAAGGATTTCGAGTATGATTCCCTCAGGAAGGTGGTCTGACATTGCTTGCTTCGATTTCTCTCCCGCAATTTTGCAGCAATTGTAACTTTCGGTAGGGGAGTTGGGGATTTGGGAGGTTTTCTATAAAACGTCATATGTTGAAAACCGAAATTATGTGCCCCTCGCCCAAATAGGATTACTTAGTCTAGCTATAATAGGGTAGAATATTTTAGATCATATTGATTAGAATTCCTTGTACGGCAAGATATTATACTTGTAAATCAATATAGAGCCCCTATTATTAATGAAAGCATTCAAGTACTTTCCCAATTTCTCTTATTCTTAAGGGTCCTTGACCAAAAGCCCCAAAATGAGCCAAAGTTATCCCACTTACCCCAGCAACAAATTTTTATTCTCACTAACCCAATTTAAAGTAAAATGACCATTCTGACCTCAACCTAATAAATAAATTACATCATTAATCCACTCTCTGCCCTCTCTCTCTCTCCAGCTAACACAGGCACGCAGCTCTCTGAGACTCTCTCCCTCTCTCCTCTTCGCCGGAGAAAGTTTCCCGGCCACATGGCCGGTAATTCTCGAATTCTAAGGCAGATCCTTCATTACTGCCACCTCGCGCCTCATGTCCTCCGCACGGAGGTGTTACGTCGGCGAAGGTGCAGATCCAATCGAGGCAGCGCCATCGATTGTGCAAGGTAGCCCGGCGGTAATTGTGAGGTTCACAATCGAGCTTAGTGAGAAGCCCAATCTCCAGCGCAACCTTTCCGGACAGAAGGAGATTGTAACCCCAGTAAAATGGTTGAAATGCTTACCTGAAGTTGAAGATGGCACCCACCATTGCCGATTCGCTGCTTCTTGAGTCCTTGGTATTATTTCCCTTCAAATTATACAATTTCGTATCAAAAACTCTAGTCCAAAAAGCAAAATGGGTCTGTATGTGTGATAAATAGTCATTGAGAGATGGAGGAGGAGAGAATTAAGCACCTTTGACTGACTGGGTCAGTGGGTTTTTGGAAGCCATTTTTGATTTTGTTTTTGTTGCTTACGAAATAGGGAGGCTTTAATTAGAAACTTGTTTTTTTGTGAAGCTTTTGCTGTAGAGGGCCAGAGGCAGTCTTTGAGGTTTCTATTGCTATTAAAATGTCAAATTTAATGCATTTTGTTGCTTCTGTTCGTGACTTTTCATTTTTTTCTGGATTTGATCATCTTCATCATTAGGTGTGCAGCGGTGCATTATAATTAATACAAAAGAGGTCGCCATGGTAACCACATGAATCAAATACATGTCAAAAACTTGGTCACTTTGAGTCATCTAGTGACACAGAGCTTGCCATAATATTATTTTCCTCCTTTCTAGTCCATCCAATAGCCCACGAACAGACATAATTTGATATGAGTTGCAGATATTACATGACTATCCTTTGGATTAAATATTGTAGATTTGATTAATATTCATATTTGTTACATAGGACAAAAAAGAAATCGAGTATTAATATCTATATTTGGGGGCAATAGACGTCTATTGGGGGGCAATAGACGTTTTGAGTTAATGTAATCTTTTCATTTTTTTTACTTAATTACAGTTTTATTTGTCTAATCTTGGAATATTAGTTCTCATTCCGGCGACCCAAAGTTCTATTGGGGAGTAATAGACATCTATTGGTGGGCAATAGACGTCTATTAGGGGGCAATACATGGCTGATAGACTTCTATTGGGGGGCAATAGACGTCTATTGGGGGGCAATAGACTATTGGGGCAATAGATGTCTATTGAGGGGCAATAGATGTCTATTGAGGGGCAATAGACGTCTATTGCCCCTCTATTGGAGGGTAATAGATGTCTATTGGGGCAGTAAATCTTTCCGGTGGGCGGCGACCGGTGACCGGATTCCGGCAAAAGTTGGCAGGATTCCGGCGACCGGTGACCGGATTCCGGCGACCGATGACCGGACTCCGGCGAAGTCTCCTATGGTTTCTCTCTCTTCCATTTTTTTTTTCTCTCTCTCTAAGTAATAAGGGGTGAGGGTAAAATGGTATTAAAAAAAATAAAAAACAAAAAAAAAATCTTAATGGGGTATTAGGGAAGACCTCCTTAGAGTGTTTTGGGCAAGAGGGAATTAAAAAAACTTAATGGGGTAAGTAGGAAAAGAATCTCTAGAAATGGGGTAAATGGACAAAAACCCTATTCTTAAACATCATATAAATTAAACTTCTATCGGATTACTTAGTCTAGCTGTAATAGGGTAGAATATTTTAGATCATATTGATTAGAATTCCTTGTACGCCAAGATAATATACATGTAAATCAACATAGGGCCCCTATTATTAATAAAAACATTCAAGTATTCTCCCAATTTCTCTTGTTTTTTTTTTTTTTTAAAGAGAATCAAAGGGTTTCACTCCTGCCTCCATAGTGACTCGAAATTTCTCTTGTTCTTAACCTGGGTCATGCTACTGCTACGATCGCTGAATGCAGTGCCTTCAAAAATGGTTTATCACACTCTTCTCTTTAACCTCAAACACAACTGTGTCAACTACTGTGAAATTTATTGGCACCGAATTGAGACCATTATCCAAGATACAAGCACTTAGCAGAGCAATTTGAAGTCATCTCGTTCGACTACTAGAGAAGCCACTTCCTCTGTTGATGATATTAGTTCCTTGAGGCATAATATTCATATTCCAAAGTTTGGCATCATATGTCCAGATTGACTACCTCCAGCCATCCTGGCCGTTTTTCGTGTCTTGCTCCTCTGCGCTAGAATGGAGTTGTTTTGTTTGTTTGCTGTCGTTTCACATATTTGGAGGGTTTAACAATTCCAACATGGATCTAACAAATAACAACTTATAAGAAGTAAGTTTCTGCGAGTTGCAGAGCCTATCCTTCACTCTATAGCTACCAAGCACTATAGTCCGTAGTTCAATAGGTGGTGAACCACTAAATGACCTGTTTTTGTCCGTTAGGACCATTTGGATGGTTTTTTGTTTCATGTATATATTGGAAGTTAATATGATCTATCTAAAGCGTTTTTCCAGATAACATTTTTGGAACTAATTAAACTCTGTTAATTTGCATACTACATGTTAATCTTCTAATGTATATTTTGTATAGGGATGTGTGACATTATTTATCAATGTGGTTTTTATCATCGTTATTACTCATGATCAATTGAGTACCCTATTCAGAACACAGGTATAATAAACCACAGAAGGATGCAGTAGTTTTTGGAGCTAATCTATAATTAATCATATACTGTAATATATATTATATAATAAATCAAACATTAATTTCAACAAATGTTTACTAGCTGTGCACTTTATTCTTCATCCTTTAGGCCATAGCCCGTCTTATCATCACTACTAGATGCCTAGCGAACAAATTCCAGGCCCCGAGAATTGGGAATGAACTGGTGTATCCTAAGCTTATGCCTAGAATGAGGATTCTAGAAGGACTAAATCTTATGTAACCAAAATTAAGAATCAAGAGCATCTTAAGTTCTCCAAGACATGTATCAACATTCCTAGACTATTCATTCTTTGGACGAGAGTAGCCATATAAGAAAAGTACCCCCATGGTAATCAGTTCGAGTAGACTGGCACACAAAAACTGTTAGCATTCGAATGCAGAGCAATTTACCTTGCTGTATTAGGGGACTTGAAACTGTTTCACTCATCCGCTTTCCCGGCCCCTTCACTAAAGTCAAGGTAAGTTACCTGCAAATCTCTCATGTAGCATACCACGATTGCATTCTTAAAAAGTTATGAGTAGAATAGCATGAATGTCCAAACAGATTATGCTTCAGCCTGATAAATTGTTGATGTTTGGGTAAAAAGATGAGACACATAGCAGATACATGCATCATTAAGGTCCTTAAATGCCTCCTAAAGGGGGATTTAACATAACACACTAAATTCCAGTAATATAAAGGGCATATGCCCACTACATCAAGGATTTAACAACTAACAGTTTACATGATAGGAACTTCCTATGTGTCGAGCATGTCTTTCATTCTTCTGCTGCAAAAAAATATATAGTAGTTCAATAGATAGCGAGGAAGTCAAAATCCTCGCTTCTTTGAACCCAAGAGTTTTTAAGCAAAATGTTTGTAGCCGTTTTATTTCGACGATTTCTGAAAATGTATTTAGTGTTCTTTTAATTTTATTTTATTTTTATCATTCACTCATTAGATTCGATTTTAGGTGTGTAAAATCCACTAACACCGGATTTGAGACGTGACAATCTCGAACTACCATTTTCAGTCCTATTCCATTATTAGCTTTGTCATATGCCGCATCCACATTCAGTTTCTAAAAAGTCTGCAATAGAGGGCACCAACATTCCGGTGGTTTTGTATGATTGATTGGGAGATTCAGGTGCTTTCGATCCATTAGAACACAATATCTCTTATACTCTTGAATCCAATCCATTGCTTTAATAGCCGCGTGCTTGCCGTCTAACTCAGCTCGACTGTTGTGGCCCTTAATAACAAATTAATAAGTGTTGAGTCTTCCTAAACTAGGATATATATGAGCCAAATTGAGATGACAATGGGTTCAAACAAATTTGACTATTCTTATCATGCGTTAAATGTAAAGTCGCGGCGTACCATGTTTCATATCATTTCTAATCCTTCAAATATACTAATCACTTGTTGATTTGTAGACCAAGTAGACAACTACAATAGCCTTCATTGGTAACAATTTTATCCACTTAGCTATCGATCAAAGAGCCAAGCTATGTAATGGTTGATGATTTGGAAAATTTCTTTTCTAGTGACATAGATATCATTGCTTTTAGCAATTGCAACATGACATAGTTCGCATAGCTTTTAATGGTTTCCCATCTCCTGGGCGTTTGCTTCTTGCTGCCAGAGTGGTGATTGCTGCCATAGATAGCTGGGAGATGAGGAACCCTAGAAACATATGTCAAGAGGAAGTTATTATTACAAAGCCTGAATGACAAAACCACTCGAATGAAGAGTAACATCACGTTGTGGAGTTGACCATAATTAACGATCACTATCGAAATCTCCAAAGTTATAAGCAGGATGTTGAAGATCTGAGGAGCCATCATACTACACAGGTCTAAGTGGTTAGGTAATGAACAAAAATGTTCAAGAAATGCAGCAAGATCAGTAGATCACTATCAACACTTCTAAAATCTGTTTGGCTCCAAAACCAGTTGGCTTGCAAACTGTCTCTTTTGAGCGTGTGCGCAGGCGTGCCAGCACCATGGGGTGCAGTCGTCGGGGGAGTCCCTTGACCTGACTTCTTCTTCAAGCGTTGTGGACGAGGAGAGCACCAACCTCGCCACAAGGTTCTTCTCTAGCCTTCCGAGAAAGGACTTTTTGCCTTACGGATAAGGGCTTTGGATGTGATCTCTTCGCGTCACTGAATCGATACTCAAGGTTGTAGGCTGAGCAGAGCAATCACTGGGAAGTTTGGAGAAAGCACGGGTTTTGCTAAAGCTTGACTTTAGCTTCACTGGGTTGCGAGGGCGTTACCCTTGCTTCGCTGGTAGTATTGGTAGCGGTAGCACTGGCAGTCGGCTCTTAGAGAGATTGGGACTGGAAGTACGGTCGCCGGGTTTCAACAAGGTTGAAGGTTTGCTCTGGGGAGGCTTTGTAATCGCTGGGATTGATTGATTCGAGAGAGGTCCTTCGTTTTTCCTTTAAACCTGGTATTTATACACCTAGGGTTTCTACTGTTCCTTGCTATAGAAGGATTATTGATTGAAGTTTCCTATTTAATCTCTGCTACTTGATTCCAATAAGGTTTTGTTTTCCTTATGGATCATGGAATGGGCGAAGCTATACCCCAAACCCAAGTAGGCTTATTTTTGGGCCGCAGGTATCGGCCCGCTGGGCTAAATCCACTAAAGGATCTTGCCAAAAATACTTTTGGGCTCAAACATTGCTCCTCAGGCCCCGAAATCAGGCCCGCTAAGATGTAACTGATTGAAGGGGACTAAAACGTCGCGTCGATTGCTTGAAACGATATCATTAATGAGGGTCACGTCCCTTTCGTATCGTTTAATGCAGGTTTAAAACGCCTTTCTTTCGTATCGTTTCCCTCACAAAATTTCTTATTTAAACCTGCAGCCGCTTCAAACCTGTCACATCAGAAACTCTTTTAGTCTCCTAAACCCAGAAACCCTCTTACTTCCAACATCTTCCTCACAGAAACCCAGAAATGGCTCCCCCAAAGAAGATAGTCATCGATCAAGAAGAAGAACTGAACGAACAGGTTGCCCATTCTTGGGGAACCAGCATCGGTGCCCGCATTCATCTTCACACCTCTATCCATAGACCCCTACTCCTCCAATTCCCAAACCATTATGTCGGGCTAGGCTCAGCGCCGCGAGACTCTATCCCGGCAGACGCCATTGCCTTCTACGGCCTGCCCGCTCGTCGGCCCATTCCAGTCCTCCGAAGGACTCCTGGGGACTTCAATAGTTAGGGTACCCAGAATCATCGAGCAAAAATAGGGCACTGGCCATCATCTATCAGCGTGGCGGAGCTTTCCTGGTATCGCGAAGCACGAACGCGAGATCTGGCTTGCTAGAACACGACAGGTATCACTCATACTATCTATCTTTGCTTTTGTCTTCCGCGCGGTGGAAATTGTTCACCTCTCGCTACCTTTCTCTGTTTTTGGAACACAACCACAAACACCTTTGATTTTCGATTTGGCCAAATGAGTATCACTTTGCTGGATATTCTCACCATCACTGGCCTACCCATTGATGGCGAGCCTTATCTGCATGGCCAATTCGACTCTGTCACTTTCACTTCGACCATGGCCCAACATGGTCGCAGCGCTCACAGCGGCTCCTATCCACGGTGGCTGTCTTATTATAGCCGGGAGCACAATACGACTGGCAGAATTGCTTTCTTAGAGTACTGGCTCTGCAAATTCATCTTCTGTACTTCCTCCTGTAAGCCCACTGGTGCTTGGACTCTTCTAGCAACGGCTCTCTACAACGGCCGCAGTGTCGGGCTCGGCCAACCTGTGTTGGGCGCCCTCCATCGTACTCTATATCAGGCCACTATGCACCCTTTCGAGACTAGCATCTCTGGCCCTTTTTGGATCCTTGACTTCTGGATTCAAACCTATTTTCCATATTTCCATCGCGATGATATTCCGCTGCTTCAACCGGCTGACCAACTCTTGGGTCAATGGCTCAGCCTCGAGGAATGATACTCATCTCCCCCTTACTCTCAATGCTTCACATATCTGTACCTTCTGCATGAGATGCCCTATTGTGACTTAGGACTGGGCAGAAGATTCCTAGCTCCGCTCGAAAATGGGTTCCTCCCTGGTGCTTCTCGCTACAGCGATCGCGTGCGCTTGGCTTTTCGCCACGCGATCTCCTGTTCAAACATTAGGATTGCTGCCGAAGAACTTAGTTATGAGCTTTACGCTCCTAACCATTTCGCTCGCCAATTCGGCCTCTTCCAATTAGTGCCATTCCCGCTATATGATGCCTGAAATTACAACACCTCTTGGCGTAGATTTGGGCCCCCTTCTGAGCCTTTGCCGGTACAAAGCATGCCCGCACTGGTTGATCTTCCCGATTGGGCTAAGGACATCGACGCGGTGGATGGGACTGAGGAAGGATACGAGGAATGGTGGGCAGAAGTTTCCATCAATTGCTGGAGCCAACGGGATGACGAACTCTTCGCGACCATCTTCGGGGAATTGAGACATCCTTATGCTGCTGACATCGAGCTACTTGCTCGCTTTCCTGAAGATGCTGCACGATCTCCGCCTCCTCTTGAGCCTGCAACGCAACCGGTGCGAGCCCAGCGCTAGGCCCAGGCTGGTATCGTAATTCGCGATCCCCGTCAAGAAGTAAGTATCTTGGTTTATACTTTATTCCCTCATTCACTCTTCCCTTTTACTCAACCTTTGCTGCACCAGGGAAATGTGCCACCTTTTGGCAGTCGCGCCGTTAATGTATCCCCAGCCACTGGCCGGTACGGGAAACAGAAAATGGAAATAACGGAGCTTGAAGTTAAAGATTCCTCTTCCGACGATGATAACCCGCAAACGGTAAGAACTTTCTTGTTAACAAAAACAATGCTTTCTTCCCAAGTCAAGTCTAATCCTTTGACCCTGGCAGATTGCCGCTATCTTGGTCTTCAAGCGCAGTCGTTCTGACCCTCGAACCGATCCTTGGGAAGAGGATGAACCAATCGCTGATCGACTGGTAAGAAACTAAACGCGCATATTGGAATCTACTTCTCATTTCGTGCAACCATAAAACAATCCTCACTTGCAGGTTCGTTATAGGTCCTCAAGACAAACTGGGGAAGGCCCCTCAGCTGCTGGTGAAGGCACATCTGCTTCACAGGCCCAAGTACCCACTGGTTCCGATAATCCTCCACCTCCTGCCAGCGTTGCGAGCAATATACAATTGGCCCCGATCTCAGTGCAGGTCATAGATGATAGCTCTCCTGAAGTGGAAGGGAGAATGCCTCCTTCGGATGCGCCTCATGAGGAACCAATCGCCACACCTGTCCTGGCATAGATAGCGCCTGACCTAATTCCTGGTGAGGCGGTTCAAGAACCCGAGCTGATAGCAATCCTCCACTAGCCTCCGGCCGCAGAGGTACATTTTTTCCTTAACAAGCATGATGTCCAGATTCTTGTCTTACTCTTTGGGCATTATAATGATTCATTCTTAAAACCAGAATCTTGGTCCTATCGAGGAAGTAGCTGTTGCTGCGGAAGTACTTGGCGCCAATCCTGCTGACCTAGCTGGTGAAGATGTGGTTAACCAAGAGCCTCCCCCCATGCTCCTGAAGCAGGAAAAGGGGTGAACGTTGAACCGGTGCTAGAAGTGGTTTCTGTTATGGAGCCTCTTAAGGCTCCTGCCGCTACTGCCTCAAATCCACTGCCTGTGCCTCCTTCCAGACTGGAAAGGCTATCTTGAGCACTTAAGGTGACTCCTCCCGGAGTCATAGATGAAGCCAGGGACGGACTTCACCGTCTTTTAAGTCCCGATATCTTGTTGCCTGGTGCATTCGTCAGGGCTCTGGAGTACTTGAGGGTTCTTCGTCGCGAGCGAGCCATTACTGAGAACGAGTTCATTAAGATAGATGAACTGTTACAGAATCTCCCCAGGTGGATTAATGAAAGAGCGGCTGCGACTGCGCAAGCCAGGCAAGCCCAGGCCCACTATCGGGGCCTCGCTCAACAAATGGACTCCTCTCGTAACTTCCTCGGAGATAGGGCTACCCTTGTTAGAGACTTGCGGATCACGCAAAATCATCTCTGATCCCAAATCCAAGATCTTTAGGCCCAATTGACTGCTATGACGGCCAGGCTTGAGCATGAGGAACCCTTGCTGGAGCAACCCCTAGCGGCCTCCGAAATATTATCCCAGAACCTAGCTTAAGCTCGCGAAGCAGCCCGACAGGCCGAGCTAGCTGCTGCCGATGCCAGTTTTCGCTTGGACGAACATTTACTTCGCTTGACCCATGCAGGCCAAAAACTTTAGGCCTCTAGTGTTAGGCCCATTTTGTATGAACAATATTATTATTAATAAGTTAAATATTTAGCCCACCTTGCTTGGCCCAAATATTACTTCAAATTCCAAGTAGTTCAGCGTTTTAATTTGCCTTTATTGATATTGAAACTGTTGAAAAGATAATCTCTAAATGGGGCAGTTACCTTCTTGAAGACTGCCCCGCTTCCCACGCGTTTTCAACTTCCTTCATTTCCGAGATCACAGCATTCAATTCCATTGATACTCTTATTGATGGCGTTGAAATACTTCAACTACCCATCGCGCGGTCGAGGCTACTGCGATTGGAGCTATAAATACTTGTACTTTGGAGAAGTGATAAACACAAGCAAATATGGCTTCTTTAGAGACAGCTTCGCACTCGCTACTTCTCTTCCTTCAATTTCTAAAATCTTCTCCTCACGATCTCATCCTTAGCCTCAAATTCCTAGGCTTTATGGCTTAATCTCAAAACCTGGGTAGGCCTTATGGCCTAATCTCAGGTCTAGTCGCATGTTTTTGGTCTCTGGAAATCCAGATGGGATTCACCGGTTTCAGTTAGACTGAAGAACACCCGGCGCTCCTAATGTGGAGGAACCAGATTCTGAGGGATCCGTCTCCTCCGATTGTCTGCATGGAGCAGGAGGGAGAGAGGCAGAAGGCCACTTTGAGGCAGACCGTTCTTCTTCCGCGGTCTACCTCCGGGGTCTGACTATCAGGCTTTCGTTTTTCCCCTGGAGGTAGATGTGGTTGTGAGTCGCGCTCTCTCTGAAGACCATCTTCATCTAGGAGGATAATCACCTGGAAGGGTTATGATGGATTATTTCCTTCCCTCTTCCTCTGGTACAGACGATAGCAGCTGCGACTCAGATCAGAGGAGGATGTGGGTGAAGAGAGGAAAAGCACGAGTGGTCATACCACAGCCCCCTTGCCACAAGATCCAGAAACTCTTAGAAGATATGCAATCCTTATGATTTTTTAAGCTACATTTGGCCTTATAATTGCGAATGTAACCGTTTCGATCTGCACTTTGTACTGCCTTTGGCCGCAAAGCCACTTTATGAATGAATGTTTCTTCGAGCACAATGCAAAAATCTGTTATGAAATAAATTGTTATGAAATAAAGCCTCATGTATAGGCCATCATGTATATTCTTAACACATGTTGTCAAGGACGAATAAAAATGCAACAAAAACAAAAGTTGAAATTGAAATTGAAAGTTGAAATTGAATAAGGCCTCAACTAAGGCTTGGACGTTTAGAGTGTTGCCCCCCTAGTGTTCGTAGGTGAAGCAAATACATGAGACTAAGGCCACAGGAAAAGGCCTGAATACAGACAGATGATGCAAGCCGATGAAGACTATGGTTGCCCTCCTGTCTGGGAAGAAGGTTGATCTGGTGGATCCTCGAACTCCCAAATACTAGGGTAATATTTCTTTAGGAACCGCCCGTTGATGGGGTTGCGATGGATGTCGCCATCCAAGTCCTTGAGGTGAAAAGCCCCGCGTTCCAAGATACGGTGGACAACAAAGGGTCCTTCCCATCGTGGAGTCCACTTACCGCGACCGGTCAATTTCTCGCCAAAAGGAAAAACAGCTTTCCAAACAAGGTCCCCTTCTTTGTAACTACGGCCACGCGTCCTCTTATCATAGGCGCGGGCGATTCGCTGTTTTTCCATCACTAAATTATCCAAAGCTGCTAGGCGCTGCTCACTCAGATCTTCGTGTTCTTGCCACATCGCCTGGATATAATCTTCACCGATCAAGTGATGCTGATCTTGTACACGTAAGGAATGAACGTTGATTTCCAAGGGTAAAACTGCATCATGGCCAAACATTAGTGCCTAGGATGTTGTAGCAATGGGATTCCTCTTGGAGGTGCGGTAAGCCCACAGTGTCTCATACAACGTGTCGTGCCACTGGCGAGGGTTTTCAACCAGCATCTTCTTTAGCAGGGTAATAATAATCTTGTTACTGGTTCTTTAGCAGGGTAATAATAATCTTGTTACTGGCCTCCGCTTGACCGTTGGACTGAGCATAATATGGAGTGCTGTGGATGAACTAGATGCCCAAGTCATCTACAAGTTGCTCAATAGCACCTCCCATGAATGTTGCCCCCCTGTCTGAGACGAGTACTTCAGGGAAACCAAACCTGCAGATGATGTTACGAAAAACGAATTGGCGAATGGTGGCACCTGAAGCCTCTTTCAAGGGCTCAGCTTCGACCCACTTGGTGAAGAAATCAGTAGCCACGATGATGAACTTATGTTGGAGAGAGGGGTTGGGGTGAATCATCCCAATCAGGTCTAATGCCCAGCCTCGTGCAGGCCAAGGCTTAATAATAGGTTGCATGGGAATATTAGGGATATGCTGGACTGAACCATATGCTTGACAGTCTTGGCATCCTTTGGCGAATGTAATACAGTCCTTCAAAATCCTGGGCCAGTAATAACCATGTCTCATGATGAGCCAACGCATCTTAGGTCCCGCTTGATGGGCTCCGCAGACTCCTGTGTGTGCTTCGCGCATTAATCGCTTCGCTTCGCTGCCATAGACACAACGGAAGTCTATGCCATCTTCCCCACGTCGTCGCAGCTCGTCACCCCTGAGGAAATAATTTAAGGCAAGAAAGTGAATCTTCCTATCTGCTGTAGGACCTGGTTGTTTGAGGTAATCGATTAACGGAATGCGCCAATCGACGTCGATAGGCTCCAAGACAGCGACGACCGGATCATCAGGCGGGTTAGGCCGCGCGAGCCATGAAGGCAGAGTGCGACGCTCGACTTTTAGAATGCGCTCACGAACCCCATACTTCAATGTAATGCCTATAGCCAATTGAGCGAGCTCATTGGTCGCGAAATTGCGCTAGCGAGGGATGTACTCCAAATCCACATCAAATTGATCCAGAAGCTCAATAGCGCGATTCAAATATGGTACGAGCAACCAGCTTACACATCTATATTTCTCTTGAAGCTGATTTATCACGAGCTGAGAGTCGCCGCGGATCTGAACGTCTCTCACTCACAATTCCAGTAAGACTTCTAGGCCAATAATAAGGGCCTCATACTCTGCTTAGTTGTTCGTACACTTAAACTCTAATTGGAAAGAGTAAGAGAAACGATCACCCGCTGGGTTTTCCAGAACAATCCCTGCCCCTGCTAATGTTTCAGTTCTTGAGTCATCAAAAAATAATACCCAGGGTTGCAAGGAAACCGTGGCTTGGTACCATATGGCTTATTCTGGAATGCGCACCAAATCCGGTCGAGTTGTAGTTGCGGTCGCTATCTCTAACTCCTTCACTGTGGGGATATCCAACATGGGGTGATGTGCCAAAAAGTCTGCGATGGCCTGTCTCTTTACTGCTTTCTGGGGAACGTACTGCAGCCAAAATTAGGACAGGGCCAGTACCCACTTGCCAATGCGACTTCTCAGAATAGGCCGCGACAACATGTACTTGACCAGGTCGGTTTGAGCGATGATGCAAGTAGTAAAGGATAACATGTAGTGTCGCAACTTGCATGCTGAGAAGTACAATGTAAGACACAGCTTTTCCATAAGAGTATACCTTTTCTTGCAATCTGTTAGTGTCCGACTGAGGTAGAAAATGAAGTGCTCAACACCTCCCTCATCATCTTGGGCAAGTAGACTGCCAATGGAAGCCTCAGCCGCTGACATATATAGCTTCAATGGAAACCCAGCTCTCGGGGGAACAAGCACTGGCAGGCTCGCTAGGTAGGCCTTGATTCTGTCTAAAGCCTCTTGATGTTTAGGCTCCCATACAAACTAGTTCTGACCGTGCAGCTTCAACAATGGAGAGAAAGGTTGGATTTTATCTGCAGAGTTAGAGATGAAACGTCTCAGAAAGTTGATCTTACCTAGCAAACGCTGCAATTCCTTTTTATTCCACGGAGGGGATGCATTGATGACTGCACTTGCCTTGTCCTCAGGGACCTCAATTCCTTTCTGATAGATAATGAATCCCAGAAAATCTCCTGCTTGAACTCCAAAAACGCATTTAGCGGGATTCATTTTGAGCTTGTGTTGCCGCATACGCTCGAATACCTTCCTGAGATCTGTGACGTGGTCTCCTCTCTTTTGAGACTTCACAACCACATCATCGATGTAAACCTCTAAAATCTTCCCCAGGATGTCATGGAAAATCAGGTTCATGGCTCTCTGATATGTTGCTCCGGCATTCTTCAGTCTGAAAGGCATAACCACATATTCAAAAACGCCCGCGAACCCAAGACACCGGAAAGTAGTTTTATGTCTGTCTTCCTCTGCGACCGGAATCTGGTGATACCCTGCGGTGCCATCCATGAAGGACAACAATTCATGTCCTGCTACGGCGTCTACCAACATATCCGCGACCGGCATGGGGTAGACATCTTTAAGTGTAGCGAGATTAAGGTCTCTGTAGTCTACGCAGACCCTCATCTTGCCATTCTTCTTGCGAACAGGCACTATATTAGATAACCACTGATTGTATTTGGCTACCTTGATAATGCCTGATTTATGCATATTTTCGACTTCCTCCTTGACGAGGACTTGGGTTTCTGAATTCATTCTTCGCAGGTCTTGTTTCACAGGCCTCTTGTTAGGGAGTGTTGGCAATTGATGGCAAGCAAATTCCTGTGACAGGCCGGGCATGTCTTCATACTTCTCTGCGAAACAGTCTTTGAATTCTAGTAACAAGTCAATGAGCCTCTGTTTCTCGTTAGGCTCTAAGTAAGTACTGATAGCCACTTCCATAGGCTCATCCACTGTTCCAAGATTGACCTTCTCGGTAGGGTCTCTGACTTTAGGAGCTGTATCGTCCAGCACTGCCGGGGCGAGCTGAATATCCACCTCATCTTCTTGTTCTTGATCAGAGAGATCTTCATTGACAGCCTCTAAGGGCACGACTCGATCGTAGGCCTTTTTTTCCACTAAGTACGAAGATAGTCTTTCGTACAGCGAGTGGAAGGCCTCTATCCTCTCCTCTGGGAGGTCGTAATCCATTAATAGTTTGAGGGTTTGGGCACAGCGTGGCCAGGCCGTTCCAAGCCTTCTTTTGCGAGCATAAGCCCCTACTTTGCCAATTCAGAGGCCGTCACCCCTGTGGGGTGGCCTTTGTCATCAATGCCACTGACCTGCAATGGAGTGATAGGCTCCAAATAGTACCTGGCATCTACGTAATTCGCAGAAACTGGGAATGGACGAGGATCCGCTTTGATCACCTCATCTTTATCTGTCTCCCTGTTCCACATAATTAGTTTTGATGGAGAGTTGACGGAACATAGTAACTTCGGTAGATCCAGTCTCTGCCCAGAATAGCACTGTAGGCTGCATAACAATCTGTCACAAAGAAAGCATAAACTCCCTCTGCAGGGCCAACCTTGATGCGCAAGAAAAGTAATCCGAGGGTCTTTGTTACAGTCCCCGCGAAGTTCTTGAGGGTGAAGGACGTAGACTGGATTTTCTCTTTCTTAATCCCTAGCAAATGCATGGTCCTGGTAGTGATGACATTAACGACAGCTCCGGTATCAACGATGATCTTGCTAACTTTGGTACCGCCAACTTCTGCCTTGATATGTAGAGGTCTCATGTGTTGGACCATAGCAGGCGTTGGCCTGGTGAAGCTCATGAAGGATTCTTTGCTGTGAGCATCCTCGGTTTCAAGAAAGACAGCCTCTTCCACAGGTGTCGTGACTACCGATGTAATCTGCAAAGGCTGTGCATTACTTTCCTCAGCTTCCACGCAGTCCTGAGCGACGACCGGTAGTGCATACCTTGCGGGGAGCATGTAAACCATGTTGCAAGACGTGTCAGTCATATCTATCTCCTCCATGTCATCTTCCAGGTTAAGCTTGGGTTCGTCGATAAGGGTGTCAGCGTTGAATTGCTTAGCCAAACGGTCCACCAATGACTCTTCTGTAAGGCCTTTTACCTCACACTGCTTGTGTTCCTGTATTACCGGAGCCTGCTTAGGGGAGTCTGGTTTCGGTTCCCTTACCATTCTTACCTCTAGAGGAGCGACTACTACACTCTGGACCTTTATAGGTCTCCATTGTAAAGTATCGGTAGTCTTGTCCTTGCCCCCCAGTCTCTCAAAAACCGATGATTTAGCTTCCGGTTCTTCGCGAAACAACCTACCCCTGACATGTGGTCGCCGAGTTGGCGAACTCTCCTTTCGAGCTAGTAGAGGTGTTCTCTCCTCAGTAATCCTGCAAAAAACACTGGGCTTAGATGCCCCTGTTAGTGAGCTCGCTTGTTTTTTAAGGTTGCGGGGAGCCATTAATGGCTTAGCAGCTAGTGCCTCCATCTCCTTCTGATACTGTTCAGGTGATTTGACCAATTACGAAGGCTTGATCAAGCCCTGGTCCAGAGCCTCTAGCGCGCGCTTGGCTTCCCCAAACCTGCGCTGCAGTTTCCTCTTCTTGGAAGTACTTATTTCCACTGCCTTCCCATTTTCCCTGGTGTACCATTTTCCTTCCTTGATGGTGGCGACTGGTGCAGGCGGGATGTAGGGCTTGGTCAGAATGTCTTTGCGCTTGTTCGTAGCCTTCTCTTCTTGTTTCTGATCAACCGCGGTCGCTCTCAGCTTCTTGAACAAATTGGAGTCCTTTGGGGATGGAGGTGACTCCATTTTCTCTTTTTCTCTTGGGCTAGAAGGTTGATAGTTTCGCGACGGCAAGGCCCACTTGATGGGAGGGAAAGTGCCAAAACGTAATGTCTGCTGGACTTCTTCATGTGACACTTGGATGCCACACTTTTCTTTGCATAGCGAACATAAGACCACGGGTGAAGCCTGACCAACTGGTTCAGCTTTCTTCTTTGCAGGGGTCTCCTCCTCGGCAGACTTTCCTTCTCTCCCCTTTGTACTCAAATCCAAGGTTGGTTTCCTCTGTTTCTGCTTGGTCCAGTTCACATTTACCATATTGACCCCAGTGTCAGGAAAAGGGTTCAGGTTCGATCCACAAGCGCGGTCGCCGTTACTGGAGCTTCCACCTGCAAATTGCCATTATTATGCCATACCTGAATCTGGTCTTTGAGCTTCACACAATCCGCGGTATTGTGATTCCATAAGTTGTGGAATTTGCAGTACTTCTTCCCTTTCAGCTGTTCTGGTCGAGGAAAAGGTCCAAAGTCTGTCTTCACCATCTTCGCGGCGATCATCTCATCTAGAATCTCATGTACCTTATTGGTGTCATATGTATACGTTGCGAATTCAGGTTTGGTGAAGGCCATCGATTATAGCTTGACAGGTTCCTTGGAAATTTTCAGTTGCTTCAGGGCTGGATTCTTCCTCCCGGTTAGTTCATAAGCAGCGATATCATTCTCCTCTTCCCCATCGTCATCCTGAACCGCTTCTTCATTGTGACGATGGTAGTAAGGGTCATAGGTAGCCGGCTGGTAGCTCAAGGCTGCTACGGTGCAATGTTTTCCTAGTACGTATGTCCCTTTGGACGCATTTTTCCTTGCGTCTATTTCTCTGAGGAGATGCTCGAAGCTGCCCACCTCTGTGATGAGTTCTCCCATTGACTGGATCATACAGCCATGTTGCTTTTTTCGCTGACGAGGTTCCAAACCCTTGACCGCCAACTTGACTAACTCTTTCTCAGGCAGGATGACGTTCAGCTTGGCTTTCTGGATTTGGAAGAGTTGAAGATAGGCCACAGCGGACTTTGTAGGCTGCTGGGCCATCTAAGTGAGAGAAGCCAAGTCCACCTCAGGCTCAATGGCTCCGAAGGTTTCTCGGAAAAGCATCTCCATCGCGGGCCAATCTGCCACTGTTCCTGGTCCAAGCTTTGAGAACCATCTAAAGGCAGCTCCTGAAACAGAAGTACCAAAGATCTTGCATTTGAGGATATCATCATTCTGGTACTGGCCGTATTGCACCCTAAACCTGGCCAAATGGGTTGCCGCATACTCTATGTCTTCCCCTAAAAAAGTAGAAAATATGATATTTTTATAACCCCTGGGAAAGGGCGCGAGCATGGTATGCGGAGGGAAAGGTCCCTCATAGACCCCATCCAGTTGGGCCCTAGAATTAACTAACCTGATCATCTCCTCTACCTCTTCACATCTTACGTATTCTGGGCCCGGAGGAGGAAGTGGCGTCGCCACAGTCTGGCGAGCAGCCTGTAAGGGTATTGCTTGGTTTACAGTCGTTGTCCCCTCTCCTACACTTATAACGCGGGTTGTAGCTGGTTGCTGAAGAGTCACTGCTGGCCAGGAGTCTCTTTGGCCAAGGCTGTTATCTTGATCGGGTTACTCGTCTGGTCAATCCCGTAATAACTTCCTGACAGTTCTTGGTATATGTTTTCTGCCCCATCGCTGTCGTATTGAATGAATGTAGCAGAGTTGGACGAGGTTCCGCCAGCTTTCGAGGCCTGATGCTTCTGTCTGGTGGTTTGTCCGCATGGCGAGGTGGCATTTTCTTTGCTGCCGCCGATAACCAGAGCTTGCTCTTTATTTTTCAGTGGTGTAGCAGCAACGTTTGCGGAAGGGGTAGCGGTATTGCTGCTAACCTGTTTGCCTCAAAATCGTCTCGGCCGAAGTGAGGGCCGAGGGACCTGTGGTTGAATCGTCCTTCTGAAATTGCGCGGGCGTGCCAACTCGCGGCCGAATGGCCGACTGAGATTTCTGATTTGAATGGTGCGTGATCTAACTTCTTTCAAATGATTGTAGGCCGAGGAAGGAACCCTCTCGGCCTTTAGGTTCTGATGCCTCTATTGCAAGGACTTCGGCTAGGCGTCAATCCTGACCGGGATCTTCTATCACACTCACTTCTTGGGTAAACTCAAAGGTTCGGGTGACAAGTGAGAGATCTATTGGGTGAAGATACTCGCAAATCACGGTGAAGATGAAGGTGAAGTGGATTCGGTTGTCAAAACGTTGTGAGATGATATGTGTGTGAACAGCGAATCGCATTAATCCAATCCGGACTGGCCGAAAGAGATCAATGGATGATAATTCTACGTTACGAACTACTCCTAAGTGCGAAAAGTGAAGTGCATATAAAATAAATAAACAAGAAAGTAAAGTGCTTGAATGTAACGACTGAAATAAAAGTAAGAAACTAAAAATGAAAACAAGTTATGAAAGTTGAATCGAAGGTAAAGTACCTATGAGATAGAAAGAGAAAAGTTGTATATTGATTTGTTTGTGTGGTGCAGGACTCTTTACAATGAGTTACAAGGTGCTATATATACAAATCAAAAACCTAGGATAACTTGCTCTCTAAGACGTGGAATTCAAGTAGGATTCATCTTCCTTTTTTGGGTTGATTCATCCATAAATGTTATGATTCGGCTGATATCTGGAATCTTCACAATTGAAATCCTTAATTGATTTGAACTCTTTCCTCGTGAGGATTCCTTCCTTGAACAGACTCCTCGGCCGATGTTTGTCAGTTGGGCTTGGCTGAGCATATCTAAGCTCCTTCTCAGCCCATCTGCGTAGTCATTCATTTGAACTTGGATTTTCCAACCATGTAAAGAACCGTATGATCCAATTTCATCATCTTTTGGGTCGTTCGACCCAAAATCTCAAACCTCGGCCGAGTGATTGAACGATGTTTTTGTCTCAGGCTCAAAACTCTAATCTCGGTCGAGTGACTGAACAACGCCTAGTCATACGACTCAAAACTATAATCTCGATCGAGTGACCGAGAAACTCTTATTTCGGTCAACACCTTCATTTCGGCCGTATGACATAAATTTTATATTCTCGGTTGACGTAATGCTTATTTGACTAATTTCCTCATCTCAGCTGAATGACCAATTAATTTCATTCTCGGCCGAATGATCGAGTGACTTCATTCTTGGCCCTTACTTAATCTCAGCCAAAATTCTCTCTCATCCAACAGTGAGAGCTTAGTAGGTCGACGTGCAAAAAACAGGTACAAACATAACCTTCTCTCGCTAAATCGGCGGCACGTACTTGCCCGAACCAAACGGCTGGCCAAGCGAGCCAAAGATGGCGTTAGCATCCCCTAAAGCTTTGTTCAACACTTCTCTTACCTGGTTCAATTCGGCTCTCTGCATGGCCACCTCGGTTGCGAGGTTAGCGCCGTCCTTGCGAAGACCTGCCATATCTAACGCAGTCTGCTTGGTTTGGTTCGCGATAGCCTCCATGATCTCTTTCTGGCACTGATTCCGCTTACTAGCGATCCCCGTGGCATGAGCCCATACTGCATTCTCTGATTGTGCAATTTGTTGCTTAGTATCCTCTGCATGTCAGGTAATGCGCTGGTCTAGTTCCCGTATGAGCTGGTCTGTTTTCGCGGTTTCCCTTTCAAAATCAGCGGCTATCTTCTTGCGGTGATTTTCAATATTCTCCATGATGATCGCGAACCTTACCTCGGAGACAGCGGTAGTGATAACAGGCTCACTGGCCTGATTAGTAGTGACACTCTGACCCTCAATAGCAGTCGGGTGATTCTCTTCCCGTTCAGTTGACATGTTGGGTGATTGGGAATGACGAGAAAATCTTTGAGTCATTTGTTCTTCAGAAAAACCACGACAGTCCGCGCGAGAATGCGGTCTGTAACTGGAGGTCTTATGCTTTGAGCAGTTAGCGTAAACCTTTTGGTAAGGGTTTTCGCTTGACTTCCAAATGGTCATGTTTACGAAGAGACACTATTGTCGTCCCACTGGGCATGCCAAAATGTTTGGCCCCAAAACCAGTTAGCTTGCAAACTGTCTCTTTTGAGCCTGTGCGCAGGCGTGCCAGCACCGTGGGATGCAGTAGTCGGGGAAGTCCCTTGACCTGACTTCTTCTTCAAGCGTTATGGACGAGGAGAGCACCAACCTCGCCACAAGGTTCTTCTCTAGCCTTCCGAGAAAGGAATTTTTGCCTTACGGATAAGGGCTTTGGATGTGATCTCTTCGCGTCACCGAATCGATACTCAACATTGTAGGCTGAGCAGAGCAATCACTGGGAAGTTTGGAGAAAGCACGGGTTTTGCTAAAGCCTGACTTTAGCTTCGCTAGGTTGCGAGGGCGTTACCCTTGCTTCGCTGGTAATATCGGTGGCAGTAGCACTGGCAGTCGGCTCTTGGAGTGACTGGGACTGGAAGTACGGTCGCCAGGTTTCAACAAGGTTGAAGGTTTGCTCCGAGGAGGCTTTGTAATCGCTGGGATTGATTGATTCGAGAGAGGTCCTTCATTTTTCCTTTAAACCTGGTATTTATACACCTAGGGTTTCGACTGTTCCTTGCTATAGAAGGATTATTGATTGAAGTTTCCTATTCAATCTCTGCTACTTGATTCCAATAAGGTTTCGTTTTCCTTATGGATCATGGAATGGGCGAAGCTATACCCCAAACCCAAGTAGGCTTACTTTTGGGCCGCAAGTATCGGGCCGCTGGGCTAAATTCACTAAAAGATCTTGCCAAAAATACTTTTGGGCTCAAACAAAATCTTGAGAGTTCTCTAATCAGAAAAATGTTCAAGTAGTTCAAAACTTTTACCACAATATAAAAGAAGAGCTTAGGAGTACTAATAAGATACTACGAAGTAAAAGGCTTGGAGAAGAGCCGAGTTTTTTGGACATGATGATCTTTTTTAACAATCCTTAAGCATGATTATTTCTAATGATATTGATACTGTTTTCAAAATTCGTTCGTATGGATGAAGTAGGGTTTACTATTTTCTCATCAATGATATTCTTATCTCTTTTTATGGTTGATTATGTAGGAACATATGTTAGAGTTTAATGTTTTAGATGTGTATATTTGCCAAAAAAAAAAATGATTGTCTTATCATCAAATGTTTTAGAGAGACAACAAAAAAATTGAGCTCTGTTTGTGTAAACCAATTTCTAGATGACTTAGTAACTAACATTCTCTGCTTAGCATCTTGTTTTGACTCAATCGTTCTTCAAATTTAATGATCTTAATTTCTATGTGCCTAGTTTTTGCAAGCTAGCTCTATGAAATTTCAGCCCTCTTGCTTGATATAATTTTGTTATTCTTTAACTACGAAGTAAAAAGCTTGGACAAAAGACGAGTTTTTTGGACAGGATGATCTTTTTTAACAATCCTTAAGCATGATTTCTAATAGATATTGATACTCTTTCCGAAATTCGTTCGTATGGATGAAGTTGGGTTTACTATTTTCTCATCTATGATATTCTTATGTCTTTTTATGGATGATTATGTAGGAGCATATATTAGAGTTTAATGTTTTAGAGGTGTATATTCGCCAAAAAAAAATAATCTTAAATCTCTAGATGATTGCCTTATCATCATATGTTTTAGAGAGACAACAAAAAACTTGAGCTCTATTTGTGTAAACCAATTTCTAGATTACCTAGTAATTAACATTCTCTACTAAGCGTCTTGTTTTGTCTAAATCCTTCTTCAAACTTAATGATCTTAATTTCTATGTGCCTAGTTTTTGCAAGGTAGCTCTATGAAATTTCATCATTACCCTCTTGCTTGATATAATTTTGTTATTCTTTTATTGCAAAGGAATCATGGACCCTTTTGCTTGATATAATTTTGTTATTCTTTTATTACAAAATATTTCATTGTACATATCAAAAGTGGTAATGAAATTGTCTGTACCCGGACCACGAGTTTCCTCACCATATTGAAACCAATGAAGAGCGCCATTTAGATAAACATGATCCTGAAATTTCTTATAACCTTTGGGAACAACAGCAGCACTAAGATTCTTTCAGCAGCTAGCCCCTGGCTAACGAGTAAACCTCAACCTCACATGGGGTTTGTGGAGAAACAATGGAATCGTCCATAGAAATCACAATTCTCAATACCTTATAGTCATTTGTGGGCATATCAAAGCCAAAGGCATAGGCTTCTTCTTCATCCTAAGATTCTTCTATATCCTCAGACTCAAATTAAAGTAACACTAGGCCTAGGCAAAATCACAAACCTTCTGATAGATAGGTTCCAAATGATTGCAATGTGGGGAAGATGTGATTGTGAAGATATGCATATGAGCCCATTACATGCATGCACATCAAACTCAAGTGAACTTGTTTGATTTG